>CM074719.1:6100249-6450249 GCA_037306005.1 Rhinophrynus dorsalis
ATTTTAGTGGGGTTTCTAACCCCTTAACCCTTTGAGTGATAGAGAGGTATCCAAAGCATTGGAAACCTCTCTGGCACTGAAAGGGTTAAAAGCTATAGAGCAGCAATAAAGTGTCACCGTAATGGACAAATAAAATTCCCCAAATCCCCAATGATTATCCCTTTGAGTGCCAGAGGGGCATACCCCTCTAGCACGGAAAAGGTTAAAAGGATGATTTTTTTTAACCTCTTAAATGCTAGAGAGGTCTCCAACGCATTGTGGTTGAAGTCCCATTTAAATAAGTGGGAATTTCTATCTTGTACGGTACGGATGGGTTTGCGGCAGAATTGTTCCTCTGTGAATTTGTGCATATGGCCAAGTACCTGTAATGTCGTTATCAGGCGTTCATATTGACGAATAGAAGTGCAACTTGGTAACAAGCAATAATTAAGAAATATAGCGAGCAGCGTCCAGCGCAATCAGAGAAGAATTACTAAATATCTCCTGGAGGCAGCAGTTTGGGGGTGAATGTAAATCTAGGTTTAGTAGTAACACAGCGCTCCCCCAAATTCTACTGGACACCTTACAGTGGATTCCACTACAGTGCTACAATCTGAGATATACACACATCTTTCAAATACTAACCTTTGACCCCTTGTGGATCATAAGGGAGCGCAGTCCATTACTTATGTATCGATATACGCAGCACTTTTCCTGCTTAGTAAAACAAGGTTTCATTCAAACTTATAACAGCTCAAACTTTTTTTTTTTTTCTTCAAAGTAATCTGATATTTTTATTCTGGTCACTAGAGGGTGGTGTTACTATGTAAATCCATAGTATAAGACTCAAGCTGTCCCATAAAGTGCATTATACATAAAGTTTTGCCTTCTGGGCACTAGTTGGTGCTGTTGCTGTTTGATTTATAAATAAGCAGGTTTGAACGGTACTGACTTTTGAATGAAGCAGCCACCAGCAAGGAGCGTAGTATTGTTATACTCAGGAGGAAAAGACATAGAACACTTTTTTGTAACTGAGAGTAGTTTCCCCTGTTGCCAAAGTAATGCCTTGCAAACAGGGCCGGATTTACATCTCAGGAGCCTGTAGGCACAGAACTGTGAAGCGCCCCCCCCCCCCCTGATTTGCCAACTACACTAGACACCTCCACAATGCTCATCAGCTCCATATTGCCCCCCATCAGCTCCAACGTGCCCCATCATCTCCATATTGCTCCTCACATTGCCCCCATCAGCTCCAACTTGCCCCCCTCATTGGAACAGTTGGTTTGCCCCTTGCATATGGCCCTTATTGTTCCACCTAGGGCAGTGCAGCTTTCAGGCTATCCCTAATTAACCCTTTGAGTGCCAGAGGGGTATGCAACACATTGCTTTGCAATGCGTTTTGTACCCCTCTGGCACTCAAAGGGTTAAGCAAAGGCAACTAAATAGCAACGGCTGTACCACTGCTCACCCACCTGTTACTAAGCAGGGATATCTTGAAACGCTAACCTGTTTGTGTGCTCTGAGTACTGCAGCTGAAAATCACTGCATAGCTAGACTAATAAGGGTCATGTGCAACTCTTGGGAAAATAAACTGCTACAAGGAGAGCAAATAAAAAGCCCCAGTGAGACACACTAACCTATGACGATCACATTTCCTTTCTGCCATTCAGGAACATTATTGCCAAGATGACAGCAACAGAGTGCTTCTTGTCTCTATGCTGCTTCACGGGAGAGGGTTATGTAATATCACACGGCGAAACAACTTAACTTCCCAGTCATTAGATGTTACTGCTCGTCCTGCACTTTATTCAGAGCATAAAGGAGTTTTAGCCCTTGAGTGCCAGAGGGGTGCGGAATGCATTCGTACCCCTCTGGCACTCAAAGAGTTAAGCACTAGAGGGAGAACTGCCCCGCAACGGATGACCCAGCATGGGAGGGGTCTCTGCCGTCGTTTCTACAGAGACTGAAGAATTAGGCGGATCACAGAATTTGATCACAGAGGGAACATGGCATCAGAGCATATTTAATGGACACCTGATATACACGTTTGCTGTGGCACAGACCCTCCCTTTATAACGGAGTTATTGGAAGTCCTATTCAGGAATGCAGAGTCTCCTAGCGCTCTGCATTCCTAAAGGTGCAACGAAGGAGCGCACCACCTACAGGACTGTGCCAAGAAGGCACAGACATGTCCTGCCGGGGAGGTAGGAAATAGGCAAGGGGGGGTGGCAGCACCAATGAGGTACCTACTTTTTTTTTTAATTAAAAAAAAAAAAGATTAAAAAAAAAATCACAGTGGCAGGCGCCCCTAGGTGGCATGCGCCTGTAGGCAGGTGCCTACTTTGCCTAATGGCAAATCCAGCCCTGCTTGCAAAACTATTTTCTCTGTCATCCAATACAGGTTACTGGTAACTCTGGGTTGGGGATCCCCTCTTTAAGTAGGCAGGGACGATTCTAGAATTGTATGCAGGGAGTGGAGCCTACCTTCCCTCCTTGGCTGCAGCTAGCCAACTAGCTCCAGTAAGATTTGTTCCTTGGTGAAGACACAGGCAAGAGAACAGTTCTGCTATAGTTTTAGAAACTTTTTTATTTTTCTGTTAGAAATGAAAAACCACCATTAGGTAGATTACCATAACTGACAATGCCCTTAGATGTGGCTAGCTCAGTATCCAGGTGCTTTTTGTGGACCTTAAGTCCTGGGGGGAAAATCTTGGCTACAAGTTCTTTCCTCAGGAGTTGCCCACTGAGGCTTCTTCTTAATACATTGTAGTCTGTATAGTCCTCAGGAGTTGCCCTCCGAGGCTTCTTCTTAATACATGATAGTCTGAAGACAGAAGATCTACAGGAAAGGTGAGCAACCCTTTGAGTCCTGCAGGTCCACATGTCCCACAGTGCCCCTCCGCACAGGGGTTTTTCTCTTGGAGTTCTTATTGCACTGTCCTGCACTCATTGGGTTTATCTGTATGTCTGTTGGGTGGTTTGGAGCAGGTTTATGTGGTAACTTAACCCTTTAGCTGCTGGTTTTGTATCTTTGGGGGGGTTGACACTTTCCCTACTGGGTTCAGTGTTTTCTGGGTCTCCTAACATGTTCTAGTGATGTTTCATATACTTTTATTTTTTACTTTTCAAAGGTGCAAAATTTAAGTTCCGCGCCTTTAAGGAGTGCTTTACCACATAGACGCCATTGCTCCATTCAGTTCTATGAGACTGCACAGTCTGGGACATATCTCTGCAACCGCTCAACATAGCGACTTCAGGGATGGCTCATTTTAATTGTCTGTCCTTGCTCTTTCATCCGGTTCATGTTTCAAGTGTGTTGGGGGGCTCAGGTGGCTTCTGGCACTGTTGGGGTACCATTTCCCTTGAGCGCTTGCTTCGCTCATTTCTGATTGGCTCCCGCCGCGGCAGTCATTTTGTGCCTTTTCTAGAACGAGTATCCTACACAGGGCTTGGACTCTCCTTCTCTCCTCTGCAGATTAACCCTTTGCCTGCTGATAAGTGTATTTTACTGATTTTTGGGGTGAAACTTTAATCTTACACACTGTAATTGGGTGATTCTTTATATTATAATGTTTTTGACACTGTGAGAATGTCTAATCTATTGGAGCTTGGGGCCAGACTTAAGACTAAGGACGCGGGGTCTCTGTGTCCCCTATTGTGCATTGCTCCTCATGTCATTCAGGGTTACCTAGAGAATTCTCAGGTCATTTATGCCCAGCATGTTCTCATGTCCCTGAGTCTCTTCCAGGGACCTCCAGCCATGCATTAGAGCCAGTTTGGGTGCAAGAGTTCAAGGCTGCTACTAGGGACCTTAGGTCTACATTGCAACTCTTTCCATCCCAGTTACAGGGGGTCTTCCATTCATGGCAGACCCCCTCTTCAGTCAAATCTTCCCTGCCTAAACCGCAGGGAGTACCTGACGTATCAGATTCCTCTGAGGAGGAACTGTTAGTGGATTCAGATGTTGAGGTATGTTCTGCTGTGGGCTCCTCTCAGTTTTTTGGGGACCCCTTTGAGGCTGATCTTGATCCCTCGGCTGAGGGCCTGATCAGGGCTATCTTGACTACCCTAAACATTCCCTTAGTTCAGGAAATTTCTTCAGATCCCTCTGATGTGTTTCATGAGCCTAAAAAGCCCCTTACTTGTTTTCCACCTAACTCCACTCTTTGTCGCCTTGTGTCTGATGAGTGGAAATCCCCGGACAGGAAACCTTCTGTTTCCAAGAAATTTGCCAAGCTTTACCCCTTTTTTGAGGCGGCGTTTGCTCAATGGGTTCATCCCCCCAAAGTCAATGCTCCTATTTCCAGGCCATCTAAGTCTACTGCCTTGCAGTTTCTGACACCTCCGCTCTGAAAGACTGGACTGACAAGAAACTTGAGGTTTCCCTCAAGTCCATTTTTGCCACTGCTGGTGTCACCATGCGTCCAGCGTTCACGGCGGCATGGGTTAACTGGGCCATTGTGGTCTGGACTGAACAACTCACCCTGGCTGTCCGTCAGGGTGCTCCTACTTCGGATATGTTGTGCCTTCTTGCCAACATTTTTGAGGCCCAGCACTATGTTTCTGCTGCCTTATTTGATGCCATCCATTTGGTAGCTAGGGTTTCCACCATGTCTGTGGTTGCCAGACGAGCTCTTTGGCTCAAAATCTGGTCTGCTGACACAGCTTCTAAGAAAGCCTTGCTCTCCTTGCCTTTTAAGGCACGTTATTGTTTGGGCCAGATCTTAAGGATCTGATTAGTGAGGCCACAGGGGGGTAAAAGTACACTTCTGCCTTTGGTCCCCAGGAAGAAAACGCCTCTCAAGTGTAATCGTTTTTTTCGTTCCTTTCAGACTGAGACATGTCTGGTGAACCAGGCGGTTCCCTCAGCTCGAATGCCTCCTCCAGGCCCAAACAACAATGGAAGCCCAAGGTCTCCTCCAAGCCTAAGGCTTCCAAGCCTTCTTCGGCATGACTCACTGAACCCAGATCCCCATTCTGCTCTGGGTGGCCGTCTGTGTCATTACCACAGCATCTAGGAGGATTCAGTGGCGGACCCATGATTTTTACAGGTGGCAGCAGAAGGACACAGAATCCCTTTCATCTCTCTTACTCTTTTTCGCATTTTTCCTTCTTATATGCCCCAGGGCACAGAGAAATGCCGTCTGTTCAACAGCGCTATTCAGGTTCTTCTGGACAAGGATATTATAGAGCGGTTCCAGTTCAGGACAGAGGTATGGGTTTTTACTCAAACCTCTTTGTGGTCTCCAAGAAGGACGGCAGTTATCATCCCATTTTGGATTTGAAGGATCTCAATTCCTTCATGATCAGGACTCATTTTCACCAGGAGTCCTTAAGGACGGTGATTGCTGCTATGTCCCTGGGGGAATTCCTTGCCTCTCTGGATTTTTAGGATGCGTATCTACACATCGCCATTCATCCAGAGAGCCAGCAGTATCTCAGATTTGCCTGTGACCAAGGACACTTTCAGTTTTCAGCTCTTCCCTATAGTCGGACTATAGCTCCTCAAGTCTTCAGTCGTGTTCTGGGAGACTTAGTGTCCGTCCTCCATTGGAACACTCCATGCATGTTAGACCTGTTTCTGAAGGCATCTTCTTCGGAACTTCTCCATCAGCAGGTTCAGGACTGCATTCATGCTCTCACCCATCACGGGTGGATCATCAACATGGACAAGTCGGATCTTGTCCCATCCCAAAGTCTGGTCTTCCTGGGCCTTCTCTTTGACACTCAGCAGAGCATGGTGTTTCTCACGGACGAGGTAGCTCACCAGATCATCCACAGGGTTTCTGCTGTTCTGGCTCAAGATCCAGTTCCAGCCAAGAATCTGTCCTCTCTAGTGGGGAAATTCATCTCCACCATAGAAGCGGTTCCATTTGCCATGGCTCACACCAGGGAACTCCAGAGGTTTGTGATCCTGGTGTGCAGGGGTCAGCCAGCCCTCTTGAAGACGTCAGTATCCCTTCCTCTTCATGTGGAACTGAGTTTGTCATGGTGGCTCAACCTCTCCAATCTCCTGAAGGGCAAGTCCTTCCTGGCATCCTTCTGGACCATGGTGACGACAAATGCCAGCCTCTCCAGCTGGGGAGCGGTCATGGGTCACCTGAGTGCTCAGGGTCAGTGGTCTCTCTTCGGGCGATATTTCATGACCTTCGTCATTGGACACCACACCTGGAAGACTGCCCAGTCCGGGTACAGTCTGACAACGCCACAGCCATGGCTTACATCAACAAGCAGGGCGGAACAAGATGTCTCGCCGCTTAGTTAGAGGTCAAGGCTATTTTGTCCTGGGCAGAAGAATACGTTCCTGCCATATTTGCAGTGCACATTCCTGGCGTAGACAACTTCATGGTGGACTTCCTGAGTCAACACACAGTGGACAGCAGTGAGTGGGAGCTGTACCCAGAGGTGTTCACCCTCATCGTTCAGAAGTGGGGTCTTCCTTGTATCGACCTGATGGTGACAAGACACAACCGGAAGGTTTCCTAGGTTCTGCTCTCGCTGGAGGGATCCTCTAGCTATAGCGGTGGATGCCATGTCCATTCCTTGGTTATTTCCTCTGGCTTACATCTTTCCTCCCCTCCCCATGTTGCACAGGGTGTTGCGGAAATTGAGACTGGAACGCTGTCCAGTCATTCTGATTGCTCCGTACTGGGCCTGACAGGTTTGACTTCCGGAGCTTCTGGATGTGTCAGTGGCGGAGCCATTCCGGCTCCCTTGAAGTCCAGATCTTCTTCTACAGTGTTACTTGTGGAAGGAGGATGTTCATCGTCTAGCTTTGACGGCTTGGAAATTGAATCCTCAGTACTGAAGAAGAAAGGTTTTTCTACTGGTGTGGTGACTACTATGCTTAGTGTCCACAAACCTGTTTCTTCTAAGGCCTACTGTAACGGAAGCTAAGAACAGACCGCGTCGCCTTCCGCCATCGTTCCCGGGTCTCTCCTTCTCGATGCCGGACTGGCGCCATCGAGTGCACCGGTCGAGCAAATCATCGTTCCGGTGGTCGATTCAAAGTGGTGTAAAACTCCGGGATGACTGACTCTACCTCAAAGGATGCGGATACCGGAGGGGTCACGGGCTCTCCAACGATCAAACATCGTGGAACCGGAGCAGGAAAAATGATGCAGGAACCCAAAGTAGCTGTAGCCAAGACGTTCGAGCACTCCTGTGCTCGAATCGAAGGTTTTAGCTGGAACAGGAAAACCACAAGGCAGAGTCCACGTTGCCGCCTGACAGGATATCACGGTGCCCGTGATTGCTGCAGTTCCTTGTCTGTCACCAGTAGGGGGCTGCTATTGGCTGTCTGCAGATAGCCCGCCTTTCATTGCCTATTTAAACCTGGATTGGGCACCCTTTGGTGGCCCTTTCGTGTTGTTTCTGACCTTCTTGCTATCACTATGCCAGTGATAGCTGGGCCTCTGTTCCAGTGTTCCTGAGTTCCTGATCTCATGTGTTCCTGATCTCTACTGTTCCAGTGTTTCCTGCATGCTGAAGTACTTCCAGCCCTGGTTCCGGCCTAGTCTCTGGTGTTGCAGTTCCTGATGAACTTCTTCTCTGCGGTTTCGTGACCTGACTGATCGTTGCTGGTTCCTGTCATCGCATCGCCTGTCTCCTGTATCCTGGCGACCTCCTGCCTGGTCGCGTCGGCGACATTGCTTGTTACTCCAGTGTGCGGTCACTGGTTTGCTCCACAGCCTATCGGCTATACAATTCTGTGTTGGTCCCAGCGTGCGGACACTGGTTTGCTCCTAAGCCTTGCGGCTAGACAAACTCGCTTGTTACACCAGTGTGCGGTTTCTGGTTTGCTCCAAAGCCTATCGGCTATACAATCCTGTGTTGGTCCCAGCGTGCGGACGCTGGTTTGCTCCAAAGCCTTGCGGCTGTACTATCCTGTGTTGGTCCCAGCGTGCGGACGCTGGTTTGCTCCAAAGCCTTGCGGCTATACAAAATTGCTTGTTACACCAGTGTGCTGTCACTGGTTTGCTCCAAAGCCTATCAGCTATACAATTCTGTGTTGGTCCCAGCGTGCGGACGCTGGTTTGCTCCAAAGCCTTGCGGCTATCCAAACTTGCTTGTTACACCAGTGTGTGGTCACTGGTTTGCTCCAAAGCCTATCAGCTATACAATTCTGTGTTGGTCCCAGCGTGCGGACGCTGGTTTGCTCCAAAGCCTTGCGGCTATACAAACTCGCTTGTTACACCAGTGTGCGGTCACTGGTTTGCTCCAAAGCCTATCAGCTATAAAATTCTGTGTTGGTCCCAGTGTGCGGACGCTGGTTTGCTCCAAAGCCTTGCGGCTATACAAACTCACTTGTTACACCAGTGTGCGGTCACTGGTTTGCTCCAAAGCCTATCAGCTATACAATTCTGTGTTGGCCCCAGCGTGCGGACGCTGGTTTGCTCCTAAGCCTTACGGCTGTACTAACTCGCTTGTTACACCATTGTGCGGTCACTGGTTTGCTCCTAGCCTATCGGCTATACATTCAGTGTTGGTCCCAGCGTGCGGACGCTGGTTTGCTCCAAAGCCTTGCGGCTTTACGATTCCCCTGTTAGTCTCAGTGTGTGTACACTGGGTTGCTTACGATCCTGTCAATTTGCCATTACCATCTGACTGCTGCTACTATCTCTGGGCTGCCCTGCCCGGTATTGGTAAGGCCGGTAGAACCTTTTGCCACATTCCATCTGAGGTTGCCTTACCCGGTATTGGCAGGGCCGGTAGAGCCTACATTATGAATCTATTGAGGCTGCCTTGCCCGGTAATTTGGTAAGGCCGGTAGAACCGTTATGCGATTCCATCTGCAGGTTGCCTTACCCGGTATTGGCAAGGCCGGTAGAGCCTAACATTCTATTACTTCAGACTGTCCTGTCCGGTATATTGACAGGACCGGTAGAGTCTGCCTTCTGTCTTGTTACATTCTGAATATATCTGTATGTATGTGGTTTTATTTCAATAAAATTGATTTTTACCTAAAACTTGTGTCTGAGAGTCATAATAAACCGTGACAGTACGAAAGGGCCATGACCTCAGACAGCAAAGGTGAAGGTAATGCACAGAATATCCATTGGAGGATGGATGTGCACGAGCAACGTTTGGATCAGTTGGCAGTTGCAATTCAAACGATCCTTGAACGCACGGTACTTGCTGACAAATCTAGCTCTAGCCCGGTGGTCTCGCCAAGTCAGACACCGGAGAGTGATACCAGACCCCTAGGGGGCACTGTTAAAGGGTTAACGGCTTCTGCACCCTTGCCACTAAGATACGATGGTGACCCTAGTCTCTGCAGAGGGTTCATCAACCAACTCGAGATTTTTATGGAATTGACGGCACACGCATTTCCCAATGATCGTAGTAAGGTGGGGTTTACAATATCTTTGCTCACTGGCAGAGCTTTGGCTTGGGCTAAGCCCTTGTGGGAGAATGCTAAACCTTGCACTAAAAACTTTAGAGAATTTGTGGAATCCTTTCGAAGAGTGTTTGAGCCTCCTGGTAGAACCACCTCTGCTGCCAAACGCCTTATGGAGATACATCAGGGCAGGCGTACAGTAGGCGACTACGCCATTGAATTCCGCACATTGGCAGCAGAGGTAGGTTGTAATAACGAGGCATTATTGGCAGCTTTTTCTCAAGGCCTGAATGACCACATTAAGGACGAAATCGCTGCTAAAGATCTACCTATTGATCTAGATGACTACATTGAATATGTTATGATAATTGACTCCAGAATACGTGAGAGATCAATTGCCAGAGATCGTAAGTTACGGTCAAAGAATAATGAGCCTAGTGGCATGTTTTGCCCACCCATCCCTCCCCTGGCATTGAAGTCTAGTGAACCTGTACAGGAGACAAGTGAACCTATGCAAATAGGCTTCACTAGACTAACCAAGGCTGAGAGACTTTATCGCAGAAGACAAGGGTTGTGTTTATACTGCGGTAAAAAAGGGCATTTGCTAAATTCCTGTCCGGTACGTCCGGGAAACGCACACACCTAGGGTACCTTGGGGGACAGGCCCTAGGTGGTGTACAATCGTCCCCAGTGTCGGGCACAATGAAACCCACCATACAGGTGGTATTATCTTGGTCACAACGCTCCGTGGAGGTTTTGGCCTTGGTTGACTCTGGTGCAGAAGGGTATTTTATGGATAATACCTTTGCTGAATTGCACGGAGTTCCACGCATTGAAAGAGAAAATCCCTTGACTATTGAAGCGATTGATGGCAGACCCTTAGAACCGCCTCAGGTTATGTTTGAAACTATGCCACTGTCTATGACTATTGGGGCACTTCACAGAGAAGAGCAGCAGTTTCAACTGATTAATTCTCCGCACCATGCGGTAATATTGGGTTACAGTTACATAACCCACAATTTGATTGGAAAAAGTGTGAAATTGCTGCTTGGTCCCAGTTTTGTATGGACAAGTGCGTCATCCAGCCTGTTAAGGTCCTGTGCACCTCCTCGGCTATACCGGATGTGTACCAACAGTTTGGCGATGTTTTTAGCAAAGGAGAGGCCAGTTTGCTACCTCAGCATAGACCTTATGATTGTTGCATCGAATTGCAGCCTGGGGCAGTACCTCCGAAAGGACGCACTTATCCATTATCTTGTGAGGAAAATAAGGCTATGGAGGATTACATTTCTGATGCCCTTGCTAGAGGGATCATACGAAAATCTACCTCTCCAGCTGGGGCTGGGTTCTTTTTTGTAAAAAAGAAAAATGGCGAATTAAGACCATGCATTGACTACCGGGGCTTGAATAAACTAATGGCAAAAAACGCATACCCAATACCACTCATCACCGAGCTTTTTGACAGGCTTAAGGGCGCTTCGATTTTTACCAAATTGGACCTACGGGCCGCTTACAATCTGGTGCGCATTCGAGCAGGTGATGAGTGGAAAACTGCCTTTAATACTCGAGCTGGGCACTACGAGTATCTTGTAATGCCATTTGGGCTATGTAATGCCCCCGCAGTTTTCCAGGAACTGATAAACAATGTTCTGAGAGATATGTTACAGATATGTTACAGACATGTGTTGTGGTTTATCTGGACGATATATTGATTTACTCTCAAGACATGGCACAGCACATCAAAGATGTATCCGCAGTATTGCTACGACTCCGTGAGAACAAATTATTTTGTAAACTGGAAAAATGTGACTTTCATAGAACCAGTGTGCCATTCTTGGGGTTCATAATTGGCAATGATGGCATTGCCATGGACAAGGATAAGTTGTCAGCTGTCTTACAATGGCCAAAACCCAAGGGGCTTAAAGCCATACAGCGTTTCCTGGGTTTCGCTAATTATTATAGGCGGTTTATTAAGAACTTTTCTTCCATTGTTAAACCTTTGTCCGATCTTACGCACAAGGGCGCTAATCCTTCTTGTTGGCCGGTATCTGCTGAGAATGCCTTTGAGAATTTGAAGCTGGCATTTGCTGCGGCTCCTGTGTTATCCCACCCCAATCCTCTACTTCCATTTACGTTAGAGGTGGATGCCTCAGATATTGGGGTTGGGGCAGTACTTTCGCAACGACACGAGAAAGGTGGTACTCTCAGACCTTGTGGGTTTTTCTCTAAGAAGTTGACTGTCACTCAAGGCCACTATGAGATAGGTGACAAAGAATTATTGGCCATTATCCTCGCTCTTAAGGAGTGGCGTAATTTGCTTGAAGGTACCAAGACTCCCGTATTAATCCTAACAGATCATAAAAATCTGACTTATCTCTCGGAGGCCAAGAGATTGTCCTCCCGTCAGGCCAGGTGGGCACTGTTCGTGTCTCGATTTAATTTCATTGTATCATACTTACCGGGGTCAAAGAATATCAGGGCGGATGCACTGTCAAGACAATTTGAGGCCGACAGTGACAGAGTGGAAGCACCAGCACCCATCATCCAACCTGATAGAATACTGGCTACTATACGCACGAGTATCACTTCTCCTTTAGGGGAGGAGATCCTGGCCTCTCAGGGGTCCGCTCCCCATGAAACTCCAGTGGGCAAATGTTTTGTCGCTGAACCATTTCGTACTAGGCTGCTTGAAACCTACCATTCCTCTAAGGCTGCGGGACATATTGGTAGAGACCAATTGTTATGGTCCCTTTCTCAGTTATTTTGGTGGCCCTCCATGAGAAACGATTGTGCCGAATTTACGAATGCCTGTGCCACCTGTGCCCGCGCTAAGACCCCGAGACATCTCCCTGTGGGCTTGCTTCAACCGGTGCCTAATGGCGAACGCCCCTGGTCTCATGTTTCCATTGATTTTATGGGAGAGTTGCCTATGTCCAAGGGGTACTCCTTTATATTCATGGTGGTGGACAGGTTTTCTAAAATGGCTCATTTCGTGCCCCTCCGTGGTCTTCCTTTAGCAAAGGAATTGGCAATGGTGTTCGCCAGAGAAGTATTCCGGTTGCATGGAGTGCCTAGGGTACTGGTGTCTGACAGGGGGAGCCAGTTTGTGTCTAGATTTTGGAGGGCGTTTTGCCAACAGATGGGCATACAGCTGTCCTTCTCCTCTGCCTACCATCCCCAGACCAATGGAGCCGCTGAACGAGCTAATCAGGGCTTGGAACAATTTCTCCGTTGTTTCGTTACTGACCATCATGATAATTGGTCCGACTTGTTGCCTTGGGCAGAGTTCGCCAGGAACTGTGCGGTCAATTCTTCATCTGGGAGCTCTCCATTTCTGATTAATTATGGGTTCCAGCCCTGTTTGCTTCCAGACTCATTTCAGACGCAACAGATTCCAGCTCTGGATGAGCATATCGAGCAACTCCGTTCCACATGGGCACAAGTTCAGAGGGCACTTGGTCAGTCATTTCAGCGTCATCAGCGCCATGCTAATCGCAGAAGGCTTCCAGCGGTTTCCTTTCAGGTTGGGGATAGAGTATGGCTTTCCTCCAGAAATCTCAAGCTGCAGGTTCCGTCTAATAAGTTGGCTCCCCGGTTTATTGGTCCATACAGAGTTATTCGCAAAATTAACCCTGTCTCCTATGCACTTGACCTACCTGCATCCATGCGTATCCATAATGTGTTCCATGTGTCCCTTCTTAAGCCTCTGGTTTGCAATCGCTATACTACCACACCTGTGGTGCCAGGACCTGTTGAGGTCGAGGGCCAGGAGGAGTACGAGGTTCAGAGCATTATTGATTCCCGTAGGCTTAGAGGAAGGGTACAGTACCTGGTACATTGGAAAGGGTATGGTCCTGAGGATCGATCATGGGTGGATAGTACGGACCTTCATGCACCTAGGCTAACGAGGGCCTTTCATGCCAATTACCCACAGAAACCTAGACCCTATTCTAGGAGAGGGGGTCTTTGAAGGGGGGGTACTATCACGGTGCCCGTGATTGCTGCAGTTCCTTGTCTGTCACCAGTAGGGGGCTGCTATTGGCTGTCTGCAGATAGCCCGCCTTTCATTGCCTATTTAAACCTGGATTGGGCACCCTTTGGTGGCCCTTTCGTGTTGTTTCTGACCTTCTTGCTATCACTATGCCAGTGATATCTGGGCCTCTGTTCCAGTGTTCCTGAGTTCCTGATCTCATGTGTTCCTGATCTCTACTGTTCCAGTGTTTCCTGCATGCTGAAGTACTTCCAGTCCTGGTTCCGGCCTAGTCTCTGGTGTTGCAGTTCCTGATGAACTTCTTCTCTGCGGTTTCGTGACCTGACTGATCGTTGCTGGTTCCTGTCATCGCATCGCCTGTCTCCTGTATCCTGGCGACCTCCTGCCTGGTCGCGTCGGCGACATTGCTTGTTACTCCAGTGTGCGGTCACTGGTTTGCTCCACAGCCTATCGGCTATACAATTCTGTGTTGGTCCCAGCGTGCGGACACTGGTTTGCTCCTAAGCCTTGCGGCTAGACAAACTCGCTTGTTACACCAGTGTGCGGTCACTGGTTTGCTCCAAAGCCTATCGGCTATACAATCCTGTGTTGGTCCCAGCGTGCGGACGCTGGTTTGCTCCAAAGCCTTGCAGCTGTACTATCCTGTGTTGGTCCCAGCGTGCGGACGCTGGTTTGCTCCAAAGCCTTGCGGCTATACAAAATTGCTTGTTACACCAGTGTGCGGTCACTGGTTTGCTCCAAAGCCTATCAGCTATACAATTCTGTGTTGGTCCCAGAGTGCGGACGCTGGTTTGCTCCAAAGCCTTGCAGCTATACAAACTCGCTTGTTACACCAGTGTGCGGTCACTGGTTTGCTCTAAAGCCTATCAACTATACAATTCTGTGTTGGTCCCAGCGTGTGGACGCTGGTTTGCTCCAAAACCTTGCGGCTATACAAACTCGCTTGTTACACCAGTGTGCGGTCACTGGTTTGCTCCAAAGCCTATCAGCTATACAATTCTGTGTTGGCCCCAGCGTGCGGACGCTGGTTTGCTCCTAAGCCTTACGGCTGTACTAACTCGCTTGTTACACCAGTGTGCGGTCACTGGTTTGCTCCTAGCCTATCGGCTATACATTCAGTGTTGGTCCCAGCGTGCGGACGCTGGTTTGCTCCAAAGCCTTGCGGCTTTACGATTCCCGTTAGTCTCAGTGTGTGTACACTGGGTTGCTTACGATCCTGTCAATTTGCCATTACCATCTGACTGCTGCTACTATCTCTGGGCTGCCCTGCCCGGTATTGGTAAGGCCGGTAGAACCTTTTGCCACATTCCATCTGAGGTTGCCTTACCCGGTATTGGCAGGGCCGGTAGAGCCTACATTATGAATCTATTGAGGCTGGCTTGCCCGGTAATTTGGTAAGGCCGGTAGAACCGTTATGCGATTCCATCTGCAGGTTGCCTTACCCGGTATTGGCAAGGCCGGTAGAGCCTAACATTCTATTACTTCAGACTGTCCTGTCCGGTATATTGACAGGACCGGTAGAGTCTGCCTTCTGTCTTGTTACATTCTGAATATATCTGTATGTATGTGGTTGCCATCCTACGTTATCAATTTATTATTTCAATAAAATTGATTTTTACCTAAAACTTGTGTCTGAGAGTCATAATAAACCGTGACACAGGATCCGAAGTCTGGTAGCGGGATCCGGGCAGCAGACGGACGAACGATACAGGAACCTGGGCTCAGATGGGCGGCATAGTGGCCACTTTAACCATAGGAACACAAAACTCCAGGACTCTGGTTCACTCCAAACATAACACACTTTATTGAACGAATAGTACATCTTTTATACAGTATAATACAATACCACAATGGGACGGGAGGCGCCAGGTATACTAATACTGGCTTGGCCCAAGAACCAATCAGACACAATAGGCAAATCACAATGGAGACAAAAGACCAATGGTAAATGGAGACAAAGGGCCAATGGCAGAGGGCAACAAAAGGGCCAATAGCAGTTAGGGACAAAGGGCCAATGGCAAGTGACCTAACAAACACAATACTGCTAATGTTAATACAAACAGATCTGATTAATTCTAGACAGAGACAAAGGCTTGATTGGCGGGAATACACATTTAGGGGACTAGGCCAGGGGTTGAAGCACGTACACACTAGTTTGAAAATGCGGCTTCAACCCTGGCCAATCAGGGTGCGCAGTGAGTCGTTCATCGACCAATACGGTGTCGACTCACTGCCTCCAGTTTCCCACGCTCGAGGCGGCATTGATGCCTCGAACAACAAACCGAGGAACCACCGGCGCCTATTCGGTGATCGTGTATCCCTCGCACATATTACATACGATATTAAACATTCGACATACATGAAACATACAACGTTCGACAGTACATAAAACGTAAGTCTTTAATCATAGAGAATGGGTGGCCAGTTCGCATGTTAGTTCAAACAAGGCCAAAGGGCCACAGTCTTATATATAAATTGTTTGAGGTCCAGACAAGGGCTCAGGTAACGGGTAGGATCCGTTAAACCTACCATCGTGTCTGGTCGACCTTTCCATCTTGGTGTGCTGACAGGTACCTGTCTCAGGAATTTGATCTGCATACGGTCCTGGCCTTTTTGCAGGACGGTGTGGATAAAGTTCTGAGTTCTCCTAAGGTTCAGACTGCTCTGTTTTCTTTCAGAGGCGCATTTCTATTCTTCCTGATGTCTATTTTAAGAATCCCACTCCTCCGCGGGATCTTAACTTGGTTTTGGGCGTTCTTCAGTGCCCTCCCTTTGAGTACTTTGCTACCATTCCTCTACGCATGTTTACGTGGAAAATGGTCTTTCTCCTGGCAATCATCTCTGTTCGCCGTGTTGCGGAGTTACATGCTCTGTCCTGTAAACCACCCTTTTTGGTGTTTCACAAGGACAAGGCGGTGCTTCGCACTTCTCAGGAGTTTCACCCAAAGGTGGTTTCGGAGTTCCACATCAATCAGGAGATTGTGGTGCCCTCTTTCTTCCCTGACCCCACCTCTGACAAGGAGAGGGATCTTCATTTGTTAGATGTGGTGCGTTGTCTCAAGTTTTATGTACATTGCACTGAGTCTATCAGGCAATCTGATGCGCTGTTCGTCATTCCTGAGGGTCCCTGGGCAGGAAGACCTGCATCTAAAGTGACTATTGAATCTTGGATCATGTCCACTATTTGTAAGGCCTATGAACTAAGAAAGAAGACTGCTCCTTTTTGGGTCACGGCTCATTCTATTACATCTATTGGGGTTTCTTGGGCTTACAAGAATCAGGCCTCTGCTGATCAGTTGTGCAAGGCTGCACTTGGTCGTCTGTGCACACCTTTTCGAAGCACTACCGTGTTGATGTGCTGGCATCGGCTAATGCCAGCTTTGGGAGGAAGATCCTGGAGGCAGTCTTGCCTGTCTAGGATCTCCTTCAGTTCTTAGTGCTTCATTCAGTTTTGAGCCCTGTTGGCTCTAGCTCAGTGTGCTGTGTAACAGATGGAGTGTTGTACCCCTGTTCAGTGTCCGTTGACAGTCCCTTGTTGTTGGGCTATCTGTGATCTGATGGTTCATATCTGCTCTGGTAACTTTGGGGGCCTTGTGCCTGGTCCTTGCCTTACTTCCCACCTCTGGGAAACTGAATGGTTGGACATCCCAGAGTTACCAGTAACCTCTATTGGACGACAGAGAAAATAGGATTTTAGTCTTACCTGTTAAATCCTTTTCTCTTAGTCCATACAGGTTATTGGTCTCCAACCCTGTCAAGGGACCATGCTTGGCTCTCCTGTGGCAGACCGTGGGGGTCCTTCGGGGTCATGCTCACAGGAGTCTTTTTTCCCTTATATCTAATCAATAGTTAGTGTCTCAAATCTTACTGGAGCTGGTTGGCTAGCAGCAGCCAAGGAGGTAAGGTAGGCTCCACCTCCTGCATACAATTCTAGAATTGTTCCTGCCTACTTAAAGGGGAAGATCACCTACCCAGAGTTACCAGTAACCTGTATGGACTAAGAGAAAAGGATTTAACAGGTAAGACTAAAATCCTCTTATTTCATATTTCATGTAATTAAGAGACGTCAGGACAAAATATAAGAACACAGATCTCCTTTAACTGCTCCATGTCACATGCTACTACACTGCTCTTGGTTTTATCCTAGTAGACATTGCCATTTAACCCTTCAAGGACGAAAGGGGTATGCAACTTATTGCACAGCAAAGGGTTAGCAGGTGAAAGGTATCACTAGTCCAGACTGACTGGGATAAGTGCCACTGTCTTCCCTTGGTGCTGTCTACGGCTGCAGCTATCTAATTACAGAGGCCTGATTTTCTTCCCAGCTGGCCCCTATCACCTGCAATCACCTCTGCCCTATTTAGTGTAGTCTTTCCCCTTGTTCTGGACTTCACATCCTGGCCTGTCCCTGTTGGTTTCTGTCCCATTGACCCTGGGTCCTCCTGTGTTCCTGAACTGCCAATGGTCCTCCTGTGTTCCTGGATTGCCATTGGCCCTCCTGCATTCCTGTACTGCCAATAGCCCTCCTGTGTTCCTGTATTGACTGTTACTCTCCTGTGTCCATGTTCCAGTGCAGGCTGCACACCCCCTTGCACCCTTCGTGTTCCAGTGCAGGCCGTGCACCACCTTCTTCCAGAGCAGCTGTGCACCTTGTTCCTTGATCCTGGCTGCACCCCCAGAGTTCCTGAGCCAGCTGCATTCCTTGAGTACTACAGCTGACTTTGTCCCCGTTCTCAGTGGCCCCTGCTCTCCGTCCTTAGTAGCCTCTGTCCCTAGTATTGCACATAGGTCCTGTCCCTAGTAGTCCTGAGTCACTGCCCTTTTCAGTTACAGTATCTCTTATAAGTGACTACACCCCTCACATTTTTGTAAATATTTTTATTTGATCTTTCATGTGACAACACTGAAGCAATGACACTCTGCTACAATGTAAAGTAGTGAGTGTACAGCCTGTATAACAGTGTAAATATATTTATTTTATCTTTCATGTGACAACACTGAAGAAATGACACTCTGTTACAATGTAAAGTAGTGAGTGTACAGTCTGTATAACAGTGTAAATATTATTATTTTATCTTTCATGTGACAACACTGAAGAAATGACACTCTGCTACAATGTAAAGTAGTGAGTGTACAGCCTGTATAACAGTGTAAATATATTTATTTTATCTTTCATGTGACAACACTGAAGAAATGACACTCTGCTACAATGTAAAGTAGTGAGTGTACAGCCTGTATAACAGTGTAAATATATTTATTTTATCTTTCATGTGACAACACTGAAGAAATGACACTCTGCTACAATGTAAAGTAGTGAGTGTACAGTCTGTATAACAATGTAAAGTAGTGAGTGTACAGCCTGTATAACAGTGTAAATTTGCTGTCCCCTCAAAATAACTCAACACACAGCCATTAATGTCTAAACCTTGGCAACAAAAGTGAGTACACCCCTAAGTGGAAATGTCCAAATTGGGCCCCATTAGCCATTTTCCCTCACCGGTGTCATGTGACTCATTAGTGTTACAAGGTCTCAGGTGTGAATATGGACCAAGTGTGTTAAATTTGGTGTTATCGCTCTCACACTCACTCATACTGGTCACTGGAAGTTCAACATGGCACCTCATGGCAAAGAACTCTCTGAGGATCTGAAAAAAAGAATTGTTGCTCTACATAAAGATGGCCTAGGCTATAAGAAGATCGCCGAGACCCTGAAACTGAGCTGCAGCATGGTGGGCGAGACCATACAGCAGTTTCACAGGACAGGTTCCACTCAGAACAGTCCTCGCCATGGCCGACCAATGGAGTTGAGTGCACATTCTCAGCGTCATATCCAGAGGTTGTCTTTGGGAAATAGATGTATGAGTGCTGCCAGCATTGCTGCAGAGGCTGAAGGGGTGGGGGGTCAGCCTCTCAGTGCTCAGATCATACGCCGCATACTGCCTCAAATTGGTCTGCATTGCTGTCGTTCCAGAAGGAAGCCTCTTCTAAAGATGATGCACAAGAAAGCCCACAAACAGTTTGCTAAAGAGAAGCAGACTAAGGACATGGATTACTGGAACCATGTCCTGTGGTCCGATGAGACCAAGATAAACCTATTTGGTTCAGATGGTGTCAAGCGTGTGTGTCAGCAACCAGGTGAGGAGTACAAAGACAAGTGTGTCTTGCCTACAGTCAAGCATGGTGGTGGGAGTGTCATGGTCTGGGCCTGCATGAGTGCTGCCGGCACTGGGGAGCTACAGTTCATTGAGGGAACCATGAATGCCAACATGTACTGTGACCTACTGAAGCAGAGCAGGATCCCCTCCTTTCGGAGGAGTATTCCAACATGATAATGACCCCAAACACACCTCCAAGACGACCACTGCCTTGCTAAAGAAGCTGAGGGTAAAGGTGATGGACTGGCCAAGCATGTCTCCAGACCTAAACCCTATTGAGCATCTGCGGGGCGTCCTCAAACGGAAGGTGGGGGAGTGCAAGGTCTCTAACATCCACCAGCTCTGTGATGTTGTCATGGAGGAGTGGAAGAGGACTCCAGTAGCAACCTGTGAAGCTCTGGTGAACTCCATGCCCAAGGCGGTTAAGGCAGTGCTGGAAAATAATGGTGGCCACACAAAATATTGGCACTTTGGGCCCAATTTGGACATTTCCACTTAGGGGTGTACTCACTTATGTGAGATAATGTAGGTTTTGTTTTGCAGTGCTTTTTATTGGTCCATGTATGCATTTGTTAAATACATTGGCTTCCCCCTTAATTGTGTGTGTGCTAGTTTCTTTGCTCTTTGGGTTCTACTTTATTAATTTACTTTTGTGGCTGTGGTCAGCACCCCTTCCTGAACAGCAGCCTCGTGACAGCTTTGCTGGCCACACCCACAGCCGTACCCATACATCCCAACATTTTCAATGGCCAAAGAGGGACTAACAGAAGAAAATCAGATTTGCACTCTTGTAACTCAGGATGGATGATATATAAAAGCAGATTTATTGTAATAAAAAAGCAGATACACCAAGCACTCACATCTTACGCGTTTCACACAGAACTGTGCTTACTCATAGACTAGACCAACAAAATAACCACAATGATTATATCGTTGGAGCAACGTATCAAATTTGAATTGGCCAATCAAGTGAATGCAGCAATTAGTTCACTGTATCCAATAGTAGTCTGCAACAAAGACCTAACGTAAAACCAAGTATACAAAAGACTCAAATCACTGCATTCTCTTGAAAAGACCTGAATGTATCAATCCCAAATGGTCCTTATTTGATCCAAGATCCAAGGCGCTGTTGCTCGTTAGTTGAAGAGATAACATGCATCTTGAATTTTGTAGGTGCAGTACTTCAATGGCCTGAAATGTTACAGTGGCGCTATTGCTACACCATCTTATGGACAACTCTGGTCAGTTGAACATAAACCTTCATAGGGCCGTGTAGCAACAGCGCCACTGTAAAATTTCAGGCCATTGAGATACTGCACCTAAAAAATTCAAGTTTGAGGTGCAATAGAACACCTCTCAGCAGTGGGAGTGGACTGGTTTTACTCAGGAGGCTATACACAGTAATATACAGTTTTTAACATATTAAGTGTTACTATCCCTTTAACTGTTTGAGTGCCAGAGGGATACGCAACACAGTGCTTTGCAATGTGTTGCGTAACCATCTGGCACTCAAAGGGTTAACTCACTGCACATCAAGGAGTCGGATACCCCTCTTGCATACAAAGGGTTAAATAAACTGGCCAGTAGAGAGGAGCAGACGTTTGATGCAGGACCCACCAATCAGGCCAGTAGGTGTGGCCAACACAAGACGAGTCTCAGTCTAGTAGTAAATCCAGCTCTGAGAACATACATATGGGTTCTCTCCTGGTGACATCTCTGATCTTTAACCATTTAAGGACCAGAGCAGTGGAGAACATATTGCTTTGCCATGTGTTGCAGATTCCTCTGGTCTTTAAAGGGTTAACATTTGCATTACAGCATTTTCCACATGGAGAACATGTAAAAGGTTTCTAAATTGTGTGACATCTCTGATGTGTTACAAGACTTAATTTGTGTGTAAAACATTTCTCACATTCAGAACACGAAAATTGTTTCTCTCCTGTATGAATCCTCTGATCCTTAACAAGATCTGATTTCTCTGTAAAACATTTCCCACATTCAGAACATGAAAATGGTTTCTCTCCTGTATGGATCATCTGATGTGAAATAAGATATGATTTCTGTTTAAAACATTTCCCACATTCAGAACATGTAAATGATTTATCTTCTGTATGAATCCTATGATGTGAAATAAGATGTGATTTCAGTGTAAAACATTTCCCACATTCAGAACATGAAAATGGTTTCTCTCCTGTATGAATCCTCTGATGTTTAACAAGATTTGATTTCAGTGTAAAACATTTCCCACATTCAGAACATAAAAATGGTTTCTCTCCTGTATGAATCCTCTGATGTTTAACAAGATTTGATTTCAAATTAAAACATTTCCCACATTCAGAACATGTAAATTGTTTCTCTCCTGTATGAATCCTCTGATGTGAAATAAGATGTGATTTCTGTGTAAAACATTTCCCACATTCAGAACATGAAAATGGTTTCTCTCCTTTATGAATCATCTGATGTATAACAAGATACGATTTCTTTGTAAAACATTTCTCACATTCAGAACATGAAAATGGTTTCTCTCCTGTATGAATCCTCTGATGTCTAATAAGATGTGATTTCCGTGTAAAACATTTTCCACATTCAGAACATGAAAATGGTTTCTCTCCTGTATGAATCCTCTGATGTGAAATAAGAATTGATTTTGAAGTAAAACATTTTGCACATTCAGAACATGAAAATGGTTTCTCTCCTGTATGAATCCTCTGATGTCTAATAAGAATTGATTTTTTGGCAAAACATTTTCCACATTCAGAACATGAATATGGCTTCTCTTCTGTATGAATTATCTGGTGTAGAACATGTTTTGATTTAATAGGGAATGGTTCCTGACATTTAGAATAAGAAAATCCCTTCTCTGTTATGTGATTTCTCTGATGTGTAACAAGGGCAGATTTAGATTTAAACCATTCCTGACATTCAGCGCAGCTGTACGGTCTCTCAGAGGTAAAAGCTGCACATTGTGTCCCTGTATTGTGTGTGAGACTAGACATATGGGGTTCTGTTAGATTGGATCCTTCACGTGAGATGGATTTCTCAGACGTAGACCTTTTTACACTGTTACTTGCAGAATGTCCTCCAGTTACGTCTGTTCCCTGATGACTCTGCATTACACAGATCTCTTCCATCACATCTCCTACTGAACCTATGGAGTGAGAACATGAAATATTATGTTACCAAATAGCATTTCACTTAGTACAAATCATGCTTGAACATGTTAAATAAAATAACAGTATACGGCAAAATATACAAAAGCAGTTGTAGTAAATCTGGGACAAGCCAATGGCAAAATTTGGGCTGCATATAAATTCCTGAAATGTGGTGGCGGCCTTTCTAGTGTGCAAGAGGTTAAATCATAGATCATTTGTTTGTCCTCTATAGTTGGTTTACACCACAATTACACAGACATACAGGGCATTAAATTACTCTTGTTCATCTGCCACATATAAATACATAGATGGCAACATTGGACTTCCCTTGTCAAAACCAAATCATAAATGATGGCATCTACCAACCACCCAGTGCATGGCAAACCTCCTCAGTGGGACCGCCACGCAAAACAACAAATGGAAGCTGTTGGCTCTTGGAGACTTCAATGTTATTTGGCTGGACTTCAAAAATACAAAATTCAGTTCACTGTGTTTAAGGGATTAAACTTAATACAACTGACATCCTCCGCTACTTGCATAGATCCAAAAACAAGCAGCTATACTATACTGGATGGATCTTTTTAATTTAAATGGAGGTTTAATACCTGCAATGCTAAGGGTGTCTCCAGTGCATTGCAAAGCATGCTGGGATGTGATGTCTTGGATTCCCTGGACCTACTATATTTCTAGAAATAAAACAAATACCCATTTCAATGACATCTACATAAGGGGAGAGCACAAAAAGAATCTAAAAGCACTATCTTTACTATTAATAAAGGTGCAAGATAGTAAATACTTACAAGCTCTCGGAGGAGACCTTTGCCAATCCGACCTTGCTGAACAGCCATAAACCATGTCCCACTACTTCAGATCTCTTGGCACAGTCTCAGATGCTGTACTACAATTGCCTCCTTTCCTGTTGGTGCTTTATCCCATCACTTTATCCTACCCACTTGTAAAGTTGCAATAAGACAATCTGATGTGGGTCCAAGACCCAGGCAGGGCCGGCGCTGCCATTAAGGCAGAACAGGCAGCTGCCTTAGGGAGCCGCAATAGAGGGGCGCCGAAAAGAGAAGGTTTTTTTTTTTTGGTTTTTTTTTTATAATCTATATATATCTGCCTGGGTCTCTCTGCGGTGTGTTACAAAGACGCCGCGAGGGAGCGCTTGGTAGTGTAAATCAGCGCTCCCTCGCAGCGTCTATGTGACACACCGCAGAGAGACCCAGGCTCTGTAGTAATACAGAGCACTGAGAGATGACATCATCTCCCAGTGCTCTGCATTACTGAGAGCAGCGCGCGGGAGCCTCAGCTCTGTGCCGAAGGAGACACAGAGCTCTAAGCTGTGGCACGCCGCTAGACCACCAGGGACTCAAGGTAAGGGGATGAAGGGGGCATTGTGGAGATAAAGGAAGCATTGTGAAGGGGAATTGTGGAGATGAAGGGGCGATGTGGAGTTAAGGGGGCATTGTGGAGGGGGCATAGTGGAGATGAAGGAGGGCGCATTGTGGAGATGAAGGGGCATTGTGGAGATGAAGTGGGCATTGTGGATGGGTCATTGTGGAGATGAAGGGGCATTATGGATGGGTCAATGTGGAGATGAAGGGGGCATTGTGGAAGGGGCATTGTGGAGTTGAAGGGGGCACTGTGGAAGGGGCATTGTGGAGTTGAAGGGAGCATTGTGGAAGGGGCATTGTGGAGATAATGGGGCAATGTGGAGATGAAGGGGCATTGTGGAGATGAAGGGGCAATGTGGAAGGGGCAATTTGGAGGTGGGGAGAGTGTGGAGGTAAATATGTGGGCGGGGCAGGGGATTGTGGCAAGGTCGGGGGGGCATCAAAATGCACCTTCGCCTGTGTATAAAAAAAATCCTTGCACCGGCCCTGGACCCAGGTGGGTAAGGATCTGCTTTCAGGACCCATCAGGCTCTTTAAATCTCTCTAAAGTTGTTTCCAAGTTTAAGAATTGGTTTAAAAAAACTCCCTTTAAATCTCTTTCCAATTATGATTCAATCTAATAACAATTGAGAAAATGGCTATCATAATTATATAGTTGAAGTTATTTATTTCATCTTTTGCATCTTTGTATATACTGGATATTTGATCAATATGGAATAATTATTGTAAATGTTTTTATATTGTTTGTAATGGATCAATATTGACCATGAGCAGTTAATCCTAATGAGAGTAACAAATTGTCAAGGTAGCCGTGGAATTGGTTAATTCAAATTCCAGCAGGCTACATTGATTGGATCATTAATGGAGGGTTGATCACATATTTGTTGTTTTTAATATAAAAAAGGAGCACGTAGCATTGTTGAGTTCATTTCTATGATTAAGTACCTTTGTGTACGAAACGCGTTAGGTGGGCTAAGTGTTCCATTTTTATATTGGTAGTTTGTGTCATTTGATGATAACTCTTTGTCAAAGAGTTTTGTAATGCTTTTAGAATTTTTTGAATAAAGACTTCTCTTTTACAATTGAGCCAAAGACTACACGGGGCTATTGTATGCTGAGCGGTTCCATGTATGCACTCCTCTCCTGTTGTTGTCTGAGTGAGAGTTTCCCATAGGGAATGTGGTAAGGAGTTACTGACACTCAACAGAGGGGAGCTACAGCCCAACGCATATTGCAGACTACTCTCTGCTTTATCACAGGTTACCATATGTCCATAAGTCCTCCTACATAAAAACTTTCAGTTCTTCTGATTAAAGCCAATTATTTCTCTCTGATACTGGGAATAAAACCAATATTCCCCTATGTTGTAGATGGTTTGCTACAGAATGTCACGATTTAATTGATACACCAGTCTCTCTCTATGAATTAATTTGTGAGCACGTATGAAGCCAAAGGAGGAGAAATTCTGGGGCAAACGAACTGACCAAGACGGGGAAAAATAAACATTCCCAAATGTCTATTGAATATTCAAATATCCAACTGACCCCCCCAAAAAAAAAAAAATACTTAAAATTTTGCCTAACAATTAATTTGAGTCCAGCTATTTAGTATTATCTTAATGTATAGATTAACACTCACCTGTCCTGGAACTTCTGTGAATTAATGTTTTCTTAGATATATAGTGATCTCTTCCATACGGTTCTTCTCCTCTTTCTATCACCAGTATAACTGCAGGCTTCCCACCAATATAACCTGTGTATGGAGATTTAAATATGATGACTTTAACACACTGATTATGAAAATATAACCGATTTACCTAACATGGAAGTTTCCATATAAATATATGAAATTATTTTTTTTCCTTTACAGTTAAAGGGGATACTATCATATAAAAACAACTTGGTTGAATCTGGAAGAGATTTCAAGGGATAGTAATACCTCATTTAAACTTTAGCTTTGGGTATTATTTATGATTTTTTTTTAAATATATTGCACTATACATTGTTAATTACAGATTTGTAGTTCAAATGCTATTGAACCCGAGAGGATCCCACCCGTTCCCCTGCGTCACTGATCCTCTCTGTCTGGTCCGGATAGCGAGGGGCACTCTTCAGTAAACAAAAGGAAAATCCTGCCTGTTTTTCCTTATACTTACTGAGTGAAGATTGTCCCACACTGCATCCATCCAGTCACATAACCGGATTCCAAATCTAATAGAAGTTGGCCAGAAGGGGGGGGGGGGGGACCTTTCCGCTAGAATAGTTTTGGAACTACAAATCTTTAAATAACTATATATAGAGCAATATGTTAAAAACAATTGCACATAATATTAAAAGCTAAAGTTTAAACAAGGTATTACTATCCCCTTCATAATCACAGTTTTTTGTATGAGCCATTTTAATTTTGAAAATTAGTTTGGGAGTCATTCAGATTTAAAAATAAAGCTAAATAAGAAATGGCGAGCAGTCACTACGCTGTGATTTTATGCAGAATTTCCCACCCCCCCCTCCCCTTTCCCCGACGTCAGCATTTCAGGCTGAGATCCAACAACGGATCACAATGAGGGACAATCTTCAGTTAGTATTAGGAAAAACCTGTCCGCCTTCAACAAGGAGGGCAAGTTTTTCCTTATACTGACTGAGGGGAGATTGTCCCTCGTTGTGATTTGTCTGGTCAAGCGGCCGGACTTCAGATCTGAGGGGAGGCAGCATTTGAAAGGGGAAAGAGGCGGGAGGGGTAAACTTCTACATAAAATAACATCGTAATCGTACAGTTTTGGACAATAAGAGCAGCAGACGGCAGTATTATTGATTATGATGAACAAACTGAGTTGCTTTGGTAACTTTCTATTACTAACCCTTTAAATGCTAATCATGTTTCCCCTTGTGAAAAGGATCCCTGTATTTAGGGTGATATTACCTAGAGATGTAAGGGTTTGGTAATTCTCCATCATGACATCCCTGTAAAGTCCCTTCTCTTCTTCTCTTAAACAGTCCCACTCCTCCTTAGAGAAGTAAATTGCAACGTCATCAAACTCAAACTGTCCCTGAAAATGAAAATTCTCCAGTCAGTGGATGTTTTAGTGCAAAAACATTATTCTAAGAGCAGAATGAGAAAACTGAGATTCAGGAAAATATATGTAAATTTATTGAATGATTTTTCCAACTGAAATATTTATTTGCTCCCTGTGGTACGGATGGATTACACCACTTTGCTTTTATACAAAAGGCCCATGGGAGAAAAACACAAACACACATATGTACATGAACACATATACAGAATTATATACACAGAAACATACCAAGGGACTGAGATCAGAGAGACAGAACACAGGTGAATTCACATAAACATACAGTATACAGACATGGACCAGACACACAGTATAGTGTATATATAATATGGATTTATCATACAGATACACAGTGATCAGACACACACAGTATAGTGTATATATAATATGGATTTATCATACAGATACACAGAGATCAGACACACATATTATAGTGTATATAGTATATGGATTTATCATACAGATACACAGAGATGAGACACACACAGTATAGTGTATATATAATATGGATTTATCATACAGATACACAGAGATCAGACACGCATATTATAGTGTATATAGTATATGGATTTATCATACAGATACACATAGATCAGACACACATTACAGTGTATATATAATATAGATTGATCATAAAGATACATAAAGATCAGACACACAAAGCAGGCAAATCTCTCAGGACTCAGACACATACAGTAACCAGACACACAGTATAGTGTATATATAATATAGAATTATCATACAATTACACAGAGATTAGACACACAGTATAGTGTATATATTATATGGATTTATCATACAGATACACAGAGATCAGACACACACACAGTATAGTGTATATATAATATAGATTTATCATACAGTTACACAGAGATCAGACACACACAGTATAGTGTATATATAATATGGATTTATCATACAGTTACACAGAGATCAGACACACACATTATAGTGTATCCTATATAATAATTCGCTAAGTTGTGTGTAACGCCCGACATGCGCAGTAGACAGTGCTGCGCGTGCGGGAGTCATGCGCAGTACAGACTGCCCGCGCTGCGGCTGATACACAGCTGGGCTCTCCGAAGGAGCATCCAGCTCTGTATCAGCAGTGGCGCGGGCAGTCTCTGCTGTGCGTGACTGCCCCGCGACCAGCTGCCAGAGGCACTGTGGCCCGTGTAACGGGCTGTTCAACTAGTATATAATATAAATTGAACAGACAGACACACGGAGGAGGTGAATGCCCAGGAATCAGACACATGATGATACCTGGGAACTTTCAAAATGACCCTGAAATCTTTGAACTATTAACCCATAAAGTTCCTTAGATTGTAGTTTTCAGGTAATATAGCCCTGTTTGCTATAACTGGGAGGTGTTCTTGTCCATCCACAAGGAACATGATGTAAGTGAGTTGTCACTGCCTGAACATACAGAAGAGAAGCAGGATGAATCCTCTGTCTTTCTGGTACAAACAGTACAATTTAGGGACTAAATAAGCAGCTCTTTCCTGTGGATGAGATAGTAGTTACCACTGAGCTCTCTCACCCTGAGATTTGGGTCAGACCCTGAGAGTTCCCAGGTATGCACATGATATTTATTATCAGTCTCTACATGAACCTTTGTGCACATCCTCAAATAACCACTGAGAAGAGAAAAATGACCACTAACCATTGTACAGCTGGACACCAGGAAGCGACGTGTCACCTGAAATAGCGTCCGTATGGAAACAATAAAACTGTGTGGAACGTTCCTAATAGGGAACACTGACATCTAGTGGTAAGGATAGGGAATGCACAGAGCTGATAAAATAAATGTGACAAATCCAGGTACATATGTAGGAAACTGTAGGATCCGAATCAGGAGCAGAACAACACTAAATAGTGCACATCATGTGGGTGTTACATGGAGTTACCCTGTACAGATAAACTGCCTCTTATACACGTACCCTGCTGGGTATATCACTGTCACACTGAGGTTGGTAATATCACTGTGTATATTACCCTATTGCAGGTGCACTAATCCCAGAATTAGATCCTTTACCACTAAAATCTGCCCTGATATTGCACCTCCTCTGGGTGATAGGTGATCAAGGCCAGGGGAGGGCTGGCAACTTTTGGCCTGGGGGGGGGAAGTAAAATCAAGTGGCCCATTTCTACTATTGCTCCAGCCCACTGTCCCAAGACCAGCCCCTTTATAATTACCATTAATGTGGTGAAGTAAAACAAGCATCATGGTGCCTTACAATATGCTTTTGGTCATGTAGCACCTACTTCAGTGGTAATATGGCAATACAGATATATACTGTGGATTATTTTTATCCTAATTATTTTTAAAATAGCACAAAGCATACAACTGAATTTGAGATATACTAGTGATACCACAGAGCTTACAATTGAAATGGAGCTATACTAGTGATACCACAAAGCTTACACTTGAAATGGAGCTATACTAGTGATACCACAGAGTGTACAATTGAAATGGAGATATACTAGTGATACCACAGAGCTTACAATTGAAATGGAGCTACACTAGTAATACCACAGTGCTTACAATTGAAATGGAGCTATATTAGTAATACCACAGAGCTTACAATTGAAATGGAGCTATACTAGTAATATCACAGAGCTTACAATTGAAATGGAGCTATACTAGTGATACCACAGAGCATACAATTGAAATGGAGCTATACTAGTAATATCACAGAGCTTACAATTGAAATGGAGCTATACTAGTGATACCACAGAGTGTACAATTGAAATGGAGCTATACTAGTGATACCACAGAGCTTACAATTGAAATGGAGCTATACTAGTAATATCACAGAGCTTACAATTGAAATGGAGCTATACTAGTGATACCACAAAGCTGACAATTGAAATGGAGCTATACTAGTAATATCACAGAGCTTACAATTGAAATGGAGCTATACTAGTGATACCACAGAGTGTACAATTGAAATGGAGATATACTAGTGATACCACAGAGCTTACAATTGAAATGGAGCTACACTAGTAATACCACAGTGCTTACAATTGAAATGGAGCTATATTAGTAATACCACAGAGCTTACAATTGAAATGGAGCTATACTAGTAATATCACAGAGCTTACAATTGAAATGGAGCTATACTAGTGATACCACAGAGCATACAATTGAAATGGAGCTATACTAGTAATATCACAGAGCTTACAATTGAAATGGAGCTATACTAGTGATACCACAGAGTGTACAATTGAAATGGAGCTATACTAGTGATACCACAGAGCTTACAATTGAAATGGAGCTATACTAGTAATATCACAGAGCTTACAATTGAAATGGAGCTATACTAGTGATACCACAAAGCTGACAATTGAAATGGAGCTATACTAGTAATATCACAGAGCTTACAATTGAAATGGAGCTATACTAGTGATACCACAGAGTGTACAATTGAAATGGAGATATACTAGTGATACCACAGAGCTTACAATTGAAATGGAGCTACACTAGTAATACCACAGTGCTTACAATTGAAATGGAGCTATATTAGTAATACCACAGAGCTTACAATTGAAATGGAGCTATACTAGTAATATCACAGAGCTTACAATTGAAATGGAGCTATACTAGTGATACCACAGAGCATACAATTGAAATGGAGCTATACTAGTAATATCACAGAGCTTACAATTGAAATGGAGCTATACTAGTGATACCACAGAGTGTACAATTGAAATGGAGCTATACTAGTGATACCACAGAGCTTACAATTGAAATGGAGCTATACTAGTAATATCACAGAGCTTACAATTGAAATGGAGCTATACTAGTGATACCACAAAGCTGACAATTGAAATGGAGCTATACTAGTAATATCACAGAGCTTACAATTGAAATGGAGCTATACTAGTGATACCACAGAGCTTACAATTGAAATGGAGCTATACTAGTAATATCACAGAGCTTACAATTGAAATGGAGCTATACTAGTGATACCACAAAGCTGACAATTGAAATGGAGCTATAACCTAAACTACCACTCCAGTGATTCCTGGGCCGGTGGACGTTCAGTTCCAAGAGGAGTACAAGGTCCAGAGTATCATTAATTCTAGGAGATTTAGAGGGAAGTTGCAATATTTGGTCCATTGGAAGGGCTATGGCCCTGAGGAACGTTCCTGGGTGGATCAGAAGGACCTCCATGCGCCTAGACTTTTGCGCAACTTCCACTCTAAATATCCCCAGAAACCAAGACCTCCTGCAGGGAGAGGGGGTCTTTGAGAGGGGGGTACTATCACGGTGCACGTGATCCCTCTCTGTCATTCTCGCTTGTGGTGTGCTCTGATTGGCTGAGTCGGTTTGGCCCTCCCCTGGTGACCTTTTAATGCCTGGCCATTGACACCTGTCAGGTGCCCTTTCGTGGTGTTTCAGAGCCAGTGTTGGTGTTGCTGTGTTCCTGCGTTCCTGATTCCGGTGTACCGATTTGGCCTGTTTTGACGACGCTCCTGTGTTCCTGCTTTGTGATCTCACCCGGCTTGGCTGACGTTCTTGCTCGTGATTAATCTGGCTTGTCTGAAAACCACCTCCGTGATCTGACCCGGCTTGGCTGGCGTTCCTGCTCGTGACTGATTTGGTTTGCCTGAGAACCATCTCCGTGACCCGACCCGGCCTGGCTGACTTCCTGCTCCGTGATGTGAACCGGCTTGTTCCAGTGTCCTGCTTTGTTCCTGCTTCTTGCTGCTGACTTCCGCTGTGCTCGTTTACCGGGCTGAAAGTGATGCCTGCTTAACTCTTGCAGTGCTGTGTCTCCAAAGCTGAGTCTCCGTTCTCACTTACAGAGCTGTGCTTCCGTTACTGAGCCTTCCTTGGTACTTGCAGAGCGATACCTGCTTTTACTGAGCCTCCGATCCTTGAGCTGCATTTAACCCTTGTAGTGCTGCTGTCTCCTTAGGTGAGCCTTCACCTACCCTTGCAGAGCCTATGCTGTTGTTTCGCTACTTCTGCAGAGCCGGCCGCGTTGTAAGCCTGGTCTAGTCGGCGTCTCATCTTGTCACCAGCAGAGTAGTCAGTTTCGTTATCGCACCCGGTAGAGGCGCTATTGGCTCTTGCTCTAGCTGTGATCTCTCCGGTTTACGCCCGTGGGGGCTATTGGCTCAAGCACTTGCAGCACAGGGTGATCTCCTGTATACGTCCGTGGGGGCTATTGGCTGAATCACTTGCAGCAGTGTGGTCTCAGTTGTTACGCCCGTGGGGGCTACTGCCTCAAGCTCTTGCAGGCTGTCTCCGGTATACGGCCGTGGGGGCTATTGACTCAAGCTAGTCCTATTCTGTGCAACTTTTCTGCCGATTCCACCTCTATTCCACTACTGCCTAGCAGCTTTCCGGCCTTAAGAACTTTAGGTGTTGCATCATCTACACCAATAGCTGCTTGATCACCACCTTGGGCGTGCCAAACACCACAACAGAGACTGACTGATTATTGTATTTAACCCTTGAGTTCCTCGCTGCTGTGTGCCTGTCCTGAGACAGTATATGTGATACCTTTGCTTCTGTATACTGAGCCTGTGAAGGCATTACTGTCAATATATCGCTTTTATTTTGTGTTGCCTGTAGATGGCGATCTTTCCTCTGAATTTTCTTTTAATAAAACTGTGTTTTATTCTAACCAGCTAGTCTGAGTGTCTTAAAAACCGTTACACTTCCTGAACGTTAGCGATCCTCCTGTCCTCTAATGGATAGGGCAGGTAGATCTAACTAATCCTGCTGCCTATCTATATATCTCAGTTGAGATGAAAGGACAGGGAAAGGCAGCCACAAAAGGTGATCTACCTCGATAATCCATCATAGTATCAGCAGAAGGCTTATATTGCAGTACTGAATAGTTTCCTGCTGGTAGATTTGTATCTTAGCTCATTGACGTATATGACTTGATTTATTTGCAGGGTCTTTTGCCTCCTTTGGAGAGGTTTTTAATTGTTTTTAAACTGTCAACCATTGTATTATTGACTATTGCTGTACCAATAAAATTTGTTCTTGCTTTTGTATTTTTTCAATCTCTTGTGAGTGTGCCTCATTTATGGGATCTGCTTTGTCCTTAGAGGGGATGTGCTGTTAGTCATCTTCCTACCTGAGACTTTTTTGTGTAGGAATTTTATTAAAAACACAGAGGTGAATATTATGCTATAATCCTTCTCCACTGCTCCACTCAGCAGCAAGAAAACTTTATTGTTACAAACAGACAAAAAAAAAAGAACTGAAATCATCATACTCCTCCCTCCAGTTAACCACTCCCACAATCCATATAAAAATGGGATGCAGCCTTAAACTCCTCATTTTTCGTATGGAAGTGACCAAAGAACCTGATCCATTGGAAACTTAACTCAGAAACAGCAACTGACATCTGGCCACGCACCAAGCAGCACAAGACGGTAATATCCACCTCGAAGGTGAGGAGAAACAGTGAAAGGGGAAGGAACACCGGGAGAGATAATATTCGCCTCCTTGTCTTTAATAATATTCCGACTTTCCATCCGAATTGTTAGGAAAATCCACAAATTTTATGGCAAACAAGGAGGCTTCATATTATGCTAGTTTGAAGCTAGACAAACAAGTAAACTAGAAAAAATATAAACAAGTTAAAATAAAGACCCTAAATGTACACACTCTAGATCAATCAGCAACACAGAGCACAAACTACAAGACAACCATGAGACTACAAAGCCATAGACGCAAACTCACCCCGAAAGGAAGAAACCCAATAGTCACAGCCATGCCAGTCAAACACGTCCCAAGAAAGTCACAGCAAGGAAGGAAAACCCATAACAGCTGGCAAGCAGGCCGTCACTGATATGAATGATCAGAAGTCACCATACCCCACAAGCAGGTGACCCATCTAGGGACCACAAAGGCATCAGGCGAGGCGAAAGCCTCAAACAGCAAAAGCCGAACTGAAACACCAGGAATGCACAGGAAATATCCGCGTGGACCCAAACCCCCAAGGCAGAAAGGAATGCCAGTACAGACCTGAATGACCTAGGCCCATAGAAAGGTAAACAGACCGACCTGGACAGAGAGATAGAGTGAGAAACATTACAAGGGGAAACCAAAGAACAAATCCAAAGCATCAAGAAAAATGAAGCGCAATGCAGACCTACCCAAAGGGAGAAAAGAAAATAGAGGATAAAAAGATGCCAGAAAACAAAAACACAGTGGAGAGCCAACAGATGCAAGTACACCAACCCACAGGATGGCCATCCACCGAACATGACTCGATACAAAGTCTGAGAGATAACGAGAACTCACAGTAGAGGCCTACCTCAGCCAGAGACAACAGAAAACACAACGGGAACGGAAGCAAACGGACACTGAATCAAGAAACGCACCACGCACCAATGAGGCCAGACTGAACCCAATGTGTCTCAAATTCAATTGTAAGCTCTGTGGTATTACTAGTGTATCTCAAATTCAATTGTAAGCTTTGTGGTATTTCAAAAATAATTAGAATAAAAATAATCCACAGTATATATCTGTATTGCCATATTACCACTGAAGTAGGTGCTACATGACAAAAAGTATATAGTAAGGCACCATGATACTTGTTTACTTCACCACATTAATGGTAATTATAAAGGGGTTGGTCTTGGGACAGTGGGCTGGAGCGATAGTAGAAATGGGCCACTTGATTTTACTTCCCCCTCCCAAAAGTTCCCAGCCCTCCCCTGGCCTTGATCCCCTATCACCCAGAAGAGGTGCAATATCAGGGCAGATTTTAGTGGTGAAGGGTCTAATTCTTGGGATTAGTGCACCTGCAATAGGGTAATATACACAGTGATATTACCAACCTCAGTGTGACAGTGATATACCCAGCAGGGTACGTGTATAAGAGGCAGTTTATCTGTACAGGGTAACTCCATGTAACACCCACATGATGTGCACTATTTAGTGTTGTTCTGCTCCTGATTCGGTTCCTGCAGTTTCCTACATATGTACCTGGATTTGTCACACATTTATTTTATCAGCTCTGTGCATTCCCTATCCTGACCACTAGATGTCAGTGTTCCCTATTAGGAACGTTCCACACAGTTCTATTGTTTCCATATGGACGTTATTTCAGGTGTCACGTCACTTCCTGGTGTCCGGCTGTACAATGGTGAGTGGTCATTTTCTCTTCTCAGTGGTTTTTTGAGGATCTGCACAAAGGTTCATGTAGAGACTGATAATAAATATCATGTGCATACCTGGGAACTCTCAGGGTCTGACCCAAATCTCAGGGTGAGAGAGCTCAGTGGTAACTACTATCTCATCCACAGGAAAGAGCTGCTTATTTAGTCCCTAAATTGTACTGTTTGTACCAGAAAGACAGAGGGATTCATCCTGCTTCTCTTCTGTATGTTCAGGCAGTGACAACTCACTTACATCATGTTCCTTGTGGATGGACAAGAACACCTCCCAGTTATAACAAACAGGGCTATATTACCTGAAAACTACATTCTAAGGAACTTTATGGGTTAATAGTTCAAAGATCTCAGGGTCATTTTGAAAGTTCCCTGGTATCATCATGTGTCTGATTCCTTGGCATTCACCTCCTCTGTGTGTCTGTATGTTCAATCTATATTATATACACACTATACTGTGTGTGTCTGATCTCTGTGTATCTGTATGATAAATCCATATTATATATACACTATACTGTGTGTGTCTGATCTCTGTGTATCTGTATGATAAATGCATGTTATATATACACTATACTGTGTGTGTCTGATCTCTGTGTATCTGTATGATAAATCCATATTTACACTATAATGTGTGTCTGAATGTTCAATTTATATTTTATATACACTATAATGTGAGTCTGATCTCTGATTACCTGTATTATATATACACTATACTTTGTTTCTGGTCCATGTCTGGTTACTGTATGTGTCTGAGTCCTGAGACATTTACCTGCTCTGTGTGTCTGATCTCTATGATAAATCCATATTATATATACACTGTACTGTGTGTGTCTGATCTCTGTGTAGCTGTATGATAAATCCATATTTACACTATAATGTGTGTCTGATTTCTGTGTAATAAATCCATATTCTATATACACTATACTGTGTGCCTGGTCCATGTCTGTATACTGTATGTTTATGTGAATTCACCTGTGTTCTGTCTCTCTGATCTCAGTTCCTTGGTATGTTTCTATGTATATAATTCTGTGTGTGTGTTCATGTACATATGTGTGTTTGTGTTTTTCTCCCATGGGCCTTTTGTATAAAAGCAAAGTGGTGTAATCCATCCGTACCACAGGGAGCAGATAAATATTTCAGTTGGAAAAATCATTCAATAAATTTACATATATTTTCATGAATCTCCGTTTCCTCATTCCTCTCTTAGGATGATGTTTTTGCACAAAAACATCCACTGACTGAAGAATTTTCATTTTCAGGGACAGTTTGAGTTTGATGACGTTGCAATTTACTTCTCTAAGGAGGAGTGGGACTGTTTAAGAGAAGAAGAGAAGGGACTTTACAGGGATGTCATGATGGAGAATTACCGAACCCTTACATCTCTAGGTAATATCACCCTAAATACAGGGATCCTTTTCACAAGGGGAAACATGATTAGCATTTAAAGGGTTAGTAATAGAAAGTTACCAAAGCAACTCAGTTTGTTCATCATAAGCAATAATACTGCCGGCTGCTGCTCTTATTGTCCAAAACTGTACGATTACGATGTAATTTTATGTAGATGTTTACCCCTCCAGCCCCTTTCTAATGCCGCCTCCCCTCAGATCTGAAGTCCGGCCGCTTGACCAGACAAATCACAACAAGGGACAATCTCCCCTCAGTCAGTATAAGGAAAAAATTACCCTCCTTGTTGAAGGAGGACAGGTGTTTCCCAATACTAACTGAAGATTGTCCCTCATTGTGATCTGTTGTTGGATCTCAGCCTGAAATGCCGACGTCGGGGAAAGGGGCGGGAGGGGGAAAGTTCTGCATAAAATCACAGCGTAGTGATTGCACGGCATTTCTTATTTAGCTTTATGTTTAAATTTGAATCCCAAACTCATTTTCAAAATTAAAATGTCTAATACAAACAACTGTGATTATGAAGGGGATAGTAATACCTTGTTTAAACTTTAGCTCAGAGTATTATGTATAATTTTTTTTACATATTGCTCTATATATAGTTACGTAAAGATTTGTAGTTCCAAAACTATTCTAGTGGAAAGGACCCCCCCCCCCTTTCTGGCCGCCTCCCGTTAGATTTGGAATCCGGTCGTGGGACTGGATGGATACAGCGAAGGACAATCTTCATTCAGTAAGTATAAGGAAAATGGGCAGGATTTTTATTTTGTTTACTGAAGAGTGTCCCTCGCTATCCGGACCAGACAGAGAGGATCAGTGACGCAGGGGAAAGGGGTGGGATCCTTTCGGGTTCAATAGCATTTGAACTACAATTCTGTAATTAACAATGTATAGTGCAATATGTTAAAAAAAAATCATAAATAATACCCGAAGCTAAAGTTTAAATGAGGTGTTACTATCCCTTGAAATCTCTTCCAGAATCAACCAAGTTGTTTTTATATGATAGTATCCCCTTTAACTGTAAATAAAAAAAAAATAATTTCATATATTTGTGTGGAAACTTCCATGTTAGGTAAATCAGTTGTATATTCATAATCAGTGTGTCATCATATTTAAATCTCCATACACAGGTTATATTGGTGGGAAGCCTGCAGTTATACTGGTGATAGAAAGAGGAGAAGAGCCGTATGGAAGAGATCATTACATATCTAAGAAAACATTAATTCACAGAAGTTCCAGGACAGGTGAGTGTTAATCTATACATTAAGATAATACTAAATAGCTGGACTCAATTGTTAGGCAAAATTTTAAGTATTTTTTTTTTGGGGTGGTGGGCGGTTTCGTCTCTAGCAGTCAGCTGGATATTTGAATATTCAATAGACATTTGGGAATGTTTATTTTCCCCCCTGTTGGGCAGTTCAATTGCCTCAGAATTTCTTCTCCTTTGGCTTCATACGTGCTCATAAATGAATTCATAGAGAGACTGGTGTATCAATTAAATCTTGACATTCTGTAGCAAACCATCTATAACATAGGGGAATATTGGATTTATTCCCAGTATCAGAGAGAGATAATTGGCTTTAATCAGAAGAATTGAAAGTTTATAAATAGGAGGACATATGGTAACCCGTGATAAAGCAGAGAGTAGTCTGCAATATGCGTTGGGCTGTAGCTCCCCCTCTGTTGAGTGTCAGTAACTCCTTGCCACATTCCCTATGGGAAACTCTCACTCAGACAAAGTTGTACTCTGAGATGATGGGGCCTGAAAGCAGATGCTTACCCACCTGGGACTTGGACCCACATCAGATTGTCTTATTGCAACTTTACAAGTGGGTAGGATAAAGTGATGGGATAAAGCACCAACAAGAAAGGAGGCAATTGTAGTACAGCATCTGAGACTGTGCCAAGAGATCTGAAGTAGTGGGACATGGTTTATGGCTGTTCAGCAAGGTCGGATTGGCAAAGGTCTCCTCCGAGAGCTTGTAAGTATTTACTATCTTGCACCTTTATTAATAGTAAAGATAGTGCTTTTAGATTATTTTTGTGCTCTCCCCGTATGTAGATGTCATTGAAATGGGTATTTGTTTTATTTCTAGAAATATAGTAGGTCTAGGGAATCCGAGACTTCAAATCCCAGCATGCTTTGCAATGCACTGGAGACATCCTTAGCATTCCAGGAATTAAAAATTCCATTTAAATTAAAAAGATCCATCCAGTAGAGTATAGCTGCTTGTTTTTGGATCTATGCGAGTAGCGGAGGATGTTAGTTGTATTAAGTTTAATCCCTTAAACACAGTGAACTGAATTTTGTATTTTTGAAGTCCAGTCAAATAACATTAAAGTCTCCAAGAGCCAACAGCTTCCATTTGTTGTTTTGCGTGGCGGTCCCACTGAGGAGGTTTGCCATGTGCTGGGTGGTTGGTAGATGCCATCATTTATGATTTGGTTTTGACAAGGGAAGTCCAGTTTTGCCATCTATGTATTTATATGTGGCAGATGAACAAGAGTAATTTAATGCCCTATATGTCTGTGTAATTGTTGTGTAAACCTACTATAGAGGACAAACAAATGATCTATGATTTAACCTCTTGCATGCTAGAAAGGCCTCCACTGCATTTCAGAAATTTATATGCAGCCCAAATTTTGCCATTGGCTTGTCCCAGAATTACTACAACTGCTTTTGTACATTTTGCCGTATACTGTTTTTTATTTAACATGTTCAAGCATGTTTTGTAGTAAGTGAAATGCTATTTGGTAACATAATATTTCATGTTCTCACTCCATAGGTTCAGTAGGAGATGTGATGGAAGAGATCTGTGTAATGCAGAGTCATCAGGGAACAGACATAACTGGAGGACATTCTGCAAGTAACAGTGTAAAAATGTCTACATCTGAGAAATCCATCTCCCGTGAAGGAGCCAATCTAACAGATCCCTATATGTCTAGTGTCACACACAATACAGGGACACAATGTGCAGCTTTTACCTCTGAGAGACCGTACAGCTGCTCTGAATGTCAGGAATGGTTTAAATCTAAATCTGCCCTTGTTACACATCAGAGAAATCACGTAACAGAGAAGGGATTTTCTTATTCTGAATGTCAGGAACCATTCCCTATTAAATCAAAACATGTTCTACAGCAGATAATTCATACAGAAGAGAAACCGTATTCATGTTCTGAATGTGGGAAATGTTTTACTTCAAAATCACATCTTATTTCACATCAGATGATCCATACAGGAGAGAAACCATTTTCATGTTCTGAATGTGGGAAATGTTTTACTTCAAAATCACATCTTATTTCACATCAGATGATCCATACAGGAGAGAAACCATTTTCATGTTCTGAATGTGGGAAATGTTTTACTTCAAAATCACATCTTATTTCACATCAGATGATCCATACAGGAGAGAAACCATTTTCATGTTCTGAATGTGGGAAATGTTTTACTTCAAAATCAAATCTTGTTATACATCAGATGATTCATACAGGAGAGAAACCATTTTCATGTTCTGAATGTGGAAAATGTTTTACACGGAAATCACATCTTATTAGACATCAGAGGATTCATACAGTAGAGAAACCATTTTCTTGTTCTGAATGTGAGACATGTTTTACTTCAAAATCACATCTTATTAGACATCAGAGGATTCATACAGGAGAGAAACCATTTTCTTGTTCTGAATGTGAGACATGTTTTACTTCAAAATCACTTCTTATTAGACATCAGATGATTCATACAGGAGTGAAACCATTTTCATGTTCTGAATGTGGGAAATGTTTTACAAAGAAATCACATCTTGTTATACATCAGATGATCCATAAAGGAGAGAAACCATTTTCGTGTTCTGAATGTGAGACATGTTTTACTTCAAAATCACTTCTTATTAGACATCAGATGATTCATACAGGAGAGAAACAATTTACATGTTCTGAATGTGGGAAATATTTTACACAGAAACCATATCTTATTTCACATCAGATGATTCATACAGGAGAGAAACCATTTTCGTGTTCTGAATGTGGGAAATGTTTTACAAAGAAATCAAATCTTATTTCACATCAGAGGATTCATACAGGAGAGAAACAATTTACATGTTCTGAATGTGGGAAATGTTTTACACGCAAATCAGTTCTTGTTGGACATCAGAGGATTCATACAGGAGAGAAACCATTTTCTTGTTCTGAATGTGGGAAATGTTTTACACAGAAATCACATCTTATTTCACATCAGAGGATCCATACATGAGAGAAAACATTTACATGTTCTGAATGTGGGAAATGTTTTAATCTGAAATCAAATCTTATTTCACATCAGAGGATTCATACAGGAGAGAAACAATTTTCATGTTCTGAATGTGGTTAATATTTTACACACAAATTAAGTCTTGTTAGACATCAGAGATGGCACACAATGTAGAAACCTTTTACCAAAATGGATGAACTAAAAGTATGGTGTTACGCATACAAACCTAAAATTCTTATTCTTACTGAATCCTGGTTATCCCCAAAAATACCTGATACTGCTTTTGCAATAGATGGATACTCATGCTTTAGAAAAGACCGTGCAAAGCGAGGAGGAGGTGTAATCATATACACACAAGAATCAGTAAACTTTACACTTCTAAATGACTCTCATAACTCTGATTCTTATGAATACATTGCTGGCAAAATTTGTCTTCCATATTCAAAACAAATCATAATTGTAGGCATCTACAGACCACCAAATACCCCAGCACATACCCTTTCAGACATAGCGCAACACCTAAAGGAGATTGCCACTCAAAACAAGAAAAGCGAGCTGATGGTTCTTGGAGACTATAATATTAATTGGCTAGACTCCGGGAATGAAAAATTTTGTTCATTGTTTAAAACATTGAACTTATCACAACTAATATCCTCCCCTACTCGCATAAATCTTAAAACATCCAACCATACTCTGCTAGACTGGATCCTTTCATCTTGCACAAGCAGAATCCAAGACTCAGGCATACTAGCAAATGTGTTTAGCGATCACTCCATAGTTTACTGTGTCCGCAAAATAAAACCAGTCAAGTGATGTTCCAAAGTCATACTCACAAGATCATTTAGAAATTTTAATCTTCAGTCCTTCCTAAATGATTTTAGAAATTGCTCATGGCATAGAATACATCTAATACCAGACCTAGACTCAGCGATAGAATTCTTTAACTCTGAATTCTTACAGGTCTGTAATACCTATGCCCCACTAAGGAAGGTCAGGGCTAGGGGGGCACATCTACCCTGGGTCTCAGCTGACTTGATTCAATTATACAGTCTCAGAGATGCCTTATGGACAAAATTTAAACAAACCGGCTCCGCGTATGATCACACTGCATACAATTAAGGAATACATGTACAAAACAAAATTAGCAAAAGCAGAATATTTTACTGACAACTTAAACAGTAACATTTCAAAGCCAGACAACTTTTGGAAGGTTATTAAAAACCTCTATAACCCTCGTAATCATACTGACCCATCAACTATAATAATAGATAATGAAACAATACAGTGCCCCACAGCCATAGCCAATGCATTTAACAGCTACTTTACTGGATGTGCCACCACCCTGATTACAGAAAACAAAGATAACTCAGAAGTTCAGCCATCTACAGAACATTCGCTGTCACCTATTGCCTGGTCCAGTTCTGAAAATGAATTCAATTTCATGCCAGTAAATGAAAGCGAAATATATGATCACCTCCTCAATCCAAAAATGAAATGCCAATCTAGCCCTGACAAACTACCAGCAATGCTATTAAAGCTCAGTGCTATGGTAATGGCCAAACTGATTGCATCTTTAATTAATACCTCTTTGGCAACAGGATACATGCCCAAATCCTGGAAGGTGGCTAGAGTTGTGCCTATCCACAAAAGTGGGGATAAAAATGTAGTATCAAACTACAGACCAATATCCCTACTCCCCACTTTATCCAAAATCCTAGAGAAATGTGTACACGTGCAACTAAATAAATATTACCAACAGACCAGTTTTTTCACCCATCTTCAATCAGGCTTTCGACCAAATCACTCAACAATCACGGCCTTCTTAAAAGTAACCAACGATATCCAGATGGGCATGGAAAATGGTGACCTCACAGGAGCCATTTTCCTAGATTTTGCCAAGGTCTTTGACACAGTAGACCATAATATTCTTATAAATAAACTCCAAAGATCAGGACTGGGTAATAATTCTCTAAACTGGTTCTGATCCTATTTATCAGACAGAATGCAGTACATGTCAGTTGCTGGCAATGACTCCCTTCTGCTCAAAGTAACAAGTGGAGTTCCTCAAGGCTCCATTCTGGCCCTCTTCTATTTTCTCTTTTTATAAATGATCTGCCCAAGGTTTGCAAATCATCTTCAGTACACATGTATGCAGACGACACCATTCTCTATACTAAAAACTCAAACATATCACACCTTGAGGCCATATTACAACATGATTTCTGTGAGGATGAAAGATGGATAGCAAGGAACAAATTGTTCTTAAACACAGACAAAACTGTCACAATGATATTTGGCACAAAGCACAAACTGCGTAATCTTGGCAATACCCACCTATCCATTGTAACGGAGTCTAATCGTAAATTGGCCCCAGTGGACTCCTACAAATATCTTGGTATGTGGCTTGACCCCAACCTCACTTTTGGACATCATACTGACAAGTTAACCTCCAAGCTTTATCCCAAAATCAGTACTCTTTTTAGACACAAATCATGTTTAAGTCCCCTGGTTAGAAAACGTATTGTGCAACAGATGTTGCTGCCTGGCATAGACTATGGTGATGTAGTTTATGCTCCAGCACCAGAAATCCATCTTAGTAAACTTGACACCCTGTATAATTCAATATGCCGCTTTAGCCTCCAATGTAATTACACTACTCATCGCTGTGATATGTTAAAAGAACTAAATTGGTTAACACTCAAATCTAGACGTGCCCTTCACCTTTCTTGCTTAGTACACAACCACTTCTCTGGAAAACTACCACACTACCTGAGCAGTATGCTCACTCCTGCTCTACATACTAAGTATAACCTCCGCTCCACCGCAAACAACTCGCTACGTATACCACAATACAAGAAAGAAGCAGGAAGATCTGCCTTCTCCTACAGAGCGCCAAAGGCCTGGAGCAATCTGCCTGAAATAATCAAATATGCTCCCAGTCTAAAATCCTTAAGATTAAATACTTCTTTATATCTAAAAACAGAGTAACTGTTTTTTTTTAAATTTCCATATGTATGTATATTTGTATGTATATTTAATAACATGTAATATATAATGTTTCTCAATTTGTATAAATATGCAACCCTCTACTGAAAACTATCCAGGACATACTTGAAAACAAGATAAATCTCAATGTATTCTTCCTGGTAAAACATTTTCTAAATAAATAAATGTTCTCCATGTGGAAAATGCTGTAATGCAAATGTTAACCCTTTAAAGACCAGAGGAATGTGCAACACATGGCAAAACAATATGTTGTCCACTGCTTTGGTCCTTAAAGGGGTAAAGATCAGAGATGTCACCAGGAGAGAACCCATATGTATGTTCTCAGAGCCGGATTTACTACTAGACTGAGACGCGTCTTGTGTTGGCCACACCTACTGTTCTGATTGGTGGGTCCTGTATCAAACGTCTGCTCCTCTCTACTGGCCAGTTTATTTAACCCTTTGTATGCAAGAGGGGTATCTGACTCCTTGACGTGCAGTGAGTTTAACCCTTAGAGTGCCAGATGGTTACGCAACACATTGCAAAGCAATGCGTTGCGTATCCCTCTGGCACTCAAACAGTTAAAGGGATAGTAACACTTAATATGTTAAAAACTGTATATTACAGTGTGTAGCCTCCTGAGTAAAACCAGTCCACTCCCACTGCTGAGAGGTGTTCTATTACACCTGAAACTTGAATTTTTTTAGGTGCAGTATCTCAATGGCCTGAAATTTTACAGTGGCGCCGTTGCTACACGGCCCTATGAAGGTTTATGTTCAACTGACCAGAGTTGTCCATAAGATGGTGTAGCAATAGCGCCACTATAACATTTCAGGCCATTGAAGTACTGCACCTGCAAAATTCAAGATGCATGTTATCTCTTCAACTAAGGAGCAACAGCACCTTGGATCTTGGATCAAATAAGGACCATTTGGGATTGATACATTCAGGTCTTTTCAAGAGAATACAGTAATTTAAGTCTTTTGTATACTTGGTTTTATGTTAGGTCTTTGTTGCAGACTACTATTGGATACAGTGAACTAATTGCTGCGTTTAATTGATTGGCCAATTCAAATTTGATATGTTGCTCCAAAGATATAATCATTGTGGATATTTTGTTGGTCTAGTCTATGAGTAAGCACAGTTCTGTGCGAAACGCGTAAGATGTGAGTGCTTGGTGTATCTGCTTTTTTATTACAATAAATCTGCTTTTATACATCATCCATCCTGAGTTACAAGAGTACAATTCTGATTTTGTTCTGTGCGTCCCTCTTTGGCCATTGAAAATGTTGGGATGTATGGGTACGGCAGTGGGTGTAGCCAGCAAAGCTGTCACGAGGTTGCTGGTCAGGAAGGGGTGCTGACCACAGCCACAAAAGTAAATTAATAAGGTAGAACCCAAAGAGCAAAGAAACTAGCACACACACAGTTAAGGGGGTAGCCAATGTATTTAACAAATGCATACATGGACCAATAAAGAGCACTGCAAAACAAAACGTACAATATCTCACATAAGTGAGTACACCCCTAAGTGGAAATGTCCAAATTGGGTCAAAAGCGCCAATATTTTGTGTGGCCACCATTATTTTCCAGCACTGCCTTAACCGCCTTGGGCATGGAGTTCACCAGAGCTTCACAGGTTGCCACTGGAGTCCTCTTCCACTCCTCCATGATAACATCACAGAGCTGGTGGATGTTAGAGACCTTGCACTCCCTCACCTTGTTGAGGATGCCCCACAGATGCTCAATAGGGTTTAGGTCTGGAGACATGCTGGGCCAGTCCATCACCTTTACCCTCAGCTTCTTTAGCAAGGCAGTGGTCATCTTGGAGGTGTGTTTGGGGTCATTATCATGTTGGAATACTCCTCCGAAGGGAGGGGATCCTGCTCTGCTCCAGTACGTCACAGTACATGTTGGCATTCATGGTTCCCTCAATAAACTGTAGCTCCCCAGTGCCGGCAGCACTCATGCAGGCACAGACCGTGACACTCCCACCACCATGCTTGACTGTAGGCAAGACACACTTGTCTTTGTACTCCTCACCTGGTTGCTGACACACACGCTTCACACCATCTGAACCAAATAGGTTTATCTTGGTCTCATCGGACCACAGGACATGGTTCCAGTAATCCATGTCCTTAGTCTGCTTGTCTTTAGCAAACTGTTTGTGGGCTTTCTTGTGCATCATCTTTAGAAGAGGCTTCCTTCTGGAACGACAGCAATGCAGACAAATTTGATGCAGTGTGCGGCGTATGATCTGAGCACTGACAGGCTGACCCCCCACCCCTTCAACCTCTGCAGCAATGCTGGCAGCACTCATACGTCTATTTCCCAAAGACAACCTCTGGATATGACGCTGAGCATGTGTACTCAACTTCTTTGGTCGGCCCTGGCGAGGACTGTTCTGAGTGGAACCTGTCCTGTGAAACTGCTGTATGGTCTTTCCCACCATGCTGCAGCTCAGTTTCAGGGTCTTGGCAATCTTCTTATAGCCTAGGCCATCTTTATGTAGAGCAACAATTCTTTTTTTCAGATCCTCAGAGAGTTCTTTGCCATGAGGTGCCATGTTGAACTTCCAGTGACCAGTATGAATGAGTGTGAGAGCGATAACACCAAATTTAACACACTTGGTCCATATTCACACCTGAGACCTTGTAACACTAATGAGTCACATGACACCGGTGAGGGAAAATGGCTAATGGGGCCCAATTTGGACATTTCCACTTAGGGGTGTACTCACTTTTGTTGCCAAGGTTTAGACATTAATGGCTGTGTGTTGAGTTATTTTGAGGAGACAGCAAATTTACACTGTTATACAGGCTGTACACTCACTACTTTACATTGTAGCATAGTGTCATTGCTTCAGTGTTGTCACATGAAAGATAAAAATATTTACAAAAATGTGAGGGGTGTACTCACTTATGTGAGATACTGTACATGAAACTGAAAAGGGCATTGGCTCAGGACTACTAGGGACAGGACCTATGGGCAAAACTAGGGACAGGTCCTATGGGCAAAACTAGGGACAGGGGCTACTGAGAATGGGGAGCAAGGGCCACTGAGAACAGGGACAAAGTCAGCTGTGATACTCAAGGAATGCAGCTGGCTCCGGAACTCTGGGGGTGCAGCCAGGATCAAGGAACAAGGGCACAGCTGCACTCGATGGCACCAGTCCGGCATCTAGAAGGAGAGACCCGGGAACGATGGCGGAAGGCGACGCGGTTCCTTCTTAGCTTCCGTTACAGTAGGCCTTAGAAGAAACAGGTTTGTGGACACTAAGCATAGTAGTCACCACACCAGTAGAAAAACCTTTCTTATTCAGTATTGAGGATTCAATTTCCAAGCCGTCAAAGCTAGAGGATGAACATCCTCCTTCCACAGGTAACCCTGTAGAAGAAGATCTGGACGGCAAGGGAGCCAGAATGGCTCCGCCACTGACACATCCAAAAGCTCCGGAAGTCAAACCTGTCAAGGCCAGTACGGAGCAATCAGAATGAGTGGACAGTGTTCCAGTCTCAATTTCCGCAACATGGGGAGGGGAGGAAAGATGTAAGCCAGAGGAAATAACCAAGGAATGGACATGGCATCCACCGCTATAGCTAGAGGATCCCTCCAGCGAGAGCAGAACCTCGTAACCTTTCGGTTGTGTCTTGTCGCCATCAGGTCGATACAAGGAAGACCCCACTTCGCTGCTGTCCACTGTGTGTTGACTGAGGAAGTCCACCATGACGTTGTCTACGCCAGGAATGTGCACTGCAGATATGGCAGGAACGTGTTCTTCTGCCCAGGACAAAATAGCCTTGACCTCTAACTAAGCGGAGAGACATCTTGTTCTGCCATGCTTGTTGATGTAAGTCACGGCCGTGGAGTTGTCGGACTGTACCCGGACTGGGCAGTCTTCCAGGTGTGGTGTCCAATGACGAAGGGCATGAAATATCTCCCGAAGCTCCAACACATTGATGGGAAGGAGAGATTCCTCTGGAGACAACCGACCTTGAGCACTCAGGTGACCCAGGACCGCTTCCCAGCTGGACAGGCTAGCATTCGTCGTCACCATGGTCCAGAAGGATACCAAGAAGGACTTGCCCTTCAGGAGATTGGAGAGGTTGAGCCACCATGACAAACTCAGTTCCACATGAAGAGGAAGGGATACTGACGTCTTCAAAAGGTCCGGCTGACCCCTGCACACCTGGATCACAAACTTCTGGAGTTCCCTGGTGTGAGCCATGGCAAATGGAACCACTTCTATGGTGGAGATGAATTTCCCCACTAGAGAGGACAGCTTCTTGGCTGGAACTGGATCTTGAGTCAGAACAGCAGAAACCCTGTGGGCGATCTGGTGAGCTACCTCGTCCGTGAGAAACATCATGCTCTGCTGAGTGTCAAAGAGAAGGCCCAGGAAGACCAGACGCTGGGATGGGACAAGATCCGACTTGTCCATGTTGATGATCCACCCGTGATAGGTGAGAGCATGAATGCAGTCCTGAACCTGCTGATGAAGAAGTTCCGAAGAAGATGCCTTCAGAAGCAGGTCTAACATGTATGGAGTGATTCTGAACACTGTTCCGATGGAGGGCGGACACTAAGTCTCCGAGGACACGACTGAAGACTTGAGGAGCTATAGTCCGACTATAGGGAAGAGCTGAAAACTGAAAGTGTCCTTGGTCACAGGCAAATCTGAGATACTGCTGGCTCTCTGGATGAATGGCAATGTGTAGATACGCGTCCTGAAAATCCAGAGAGGCAAGGAATTCCCCCGGGGACATAGCAGCAATCACCGTCCTTAAGGACTCCTGGTGATAATGAGTCCTGATCACGAAGGAATTGAGATCCTTCAAATCCAAAATGGGATGACAACTGCCGTCCTTCTTGGAGACCACAAAGAGGTTTGAGTAAAAACCCATACCTCTGTCCTGAACTGGAACTGGCTCTACAATATCCTTGTCCAGAAGAGCCTGAATAGCGCCGTTGAACAGACAGCATTTCTCTGTGCCCTGGGGCGTATGAGAAGGAAAAATGAGAAAAGGAGGAAGAGAGATGAAAGGGATCCTGTGTCCTTCTGCCACCACCTGTAAAAATCATGGGTCCGCCACTGAATCCTCCCAGACGCTGTGGTAGTGACACAGACGGCAACCCAGAGCAGAATGGGGACCTGGGTTCGGTGACTCATGCTGAAGAAGGCTTGAAAGCCTTAGGCTTGGAGGAGACCTTGGGCTTCCATTGCTGTTTGGGCTTGGAGGAGGCACGCGGAGCTGAGGGAACCGCCTGGTTCGCCAGACATGTAAAAACCGATTACACTTGAGAGGCGTTTTCTTCCTGGGGACCAAAGGCAGAAGTGTACTTTTACCTCCTGTGGCCTCACTAATCAGATCCTTAAGATCTGGCCCAAACAATGGCGTGCCTTAAAAGGCAAGGAGAGCAAGGCTTTCTTAGAAGCTGTGTCAGCAGACCAGATCTTGAGCCAAAGAGCTCGTCTGGCAACCACAGACATGGTGGAAACCCTAGCTACCAAATGGATGGCATCAAATAAGGCAGCAGAAACATAGTGCTGGGCCTCAGAAATGTTGGCAAGAAGGCGCAACATATACGAAGTAGGAGCACCCTGTCGGACAACTAGGGTGAGTTGTTCAGTCCAGACCGCAATGGCCCAGTTAACCCATGCCGCCGTGAACGCTGGACGCATGGTGACACCAGCAGTGGCAAAAATGGACTTGAGGGAAACCTCAAGTTTCTTGTCAGTCCAGTCTTTCGGAGCGGAGGTGAGAAACTGCAAGGCAGTAGACTTAGATAGCCTGGAAATAGGAGCATTGACTTTGGGGGGATGAACCCATTGAGCAAACGCCGCCTCAAAAAAGGGGTAAAGCTTGGCAAATTTCTTGGAAACAGAAGGTTTCCTGTCCAGGGATTTCCACTGATCAGACACAAGGCGACAAAGAGTGGAGTTAGGTGGAAAACAAGTAAGGGGCTTTTTAGGCTCATGAAACACATCAGAAGGATCTGAAGAAACCTCCTGAACTAAGGGAATGTTTAGGGTAGTCAAGATAGCCCTGATCAGGCCCTCAGCCGAGGGATCAAGATCAGCCTCAAAGGTGTCCCCAAAAAAACTGAGAGGAGCCCACAGCAGAACATTCCTCAACATCTGAATCCACTAACAGTTCCTCCTCAGAGGAATCTGATATGTCAGGTACTCCCTGCCATGAATGGAAGACCCCCTGTTACTGGGATGGAAAGAGTTGCAATGTAGACCTAAGGTCCCTAGTAGCAGCCTTGAACTCTTGCACCCAAGCTGGCTCTAATACAAGGCTGGAGGTCCCTGGAAGAGACTCAGGGACATCAGAACTTGCTGTGCATAAATGACCTGAGAATTCTCTATGCAACCCTGAATGACATGAGGAGCAATGCACAATAGGGGACACAGAGACCCCAGCGTCCTTAGTCTTAGGCCTGGCCCCAAGCTCCAACAGATTAGACATTCTCACCGTGTCAAAAACATCTATATTACTAAAAGGAGAAGCTTGGCAGGCAGCCAAGTTTCTCCAGCACTGAACACACCCTGGGGCGTGGCACTAGATGGAGAACACACCCCGGGGCGTGCTTAGACAAGGAGAAACTTGTCAGGCAGCCAAGCAGTGCTGACCACAGTTTAATGTTTCCTCAAACATAACACTGGAGCGTGATTTTCGCAGGAGATGCTAGGGGCCGAAGGCTACATAACACAGGGGCGACATTTTCACATGAGTTGCCAGGGGCCGAATGTACATTGCCCCCCAGCCGCATTCAGTATGGTCTTATACAGCCTGCACACCTCTGCCTGTTCTATGCATGAAGATGGCCCCCAGCCAGATAACACAGGTGCGACATAAATGCATTATATTCCTATTAATGACGGTACCGGAGTTGGCCCGCTGTCACTATTGCTTTCAACCGAATCCACCGTGCACATTCTCACTACATTCAGAATTAACCCTTTGAGTGCCACAAATGTATCCCACTCAAAGGCTCAACACAGAAGAACACAACCTGTATCTACACACTGGTACGTCTGATGGTTAACAACACTGCAACTGTCACGCTACAGCTTGCCCCTGAGCCTGCCCTCCGTCCTCCACTATCGGGAATGAGGTGTGTGAGCGGGTATCAGGACAAGCATAATACACACAGTATATTCTCTTCCTTCATATCTTCCTACAACTTTCACTGCTGTTACTATTGTGCCTCATTAGGAGTTTAGCCGCCTTACGTATTAAGCTGCCTACAACTGATGCTCACTAACAAAATGAAACATGCATCAGTGAACATTGTGCACTAAACACAGTCAGTAGCCAAACGTCCACACCACTCACTGTGTTCTGTTTTTATCTTACATCGCCTATAACACAATCACTCCGCAAACATGTTCACCCCCTCACTTTTCCTCTTTTTGCATAAAGTTGCGTCCCAACAATGTACCTCTTCAACTGGAGCACTGTAGTTTCAGAGCAAATAATCTACGATCCTACTCCGCTGCCTCTCTCTCCCTCTCCTTAGTCCAGCTCTTCTCTCCTTGTTCCGATCTTCAGCTCCAAAGGAAGACGCTGTGTCGCACCTAATTACCTTGAGCCAAGCACCCACTCCCAAGGAGGACTAAGAGTGGAGCAGGACTAAGGAGACAGAGACAGGCAACTACAATCGCAGATGAGGAGACACGGTATTTATTTGCCTATCTGACCACCTCTCTGGCACTCGCAGGGTTTACACCACACACTGGAGCCCATAATCATGCAACCTGCTTCAACCACAGAGCCAGGAAGCAACTTACGTGACCATCGGCCACAAAGTAACAGCCTCTTGCCTGGTACATGGTGGGGACCTCAATCCAGCATGTGTATGTACTATCAAGGCAGAATACCTATATGCATATTGAGGCAACAAATCATAATATTCTCCCTTGTCAAATAAAGTGAGGAACGGACGCTGATAGCACCAGTGCAACACCAAGGTAACCTGCAAGGAACAAGTGCCTGGGGCAGGGTGGTACTACTGCTGGGGAAATAAATGCTATTCACTTCTAACGCTGTTAATAGAAACACAATGAGGCTGATTTGCCCCTCTCAGTGCCAGACAGGTATGCAATGCATTGGATGCCTGTCTTCCGCTCAGGGGGTTAAAAATTACTGACACTTTGATATGCAAAAGTATGTTTAGAACCAACATTCATTTTTACTATTAATATGGCAATGTTATTTTATGTTTCTGTACTAATGGTTACCAAGGGCAAAACATAATCTTCACTCACTGAGCCCTTTCCGTCTGCATAACAGTCAGAGAGGCATCCAATATATTTTACACCTATGGTGGCATTCAAAGAGTTAACTGCCAGCTGCCAAACTTTCCACGAACATTCCCTGCTTTTGCCTGTTTGACCCACGATCCTGCTCTGTCTCCATCTGCTTACATTACAATAAAGTTATCTTAAAAAGAAAAAATTGCTGCCCCACCCCCTCCCCAAACCTTTTAGGCTGCAAACCAGTATAATATATAGGAAGTGTCAGCAATGCCCTGTGGGAGATGTAGTCCGGGGTGATGTGGGACAGACTGCAGGTTCCACAGTACAGTGCAAGCTGTGAACAGCACAAATAAGAGGTGCTGGGTACAGGTAAGTGCAGGGGATGTTTCATCCTTTATGTATCATTGTCTGTATAGTAGTGGTGGCCAACCTGACCCCATCCACCTGTGGTGGAGTACAACTCACATTATCCCCAGCTTTACTAACTCTTCTCCCACTGGACAAGACTTTGCAAAACATCATAGTTCTCCTTTAACCCTTTGAACGCCAGAGAGGGACTCAAAGGGTTCAATATAAAAAAATGCCCAAGGGTTCATCGTGTGTTGACCTGCCTACAAAAAAAGAAGCGCACCATTCACTGTCCGAGAACAAGCGGGGGTAAGGGACGCATATTACACTGTGTACTGGTAGTCACAGACCAGCACATACCTAGCTTTACACTTCAGCTTTCATCCACTGTAAAGTGTTAGTTACACAATCACAAATACTGTGCGACACCACAGCAAAACAAAACTCCAGCGATCACTATTATTCCCCCATGTATGTGTGAAAAATCACACACAATATGTACAGTAGGTCTTAATCAAACATAAGTACATAGGAATATATGAAAATTATATCAAAATATTAATAAGTATTACTCCTATACAACGTGTCATTTTTCAAACATACTTGGGGGAACAATAGGGAGCACTGGGTTGTATTTTATTTTGCCAACACAGTGGGGGTGTCACACAGTATTTGTGGTTGTGTAACTACCACTCAACAGTGGATCAAAGCTGGAGTGTAAACCTAGGTATCTGTTAGTCTGTGACTACCACTACACAGTGCAATATCTCTCCCTATCACAGTGCCTGTGATCCTCCTGTCACTCTCATCTGTGGTATACGTTGATTTGCTGAGTTGGTTTGGCCCGCCCCCTGGTGACCTTTTTATACCTGACCACGATAACTGTCAGATGCCCTTTCGTGGTGTTTCTGAGCCAGTCTTGCTGTTGCTGTGTTCCTGTTCTGGATTCCTGTGTACCGACTTGGCCTGTCCTGACTACGCTCCAGTGTTCATGATTGTGTTTGACCCAGCTTGTCTGAGAACCACCTCCGTTACCTGACCCGGCTTGGCTGACGTTCCTGATCGTGTTTGTACCGGCTTGTATGCGAACCACCTCTGTTACCTGACCCGGCTTGGCTGACGTTCCTGATCGTGTTTGTACCGGCTTGTCTGAGAACCACCTCCGTTACCTGACCCGGCTTGGCTGACGTTCCTGATCGTGTTTGTACCGGCTTGTCTGCGAACCACCTCTGTTACCCGACCCGGCTTGGCTGACGTTCCTGATCGTGTTTGTACCGGCGTGTCTGAGAACCTCCTACGTGCTACGACCCGGCCTGGCTGACTTCCTGCTCCGTGATCGACTACGGCCTGTTCCAGCGACCTGCGTGTTCCTGTTGTCGCCGCCGCAACATTCTTACTCCTGCTGTGCTGAGTGCCAGTATCAGTGTGACCATTACATTCCGGTGTTGCCTTTGTCCAGTGCAGAGTCCCGTGCTGATTTGCAGAGCTGTGCTCCCTTTACTGAGCTTCCGTACGCTTGCAGAGCGACTTCGCCATACTGAGCCTTCGATTGTTAAACGTACCTTTTAACCCCTGCAGTGCCGCCTCTCTCCAGCAGAGCCTCCATTCCCCGGTATAGAGCCTTTACGTTACTGTGCTACATCTGCTGAGTTGGCCGCTAGCGTGGACGGCGACTCGTATGATACAACTGCAGAGTAGTCACTTCTTGTCGGTCCGGTTGGGCGCCCTTGGCTCTCAGTGTTACGTTGGTTACCGGAGGTCTCTATTGCAGCTATTGGTTCTGGGAGGAAGGGGTAGGCTCCAAGCTCTGGCAGGTTCTGAAGGTATACGCCCGTGGGGTCTATTGGCTCAAGTTACGCTCACTGTTGGTCTCCGGTTATACGCCCGTGGGGGCTAAACGCCAGCTCTTGCATTTCAGGCTGTTCTCCAATTACGCCCGTGGGGGCTACATACTCTTGCACCTGCAGTATCAGTTGACTCATTAGGTACGCCCGTGGGGCTATATTGGGTCACGGTTCTGCTTAGGCGTTTGTTGGTCACTGAACATCTATTACCTTACCATCTTATGAACTCTGTGCTGTTCACATCTACACAGTACCTCACTTCACCATTTTGGGCGTGCCAAACCCCACAGCTGAGACGGACTGATTGTTCAATTTTACCCATTTGTGTCCATCTTGCTATTATCTGTATTATTATATAGTGTGCTCCCTGTTTTTGTATTTGGGCCTTTGAGTATATTTGTATATACGGTGCAATAATTGCTGTCACCTGTAGAGGGCGATCATTTGCATTATTTCTTATTTAATAAACTGTGTTTTATTTTACCTACTGGTCTGAGTGTCCTAAAAACCGTAACACTCCCTTACCCCTGCCTCTTCTTGCACGGGCAACGCTGTGCTTCTTTTGCTAGTTATAATATAAAGAATCACCCAATTACAGTGTGTAAGATTAAAGTTTCATCCCAAAAATCAGTAAAATACACTTATCGGCAGGCAAAGGGTTAATCTGCAGAGGAGAGAAGGAGAGTCCAAGCCCTGCGTAGGATACTCGTTCTAGAAAAGGCACAAAATGGCTGCCGCGGCGGGAGCCAATCAGAAACGAGCGAGCGAAGCAAGCGCTCAAGGGAAATGTAGTTTCCCTAGAAAAAGTACCCCAACAGTGCCAGAAGTCACCTGAGCCCCCCAACACACTTGAAACATGAACCAGATGAAAGAGCAAGGGCAGACAATTAAAATGAGCCATCCCTGAAGTCGCTATGTTGAGCGGTTGCAGAGATATGTCCCAGACTGTGCAGTCTCATAGAAGTGAATGGAGCAATGGCGTCTATGTGGTAAAGCGTTCCTTAAAGGCACAGAACTTAAATTTTGCAACTTTGAAAAGTAAAAAATAAAAGTACATGAAACATCACTAGAACATGTTAGGAGACCCAGAAAACACTGAACCCAGTAGGGAAAGTGTCAACCCCCACTCCCAAAGATGCAAAACCAGCAGCTAAAGGGTTAAGTTACCACATAAACCTGCTCCAAAACACCCAACAGACATACAGATAAACCAAGTGAATGCAGGACAGTGCAATAAGAACTCCAAGAGAAAAACCCCTGTGTGGAGGGGCAACGTGGGACATGTGGACCCCAGGACTTAAGGTCCACAAAAAGCACCTGGTTACTGAGCTAGCCACATCTAAGGGCATTGTCAGTTATGGTAATCTACCTAATGGTGGTATTCCATTTCTAACAGAAAAATAAAAAACTTTTAAAACTATAGCAGAACTGTTCTCTTTCCTGCGTCTTCACCAAGGAACAAATCTTACTGGAGCTGGTTGACTAGCTGCAACCAAGGAGGGAAGGTAGGCTCCACCCCCTGCATAGAATTCTAGAATTGTCCCTGCCTACTTAAAGGGGCGGATCCCCAATCCAGAGTTACCAGTAACCTGTATTGGACGACAGAGAAAATAGTTTTGCAAGGCATTACTTTGGCAACAGGGGAAACTACTCTCAGTTACAAAAAAAGTGTTCTATGTCTTTTCCTCCTGAGTATAACAATACTACGCTCCCTGCTGGTGGCTGCTTCATTCAAAAATCATTACCTTTCAAACCTGCTTATTTATAAATCAAGCAGTTAGCAACAGCACCAACTAGTGCCCAGAAGGCAGAACTTTATATATAATGCACTTCATGGTACAGCTTGAGTCTTATACTATGGATTTACATAGTAACACCACCCTCTAGTGACCAGAATAAAAATATCAGATTACTTTGAAAAAAAAACAAAAAAAAAAGGTTTGAGCTGTTATAAGTTTGAATGAAACCTTGTTTTACTAAGCTGCGTACATCGATACATACGTAATGGACTGCGCCCCCTTCTGATCCACAAGGGGTCAGAGGTTAGTATCTGAAAGATGTGTGTATATCCCAGATTGTAGCACTGTAATGGAATCCACTGTAAGGTGTCCAGTAGAATTTGGGGGAGCGCTGTCTTACTACTAAACCTAGATTTACATTTACCCCCAAACTGCTGCCTCCAGGAGATATTTAGTAATTCTTCTCTAATCGCTACATTTCTTAATTATCCCTCGTTACCAAGTTCACTTCTATTCGTCAATATGAACACCTGATAACGACATTACGGGTACTTGGCCATAAGCACAAATTCACAGAGGAACAATTCTGCCGCAAACCCATCTGTACCGTACAAGATAGAAATTCCCACTGAATTAAATGGGACTTCAACCACAATGCGTTGGAGACCTCTCTAGCATTTAAGAGGTTAAAAATTCTCCTTTTAACCCTTTCTGTGCCAGAGGGGTATGCAACGCATTGCAAAGCAATGCGTTGCATACCCGTCTGGCACTCAAAGTGTTAATCATTGGGGATTTGGGGAATTTTATTTGTCCATTACGGTGACACTTTATTGCTGCAGACACATAGAGTGTGATACAGACATGCAACAAACACAGTGAGAAACACACAGGCACACACAGAAACACACACACACACACACAGAAGTGAGTCATAAGGGGGTGACTTATGTGTCATTGTAATGAGTTTGTGTTTGTACTTATGCCTCTATTGTAGCATTCATTCATATAGTTGAAATGCTTGTGGTAATTGCACATACTATGGTGGAAGGTGGATCGTGCTGGCTCCCGGGGTGTGAGTGAGAGTGAGACTATGGTGGAAGGTGGATCGTGCTGGCTCCCGGGGTGTGAGTGAGTGAGTGTGAGTGAGTGCGTGAGTGAGTGCATGAGTGATTGCGTGTGAGTGATTGCATGTTAGTGTGTGTGATTGAGTGAGAATGTGTGAGTGAGTATGTGTGAGTGAGAATGTGTGAGTGAGTGAGTGAGAGGGTGTATGAAAGTGAGTGAGAGTATGTGTGTGATTGAGTGTGTGTGAGTGAGTGTGAGTGAGAGTGTGAGTATGTGTGAGTGAGAGTGTGTGTGAGTGAGAGTGTGTATGAGTGTGTGTGACTCAGTGTGTGTGTGTATGATTGAGATTGAGTGTGTGTGAGAGTGTGTGTGTGAGTGTGTATGATTGAGATTGAGTGTGTGTGAGAGTGTGTGTGAGAGTGTGTGTGTGTGATTGAGTGTGAGTGTGTGTGTGTGTTTTTTGGCTGATGTGTTTGTGTCTGTTGTGTAGGAGCGAGTGGCAGCCATTTTGTTTTTTCAGTTACTTGGATAGTAGTCGGTGGGCTGGAAAGTGGGGGCTGGCCAACTCCCTACATTATTTAAATCACTCCCCCATTGAATCACCCAATGGGAGCAGTAACTCCTCCTTACTTAACCCTTTGAGTGCCAGAGGGGTATGCAACACATTGTAAAGCTGGCACTCAAAGGGTTAAGTTATGGTAACATAGCAATATAACACACAGTGGCTCCAGGCATGGACCTAACATGGGTCCCGGTGGGTCCATGGACCCAGGCGACACTTTGACTGGGGCGGCAATTTGCCACCCACTGTATGTCAGCCAGCAGCCAGGTGTGTGTCCACATGGCACAGGACAAAGAGTTTTGACTCCCTCCTGCGAGCGGCGCGCCTGCTGTGACAGTAATTAGTGTGGCTCAGCCTCAGTCTGTCAGCCTGACTGAGACTGAGCCAGACTAATCACTGTCACAGCAGGCGCGCTTGGCAGGGTGTCTCCTACAAAAAAAAAAAAAAAAAAAAAAAGCTTGCCGGCAGAGGCGCTGACTTAACAGCCACTGTGCGGGCGGGCTGTCAGCTTGCACACAGACATCCTCCCATGTTGCCTCTCTCGCTCCCCGCTCTGTACTGAGGTCAGAGCACCGGGACTCACGTGACCTGCCGGCGCTCAGACATCAGACCACGCGGGTAGTGCGAGAGGCAGCATGGGAGGATCAAGCTGCCTGCCATTAGACACCAGGGAGCTGGACAACTGTGGGTGCTGACGGGGGTAAGTCCTGGGTGGGCAATGGGGCATGTCCTGGGGTGCTGGGGTAAGTCCTGGGTGTGCATGTCCTGGGGTGCTGTGGTACATCCTGGGTGGGCATTGGGGCATGTCCTGGGGTGCTGGGGTAAGTCCTGGGTGGGCATTGGGGCATGTCCTGGGGTGCTGGGGTAAATCCTGGATGGGCAATGGGGCATGTCCTGGGGTTCTGGGGTAAGTCCTGGGTGGGCATGTCCTGGGTGCTGGGGTACGTCCTGGGTGGGCAATGGGGCATGTGCTGGGGTAAGTCCTGGATGGGCAATGGGGCATGTCCTGGGGTGCTGGGGTAAGTCCTGGGTGGGCAATGGGGCATGTTCTGGGGTGCTGAGGTAAGTCCTGGGTCAGCAATATGGGTGCTGGGGCATGTTTTAATGGGCATCTGGCAGTGGCATATTTAATGGGCAAACTGGTTGTGGCATATGGAGGGAAAAGAGAGACAGACAGACATGGAGGAGAGAAAGACAAAAGAGGAGAAGATACATGGCAAAGAGACACATGGGGAGAGGAGAGACAGACATGGGTGGCATGGAGGGAGAGAGAGAGAGACATGGGTGGCATGGAGGGAGGGAGAGAGAGAGACATGGGTGGCATGGAGGGAGAGAGAGACACATGGGTGGCATGGAGGGAGAGAGAGAGACATGGGTGGCATGGAGGGAGAGAGAGAGACATGGGTGGCATGGAGGGAGGGAGAGAGAGACATGGGTGGCATGGAGGGAGGGAGAGAGAGACAGACATGGGTGGCATGGAGGGAGGGAGAGACAGACAGACATGGGTGGCATGGAGGGAGAGAGAGAGAGACATGGGTGGCATGGAGGGAGGGAGAGAGAGACAGACATGGGTGGCATAGAGGGAGGGAGAGAGAGACAGACATGGGTGGCATGGAGGGAGGGAGAGACAGACAGACATGGGTGGCATGGAGGGAGGGAGAGAGACAGACATGGGTGGCATGGAGGGAGGGAGAGAGAGACAGACATGGGTGGCATAGAGGGAGGGAGAGAGAGACAGACATGGGTGGCATGGAGGGAGGGAGAGACAGACAGACATGGGTGGCATGGAGGGAGGGAGAGAGAGAGACATGGGTGGCATGGAGGGAGAGAGAGAGACATGGGTGGCATGGAGGGAGAGAGAGAGACATGGGTGGCATGGAGGGAGAGAGAGAGACATGGGTGGCATGGAGGGAGGGAGAGAGAGACATGGGTGGCATGGAGGGAGGGAGAGAGAGACATGGGTGGCATGGAGGGAGGGAGAGAGAGAGACATGGGTGGCATGGAGGGAGGGAGAGAGAGACATGGGTGGCATGGAGGGAGGGAGAGAGACATGGGTGGCATGGAGGGAGAGAGAGAGACATGGGTGACATGGAGGGAAGGAGAGACACATGGGTGGCATGGAGGGAGGGAGAGAGAGAGACATGGGTGGCATGGAGGGAGGGAGAGAGAGAGACATGGGTGGCATGGAGGGAGAGAGAGAGACATGGGTGGCATGGAGGGAGAGAGAGAGACATGGGTGACATGGAGGGAAGGAGAGAGAGAGACATGGGTGGCATGGAGGGAAGGAGAGAGAGAGACATGGGTGGCATGGAGGGAAGGAGAGAGAGACACATGGGTGGCATGGAGGGAAGGAGAGAGAGACACATGGGTGGCATGGAGGGAGAGACATGGGTGAGACAGACATGGGTGGCATGGAGAGAGAGAGAGACACATGGGTGGCATGAAGGGAGAGAGAGACATGGGTGGCATGGAGGGAGAGAGAGAGACATGGGTGGCATGGAGGGAGAGAGAGACATGGGTGGCATGGAGGGAGAGAGAGAGACATGGGTGGCATGGAGGGAGAGAGAGACATGGGTGGCATGGAGGGAGAGAGAGAGACATGGGTGGCATGGAGGGAGAGAGAGAGACATGGGTGGCATGGAGGGAGAGAGAGACACATGGGTGGCATGGAGGGAGAGAGAGACACATGGGTGGCATGGAGGGAGAGAGAGACACATGGGTGGCATGGAGGGAGAGAGAGAGACATGGGTGGCATGGAGGGAGAGAGAGAGACATGGGTGGCATGGAGGGAGAGAGAGACATGGGGGCATGGAGGGAGAGAGAGACATGGGTGGCATGGAGGGAGAGAGAGACATGGGTGGCATGGAGGGAGAGAGAGACACATGGGTGGCATGGAGGGAGAGAGAGACATGGGTGGCATGGAGGGAGAGATATGGATGGACATAGACATAGATGGTATTTATAACTGTGCAGCAGAGTTACATAGCAATCTGTCACACAGGACACCACTTTAACCATTTCATAACCAGGGATGTCTGCTCCTGTACTGATAGATTTTATAACCCTTTGAGTACAGGAACAGAAAATTCTAACCCTTTGAGTACAAGAGCAGACATCCCTGGTTATGAAAGGGTTACAGTGGTGTCCTATGTGAAAGATTGCTATCTAACTCTGCTGCAATTGCAAAAAAAAAAAGGACAGTTTTAAAATATCTAAAATGTGCAGTTCTTCCATTTGTCTTCACATTATACTAACTGCACAGGGAATGTAACCAGGGGAGTTGGTTGGCTTTGAAAGACCTGGGGCTTAACCCTTAGTGTGCCAGAGGGGTATGCAGAGCATTGCATTGTACTGCATAACCCCTGCACTCAAAGGGTTACATTTGCTTAGAGCAGCCATATGGGCGTGTTTTGGTGGGTGTAGTTTGGGGGGGGGGGGTGGCATTTCATCCTTGGACCCAGGCAGCACAATGTGTTGGGCCGGCCCTGGGTGACTCTTCAGTTGAGGCAGCGTAGCAATATGCTGAGGGAACAACTAGAAAGTGGTGTTTGAGGCTTGCCCTCTGTAACATACAGCAAAGCGTCTCTCTCCCTTTAAGGAGAAAGGGCGGGAATCAGGAAGCAGGAAGTGGAGGAGTGACAGTTAAGACAGTGAGGTGACTGAAGAGATGAAAAGAGTTAAATAAGAGTTGTTATTAAGTTTATCCCTGAGTTTGTATTTTATGGAAACATTACACCCTCGTACTGACACAGAGTGTATGGAGGGTTACAGTTATCTGTGGGAGGTGACACAGTATGTATGGAGGGTTACAGTTATCTGTGGGAGGTGACACAGTGTATGGAGGGTTACAGTTATCTGTGGGAGGTGACACACAGTGTATGGAGGGTTACAGTTATCTGTGGGAGGTGACACAGTGTATGGAGGGTTACAGTTATCTGTGGGAGGTGACACAGTGTATGGAGGGTTACAGTTATCTGTGGGAGGTGACACACAGTGTATGGAGGGTTACAGTTATCTGTGGGAGGTGACACAGTGTGTATGGAGGGTTACAGTTATCTGTGGGAGGTGACACAGTGTGTATGGAGGGTTACAGTTATCTGTGGGAGGTGACACAGTGTGTATGGAGGGTTACAGTTATCTGTGGGAGGTGACACAGTGTATGGAGAGTTACAGTTATCTGTGGGAGGTAACACAGTGTATGGAGGGTTACAGTTATCTGTGGGAGGTGACACAGTGTGTATGGAGGGTTACAGTTATCTGTGGGAGGTGACACACAGTGTATGGAGGGTTACAGTTATCTGTGGGAGGTGACACACAGTGTATGGAGGGTTACAGTTATCTGTGGGAGGTAACACAGTGTATGGAGGGTTACAGTTATCTGTGGGAGGTGACACAGTGTGTATGGAGGGTTACAGTTATCTGTGGGAGGTGACACACAGTGTATGGAGGGTTACAGTTATCTGTGGGAGGTGACACAGAGTGTATGGAGGGTTACAGTTATCTGTGGGAGGTGACAGTGTATGGAGGGTTACAGTTATCTGTGGGAGGTGACACAGTGTGTATGGAGGGTTACAGTTATCTGTGGGAGGTGACACAGTGTGTATGGAGGGTTACAGTTATCTGTGGGAGGTGACACAGTGTATGAAGGGTTACAGTTATCTGTGGGAGGTGACACAGTGTGATGGAGGGTTACAGTTATCTGTGGGAGGTGACACAGTGTATGGAGGGTTACAGTTATCTGTGGGAGGTGACACAGTGTGATGGAGGGTTACAGTTATCTGTGGGACGTGACACAGTGTGTATGGAGGGTTACAGTTATCTGTGGGAGGTGACACAGTGTGTATGGAGGATTACAGTTATCTGTGGGAGGTGACACAGTGTGTATGGAGGGTTACAGTTATCTGTGGGAGGTGACACAGTGTGTATGGAGGGTTACAGTTATCTGTGGGAGGTGACACAGAGTGTATGGAGGGTTACAGTTATCTGTGGGAGGTGACACAGTGTGATGGAGGGTTACAGTTATCTGTGGGACGTGACACAGTGTGTATGGAGGGTTACAGTTATCTGTGGGAGGTGACACAGTGTGTATGGAGGGTTACAGTTATCTGTGGGAGGTGACACAGAGTGTATGGAGGGTTACAGTTATCTGTGGGAGGTGACACACAGTGTATGGAGGGTTACAGTTATCTGTGGGAGGTGACACAGTGTGATGGAGGGTTACAGTTATCTGTGGGACGTGACACAGTGTGTATGGAGGGTTACAGTTATCTGTTGGAGGTGATACAGTGTGTATGGAGGGTTACAGTTATCTGTGGGAGGTGACACAGTGTGTATGGAGGATTACAGTTATCTGTGGGAGGTGACACACAGTGTATGGAGGGTTACAGTTATCTGTGGGAGGTGACACACAGTGTATGGAGGGTTACAGTTATCTGTGGGAGGTGACACAGTGTGTATGGAGGGTTACAGTTATCTGTGGGAGGTGACACAGTGTATGGAGGGTTACAGTTATCTGTGGGAGGTGACACACAGTGTATGGTGGGTTACAGTTATCTGTGGGAGGTGACACAGTGTATGGAGGGTTACAGTTATCTGTGGGAGGTAACACAGTGTATGGAGGGTTACAGTTATCTGTGGGAGGTGACACAGTGTGTATGGAGGGTTACAGTTATCTGTGGGAGGTGACACACAGTGTATGGAGGGTTACAGTTATCTGTGGGAGGTGACACAGAGTGTATGGAGGGTTACAGTTATCTGTGGGAGGTGACAGTGTATGGATGGTTACAGTTATCTGTGGGAGGTGACACAGTGTGTATGGAGGGTTACAGTTATCTGTGGGAGGTGACACAGTGTGTATGGAGGGTTACAGTTATCTGTGGGAGGTGACACAGTGTATGAAGGGTTACAGTTATCTGTGGGAGGTGACACAGTGTGATGGAGGGTTACAGTTATCTGTGGGAGGTGACACAGTGTATGGAGGGTTACAGTTATCTGTGGGAGGTGACACAGTGTGATGGAGGGTTACAGTTATCTGTGGGACGTGACACAGTGTGTATGGAGGGTTACAGTTATCTGTGGGAGGTGACACAGTGTGTATGGAGGATTACAGTTATCTGTGGGAGGTGACACAGTGTGTATGGAGGGTTACAGTTATCTGTGGGAGGTGACACAGTGTGTATGGAGGGTTACAGTTATCTGTGGGAGGTGACACAGAGTGTATGGAGGGTTACAGTTATCTGTGGGAGGTGACACAGTGTGATGGAGGGTTACAGTTATCTGTGGGACGTGACACAGTGTGTATGGAGGGTTACAGTTATCTGTGGGAGGTGACACAGTGTGTATGGAGGGTTACAGTTATCTGTGGGAGGTGACACAGAGTGTATGGAGGGTTACAGTTATCTGTGGGAGGTGACACACAGTGTATGGAGGGTTACAGTTATCTGTGGGAGGTGACACAGTGTGATGGAGGGTTACAGTTATCTGTGGGACGTGACACAGTGTGTATGGAGGGTTACAGTTATCTGTTGGAGGTGATACAGTGTGTATGGAGGGTTACAGTTATCTGTGGGAGGTGACACAGTGTGTATGGAGGATTACAGTTATCTGTGGGAGGTGACACAGTGTATATGGAGGGTTACAGTTATCTGTGGGAGGTGACACACAGTGTATGGAGGGTTACAGTTATCTGTGGGAGGTGACACCGTGTATATGGAGGGTTACAGTTATCTGTGGGAGGTGACACACAGTGTATGGAGGATTACAGTTATCTGTGGGAGGTGACACAGTGTATATGGAGGGTTACAGTTATCTGTGGGACGTGACACACAGTGTATGGAGGGTTACAGTTATCTGTGGGACGTGACACAGTGTGTATGGAGGGTCACAGTTATCAGTGGGAGGTGACATAGTGTATGGAGGGTTACAGTGATCTGTGGGAGGTGACACAGTGTATGGAGGGTTACAGTTATCTGTGGGAGGTGATACAGTGTATGGAGGGTTACAGTTATCTGTGGCAGGTGACACAGTGTGTATGGAGGATTACAGTTATCTGTGGGAGGTGACACAGTGTGTATGGAGGGTTACAGTTATCTGTGGGAGGTGACACAGTGTGTATGGAGGATTACAGTTATCTGTGGGAGGTGACACAGTGTGTATGGAGGGTTACAGTTATCTGTGGGAGGTGACACAGTGTATGGAGGGTTACAGTTATCTCTTGGAGGTGACACACAGTGTATGGAGGGTTACAGTTATCTGTGGGAGGTGACACAGTGTATGGAGGGTTACAGTTATCTGTGGGAGGTGACACAGTGTGATGGAGGGTTACAGTTATCTGTGGGACGTGACACAGTGTGTATGGAGGGTTACAGTTATCTGTTGGAGGTGATACAGTGTGTATGGAGGGTTACAGTTATCTGTGGGAGGTGACACAGTGTGTATGGAGGATTACAGTTATCTGTGGGAGGTGACACCGTGTATATGGAGGGTTACAGTTATCTGTGGGAGGTGACACACAGTGTATGGAGGATTACAGTTATCTGTGGGAGGTGACACAGTGTATATGGAGGGTTACAGTTATCTGTGGGACGTGACACACAGTGTATGGAGGGTTACAGTTATCTGTGGGACGTGACACAGTGTGTATGGAGGGTCACAGTTATCTGTGGGAGGTGACACAGTGTATGGAGGGTTACAGTGATCTGTGGGAGGTGACACAGTGTATGGAGGGTTACAGTTATCTGTGGGAGGTGATACAGTGTATGGAGGGTTACAGTTATCTGTGGCAGGTGACACAGAGTGTATGGAGGGTTACAGTTATCTGTGGGAGGTGACACAGTGTGTATGGAGGATTACAGTTATCTGTGGGAGGTGACACAGTGTGTATGGAGGGTTACAGTTATCTGTGGGAGGTGACACAGTGTATGGAGGGTTACAGTTATCTCTTGGAGGTGACACACAGTGTATGGAGGGTTACAGTTATCTGTGGGAGGTGACACAGTGTATGGAGGGTTACAGTTATCTGTGGGAGGTGACACAGTGTATGGAGGGTTACAGTTATCTGTGGGAGGTGACACAGTGTGTATGGAAGGTTACAGTTATCTGTGGGAGGTGACACAGTGTGTATGGAGGGTTACAGTTATCTGTGGGAGGTGACACACAGTGTATGGAGGGTTACAGTTATCTGTGGGAGGTGACACAGAGTGTATGGAGGGTTACAATTATCTGTGGGAGGTGACACAGTGTGTATGGAGGGTTACAGTTATCTGTGGGAGGTGACACAGAGTGTATGGAGGGTTACAGTTATCTGTGGCAGGTGACACAGAGTGTATGGAGGGTTACAGTTATCTGTGGGAGGTGACACAGTGTGTATGGAGGATTACAGTTATCTGTGGGAGGTGACACAGAGTGTATGGAGGGTTACAGTTATCTGTGGGAGGTGACACAGAGTGTATGGAGGGTTACAGTTATCTGTGGGAGGTGACACAGTGTTTATGGAGGATTACAGTTATCTGTGGGAGGTGACATAGTGTGTATGGAGGATTACAGTTATCTGTGGGAGGTGACACACAGTGTATGGAGGGTTACAGTTATCTGTGAGAGGTGACACAGTGTATGGAGGGTTACAGTTATCTGTGGGAGGTGACACAGTGTGTATGGAGGGTTACAGTTATCTGTGGGAGGTGACACAGAGTGTATGGAGGGTTACAGTTATCTGTGGCAGGTGACACAGAGTGTATGGAGGGTTACAGTTATCTGTGGGAGGTGACACAATGTGTATGGAGGATTACAGTTATCTGTGGGAGGTGACACAGAGTGTATGGAGGGTTACAGTTATCTGTGGGAGGTGACACAGAGTGTATGGAGGGTTACAGTTATCTGTGGCAGGTGACACAGAGTGTATGGAGGGTTACAGTTATCTGTGGGAGGTGACACAGTGTGTATGGAGGATTACAGTTATCTGTGGGAGGTGACACACAGTGTATGGAGGGTTACAGTTATCTGTGAGAGGTGACACAGTGTATGGAGGGTTACGGTTATCTGTGGGAGGTGACACAGTGTGTATGGAGGGTTACAGTTATCTGTGGGAGGTGACACAGTGTATGGAGGGTTACAGTTATCTGTGGGAGGTGACACAGAGTGTATGGGGGGTTACAGTTATCTGTGGGAGGTGACACAGTGTGTATGGAGGGTTACAGTTATCTGTGGAAGGTGACACAGTGTATAGAGGGTTACAATTATCTGTGGGAGGTGACACAGTGTATGGAGGGTTACAGTTATCTGTGGGAGGTGACACACAGTGTGTATGGAGGGTTACAGTTATCTGTGGGAGGTGACACAGTGTATGGAGGGTTACAGTTATCTGTGGGAGGTGACACAGTGTGTATGGAGGGTTACAGTTATCTGTGGGAGGTGACACAGTGTATGGAGGGTTACAGTTATCTGTGGGAGGTGACACAGTGTATGGAGGGTTACAGTTATCTGTGGGAGGTGACACAGTGTGTATAGAGGGTTACAGTTATCTGTGGGAGGTGACACAGTGTATGGAGGGTTACAGTTATCTGTGGGAGGTGACACAGTGTATGGAGGGTTACAGTTATCTGTGGGAGGTGACACAGTGTGTATGGAGCATTACAGTTATCTGTGGGAGGTGACACACAGTGTATGGAGGGTTACAGTTATCTGTGAGAGGTGACACAGTGTATGGAGGGTTACAGTTATCTGTGGGTGGTGACACAGTGTGTATGGAGGGTTACAGTTATCTGTGGGAGGTGACACAGTGTATGGAGGGTTACAGTTATCTGTGGGAGGTGACACAGAGTGTATGGGGGGTTACAGTTATCTGTGGGAGGTGACACAGTGTGTATGGAGGGTTACAGTTATCTGTGGGAGGTGACACAGTGTGTATGGAGGGTTACAGTTATCTGTGGAAGGTGACACAGTGTATAGAGGGTTACAATTATCTGTGGGAGGTGACACAGTGTATGGAGGGTTACAGTTATCTGTGGGAGGTGACACACAGTGTGTATGGAGGGTTACAGTTATCTGTGGGAGGTGACACAGTGTATGGAGGGTTACAGTTATCTGTGGGAGGTGACACAGTGTGTATGGAGGGTTACAGTTATCTGTGGGAGGTGACACAGTGTATGGAGGGTTACAGTTATCTGTGGGAGGTGACACAGTGTATGGAGGGTTACAGTTATCTGTGGGAGGTGACACAGTGTGTATAGAGGGTTACAGTTATCTGTGGGAGGTGACACACAGTGTGTATGGAGGGTTACAGTGATCTGTGGGAGGTGACACACAGTGTGTATGGAGGGTTACAGTTATCTGTTGGAGGTGATACAGTGTGTATGGAGGGTTACAGTTATCTGTGGGAGGTGACACAGTGTGTATGGAGGATTACAGTTATCTGTGGGAGGTGACACAGTGTATATGGAGGGTTACAGTTATCTGTGGGAGGTGACACACAGTGTATGGAGGGTTACAGTTATCTGTAGGAGGTGACACCGTGTATATGGAGGGTTACAGTTATCTGTGGGAGGTGACACACAGTGTATGGAGGATTACAGTTATCTGTGGGAGGTGACACAGTGTATATGGAGGGTTACAGTTATCTGTGGGACGTGACACACAGTGTATGGAGGGTTACAGTTATCTGTGGGACGTGACACAGTGTGTATGGAGGGTTACAGTTATCTGTGGGACGTGACACAGTGTGTATGGAGGGTCACAGTTATCTGTGGAAGGTGACACAGTGTATGGAGGGTTACAGTGATCTGTGGGAGGTGACACAGTGTATGGAGGGTTACAGTTATCTGTGGGAGGTGATACAGTGTATGGAGGGTTACAGTTATCTGTGGCAGGTGACACAGAGTGTATGGAGGGTTACAGTTATCTGTGGGAGGTGACACAGTGTGTATGGAGGATTACAGTTATCTGTGGGAGGTGACACAGTGTGTATGGAGGGTTACAGTTATCTGTGGGAGGTGACACAGTGTATGGAGGGTTACAGTTATCTCTTGGAGGTGACACACAGTGTATGGAGGGTTACAGTTATCTGTGGGAGGTGACACAGTGTATGGAGGGTTACAGTTATCTGTGGGAGGTGACACAGTGTATGGAGGGTTACAGTTATCTGTGGGAGGTGACACAGTGTGTATGGAAGGTTACAGTTATCTGTGGGAGGTGACACAGTGTGTATGGAGGGTTACAGTTATCTGTGGGAGGTGACACACAGTGTATGGAGGGTTACAGTTATCTGTGGGAGGTGACACAGAGTGTATGGAGGGTTACAATTATCTGTGGGAGGTGACACAGTGTGTATGGAGGGTTACAGTTATCTGTGGGAGGTGACACAGAGTGTATGGAGGGTTACAGTTATCTGTGGCAGGTGACACAGAGTGTATGGAGGGTTACAGTTATCTGTGGGAGGTGACACCGTGTGTATGGAGGATTACAGTTATCTGTGGGAGGTGACACAGAGTGTATGGAGGGTTACAGTTATCTGTGGGAGGTGACACAGAGTGTATGGAGGGTTACAGTTATCTGTGGCAGGTGACACAGAGTGTATGGAGGGTTACAGTTATCTGTGGGAGGTGACACAGTGTTTATGGAGGATTACAGTTATCTGTGGGAGGTGACATAGTGTGTATGGAGGATTACAGTTATCTGTGGGAGGTGACACACAGTGTATGGAGGGTTACAGTTATCTGTGAGAGGTGACACAGTGTATGGAGGGTTACAGTTATCTGTGGGAGGTGACACAGTGTGTATGGAGGGTTACAGTTATCTGTGGGAGGTGACACAGAGTGTATGGAGGGTTACAGTTATCTGTGGCAGGTGACACAGAGTGTATGGAGGGTTACAGTTATCTGTGGGAGGTGACACAATGTGTATGGAGGATTACAGTTATCTGTGGGAGGTGACACAGAGTGTATGGAGGGTTACAGTTATCTGTGGGAGGTGACACAGAGTGTATGGAGGGTTACAGTTATCTGTGGCAGGTGACACAGAGTGTATGGAGGGTTACAGTTATCTGTGGGAGGTGACACAGTGTGTATGGAGGGTTACAGTTATCTGTGGGAGGTGACACAGTGTGTATGGAGGGTTACAGTTATCTGTGGGAGGTGACACAGTGTGTATGGAGGGTTACAGTTATCTGTGGGAGGTGACACAGTGTGTATGGAGGATTACAGTTATCTGTGGGAGGTGACACACAGTGTATGGAGGGTTACAGTTATCTGTGAGAGGTGACACAGTGTATGGAGGGTTATGGTTATCTGTGGGAGGTGACACAGTGTGTATGGAGGGTTACAGTTATCTGTGGGAGGTGACACAGTGTATGGAGGGTTACAGTTATCTGTGGGAGGTGACACAGAGTGTATGGGGGGTTACAGTTATCTGTGGGAGGTGACACAGTGTGTATGGAGGGTTACAGTTATCTGTGGGAGGTGACACAGTGTGTATGGAGGGTTACAGTTATCTGTGGAAGGTGACACAGTGTATAGAGGGTTACAATTATCTGTGGGAGGTGACACAGTGTATGGAGGGTTACAGTTATCTGTGGGAGGTGACACACAGTGTGTATGGAGGGTTACAGTTATCTGTGGGAGGTGACACAGTGTATGGAGGGTTACAGTTATCTGTGGGAGGTGACACAGTGTGTATGGAGGGTTACAGTTATCTGTGGGAGGTGACACAGTGTATGGAGGGTTACAGTTATCTGTGGGAGGTGACACAGTGTATGGAGGGTTACAGTTATCTGTGGGAGGTGACACAGTGTGTATAGAGGGTTACAGTTATCTGTGGGAGGTGACACAGTGTATGGAGGGTTACAGTTATCTGTGGGAGGTGACACAGTGTATGGAGGGTTACAGTTATCTGTGGGAGGTGACACAGTGTGTATGGAGCATTACAGTTATCTGTGGGAGGTGACACACAGTGTATGGAGGGTTACAGTTATCTGTGAGAGGTGACACAGTGTATGGAGGGTTACAGTTATCTGTGGGTGGTGACACAGTGTGTATGGAGGGTTACAGTTATCTGTGGGAGGTGACACAGTGTATGGAGGGTTACAGTTATCTGTGGGAGGTGACACAGAGTGTATGGGGGGTTACAGTTATCTGTGGGAGGTGACACAGTGTGTATGGAGGGTTACAGTTATCTGTGGGAGGTGACACAGTGTGTATGGAGGGTTACAGTTATCTGTGGAAGGTGACACAGTGTATAGAGGGTTACAATTATCTGTGGGAGGTGACACAGTGTATGGAGGGTTACAGTTATCTGTGGGAGGTGACACACAGTGTGTATGGAGGGTTACAGTTATCTGTGGGAGGTGACACAGTGTATGGAGGGTTACAGTTATCTGTGGGAGGTGACACAGTGTGTATGGAGGGTTACAGTTATCTGTGGGAGGTGACACAGTGTATGGAGGGTTACAGTTATCTGTGGGAGGTGACACAGTGTATGGAGGGTTACAGTTATCTGTGGGAGGTGACACAGTGTGTATAGAGGGTTACAGTTATCTGTGGGAGGTGACACAGTGTGTATAGAGGGTTACAGTTATCTGTGGGAGGTGACACAGTGTATGGAGGGTTACAGTTATCTGTGGGAGGTGACACAGTGTATGGAGGGTTACAGTTATCTGTGGGAGGTGACACAGATGATGGACTCCTACCTAGGTAAGTGCTTCTGTTACACACAGTAATTATATAGATACACCTGACTGCTGTATGATGGACTCCTTCCTAGGTAAGTGCTTCTGTTACACACAGTAATTATATAGATACACCTGACTGCTGCTTGATGGACTCCTACTATCACGGTTCCCGTGATCTCTCTGTCACTCTCACTTGTGCTGCTCCCTTATTGGTTGAGCTGTGTTGGCCCACCCCTGGTGACCTTTTTATTCTGGCCATTGGCACCTGTCAGGTGACCTTTCGTGGTGTTCCAGAGCCAGTGTTGCTGTTGCTGTGTTCTTGATCTCCTGTGTACCGATTTGGCCTGTATTGACTACGCTCCTGTGTTCCTGTCCCGTGTTCCGACCACGTCTGGCTGACGTTCCTCCTCGTTGCTGATCTGGCTTGTCTGCGAATCTCCTCTGTGATCTGACCCTGCCTGGCTGACGTTCCTGTTCGTTGCTGATCTGGCTTGTCTGCGAATCTCCTCCGTGATCTGACCCCGCCTGGCTGACTTCTGCTCCTGGATCTGTTCCGGATTTCTGCTGTTCCAGTCTACAGCTCCTGTTGTCGCCTCGGTGACATTCTGATCGCTGCAGCGTGTGGGTCTGAGCCGATCGAGATTGCTGTATTAACACCTGCTGAGCCGCGTCTCCTGAGCTGAGCCTTCCGTTTCTCTGTGCATTTTATTAAGTATAGCTGAGTCTCATTGGCACTTGCTGTGCTGTTTCGCCACTCTTTGAGTCTCCGATCACTTGTGTGCTTCCTTCTACCTCGCTGCCACTGTTAACCCTTGCTGAGCCGTTACCATTTACACTGCTTCTGCTGAGTCGGGCGCGTTGTGGGCTTCAGTTGTCGGCGGCTCAATTGTCATCTGCAGAGCAGTAGTTCTCCATTAACACGCCCGTGGGAGGCGCTATTGGCTCGAGCAGTGCAGCAACCGGTGGTGTTCGTTACGCCCGTGGGGGCTATTGGCTCAAGCGATTCCAATACTGTTGGTCTCCGGTATACGCCCGTGGGGGCTATTGACTCAAGCTATCACGATACTGTTGGTCTCCGTTACGCCCGTGGGGGCTATTGGCTCCAGCAATCCCAATACTGTTGGTCTCCGTTACGCCTGTGGGGGCTATTGGCTCAAGCAATCCTGACACTGTTGGTTTCCGTTACGCCCGTGGGGGCTATTGGCTCCAGCAATCCCAATACTGTTGGTCTCCGTTACGCCCGTGGGGGCTATTGGCTCAAGTCAATCCCGATACTGTTGGTCTCCGTTACGCCCGTGGGGGCTATTGGCTCAAGCGATCCCAATACCGTTGGTCTCCGTTATATGCCCTTGGGGGCTATCAAACAACTACCCTGCAGCTTCAGTCTCTGTTGCAGCTCCTTTCAGCAGCTCTATACATTTATGGACTTAAGGTGTTGTATGATCTAGCACCTATTGCTGCCTTTGTTCACCTAGGGCGTGCCTAACACCACATTTGAGACTGATTATCCTTTGTACTTAACCATTCATTGCCAGTCGCTGTTTTGCTTATTCTGTGACTATACAAAATATATATTATCCCTGTTCTGTATCCTGGTCTTGAGAAGGCCTATGTAGCCTATATTCTGCTATTCACAGTACTGCCTGTAGAGGGCAATCTTGTTATTGTTTTTTTTTTTTCAAATAAAACTGTGTTTTATTTTAATCCTCTGTGTGAGTGTCTGAAAAACCGTTACACCTACCTAGGTAAGTCCTTCTGTTACACACAGTAATTTTATGGCAGCACGGAGGCTTCAGATTATGCATTATCCTTCCTCACTGCCCCCTCAGCAGCAAAGGAAACTTTATTAAAATAACAGTTTAACAGAAGAAAAACTTGCTAGTATGACACTCCTCCCTCCCAACCAATCACCAGTCCTTAATCCTGTAAAACTGGGATACAGCCTTGACTTTCCCCCTTTCCTTTGCTGCTCCCCTCAGAGATAAGTGCACCTTTACTGGCCTCTGACTGACTGGATTGCTGGGGTTTGCTCGACCCTTTGTGCTCCAGTCAGTCATTGCCTATAAATGTGTATATATATATATATATATATATATATCTATATATATAAAATAGAAAGGCTCATTGCATAATTTATGTCTCCTCAGGACACACACACACACCCAGGGGTGGCAATAAGGAGGGGTTACTGTTCCCATTGGGTGATTCAATGGGGGCGTGATTTGGTCCGCCCCCACTATGCAGCCCGCCCACCACTATCAAAGTCAGAAAAAAACAATATGGCCGCCACTTGCTCCTACACCACAGACAAACACACACATGCCCCACTCACACAGCACCAAACTCACACACATGCCCCACTCACACAGCACCAGACACACGCACACATGCCCCACTCACACACACACAGCACCACACACACAAAAGCCAGAAAGAAATATGGCTGACACACAGTCACTCACCCTGACTTCCAGTGGCCTCAGCAAAACCTGTACTACAGCCACTGAGGAACAAAATGGCACTCAAAGGGTTAAGGTAGGTCCTCATTGCTCAATTATTTCTTCACTGTCATCATTTGCCATGCAAGACACAGGACAGACAGCCATCAGATTCACACTTAACCCACTGACTGCCACAGGGTTGTGTATCAAGTTTTACCCCTCAGGGAGTGTGTTCAACCCCCTCACACTGTAAACTTGCATTTCCCTCCCACTTCTCCACCTTCCCCAGCCTATTACTAACACTTTTCCACATTTATGTTAAGCCCCGCCCCTACTCGCGATTAAGCCCCGCCCCCTTTTAACCCAAATTGCCCCATTGCTCTCTCCACATCAGCACCACATGAGGGACTCCACAAGTAAAAGTTCCCAGGTATCACACACAAATGCCCCACTCACAGATGGCTGACACACAGTCACTCACCCTCACTCCCAGTGGCCTCAGCAGGGCCTGTAGTAGCCCCGCCCCCTTTTAACCCAGATTGACCCATTGCTCTCTCCACATCAGCACCACATGACTCCCTTCCAGGGACTACACAAGTCAAAGTTCCCAGGTATGAATACACTTCCCACTGCTATTTAACTCTGACATGCCTCTCTATACATTAACCATTTGAGTGCCAGAGGGGTGCACAACTCATGCACGCATGTGTTTCTGCGCATATATGTTGCGTGTGTGTACATATCTGTGTGCATGTGTGCATCTCCGGTGTGTGTGTGCATGTCTTTTGCATCTCTCTGCCACTCACTGTGTGTATGTGTCTGCCTGTGTGTTGCATATGTTTGTGTTTATCAGTGTGTCTACATTTCACACACGTGCGCCCAACACCGTCCCACATTGGTAGTGTATATATATATAAGAGAGAAAACCTGCGTCCCCTGCCACACACACCCAGGGGCGGCTGTAAGGAACAGTTAGCCTGCCCCCCAACATCAGTCTTAACTAGTGTTGAGCGAGCGTGCTCGGCCGATGCTCGGATCGGCTCGAGCATCGCTCTGCTCGGCACATGGCGGTACTCGTCGAGTACCGCCATGTGCTCGCCCGCCATGTTCGGGTGGCGTGGATCTGTGCCGGAAGAGGCACAGATCTGAAGACGCTCCGCTGGACCACCAGGGACTGGAGGTACGGGGGCATTGTGGAGATGAAGGGGGCATTGCGGAGATGAAGGGGGACATTGTGGAAGAGGGGCATAGCGGAGATGAAGGGGGACATTGTGGAAGAGGGGCATAGAGTCTATGCCCCTCTTCCACAATGTCCCCCTTCATCTCCGCTATGCCCCTCTTCCACAATGTCCCCCTTCATCTCCTCTATGCCCCTCTTCCACAATGTCCCCCTTCATCTCCGCTATGCCCCTCTTCCACAATGTCCCCCTTCATCTCCTCTATGCCATAGAGGAGATGAAGGGGGACATTGTGGAAGAGGGGCATAGCGGAGATGAAGGGGGACATTGTGGAAGAGGGGCATAGCGGAGATGAAGGGGGCATAGCGGAGATGAAGGGGGACATTGCGGAGCTGAAGGGGGCATTCGGAGATGAAGGGGGCATAGCGGAGATGAAGGGGGGCATTGACCAGGCACCCTCCCCTCATCAGAGCATGGGGTGCCTGGTATAATGCTCGTGTCGCCCCATTGCATTCAATGGGGCTCGGGTGCTCGGCCGAGCACTCGAGCCTCAGGGGGTGCTCGGTCAGAGCACCCGAGCATCGGGGTGCTCGCTCAACACTAGTCTTAACCTAGGCTGACCAGACCTCACCTTTAACAGGGGACGCATAGGAAAAATGCATACTGCAGGACTGCTTTCATTTCAGTGAAGTACTGCAAAATGGCTATTTCCTATGTATCCCCGGTTAAAGGTGAGATCTGGTCAGCCTACCTTAACCCTTTGAGTGTCAGAGGGGTACGGATACATTGCAAAGCGTTGCGTACCTCTCTGGCAGTCAGAGGGTTAGCCCTCTCCTCCACAACTCACCTACTGCTACATCACTTCTCTCGACTTACAACTCCTACAGTAAACAACTCATGGCACAATACTATAACCCACCAACCAGCAGCTCCCATTTTGCTGGGGAGCCACACATTGATCACTTCTTTCAAAGACACGCTGGGACACTCAGAGTCAACTGGGGAATAGGTTAGAACACACAGATCTTCAGTTTCCTTGCTAAGAACTGGGGCTGATGGACTCACTTTGTTTCAATTTAACCCTTTGAGTGCTGTTGCAATGCGTTGGATACCTCTCTGGCACTCAGAGGGTTAAGCCCATTAACCCTTGGAGTTCCAGAGATGATATGCAGCACATTGCTCTGCGTACCTCTGTCACTCAAAGGGTTAATATCTGTTTGGAAAGCTTCCACATTTGGGTATTGTGCAGCCCACTCTTTCCTCACAAGTGGCCCACAGGGTTAAACTGATTTCTTTGAAAATGTCCATTGATTTCAATGAGACTATTAATTCCATGACCGCTACAGACAATGCAAACACATTGCCAAAGCAACGCGTTGGGGACCATTGTAGCATTCAAGGGGTTAAAGCCCCATTTATGTCAACATGATTTTCCTGAATTTTCAATTCAACCCTACGGTGTCAGTTTTTTTGGAGTTGCACCCTTTATCTTGATACATAAGGCCCATACAGTTATACTCTTACCCCATTAATCTAAACCCATTTATACTTTTGGCTCTTGCAGCAGCTGACTGTGCACTGTGATCTGTGAGGCTGATGTACTAACACAGAGGAACAATTCATCTGTACCATACAGAACAAATAAAATGCTTTGCTGACCTCTCTAGCGTTGAAGATGTTAAAACGCCCATTTAAATAAATGGGTATTGTTCCCTGTGCTGCTGTTACTTTTCCACAAAATTCCACCACTTTCCTTAGTATATGAGCCTTCCTGTTTTGAAGCCTATTAGCTGTTAGGGGTCCCTGTATTGATCCCTTGCCTACGGCCCATGGACAAATAATCCGGTTCTGTCCCAGCCGACCACCACGGCCCACTAATGCAAGGAGCGCCCAACATGTGTCACATATTCCTTTCACTGCCAGAGGACTATACAACTCATTACACAGCAATGTGTTGTGTACCTCTCTCACACTCAGAGTTAAAGTGCTTCACTCCAACCAACTGCTACACTAGGTCTGTATAATGCAGTAACCCTACAGCCCTGTATTTCATGTCTACTTCACTGTCTATGTATAGTAATTTCTCCCCCTCACCCATTACTTTACTGTAACACTTCACTGTCCCTCCTCTCCTCAATCTCTCATCTCCTCCTCCCTTGTCACCCCCACTCACCTATCCCCTTGCCATTCATCCATAGTCCCAATCTCGCCATTTTACTCCCAAATCACTATTACATTATCTATCACTGCATCTGTCACTTAACCCTCTGTCTGCCAACCTATTTCTTCAAATGTACTGCAGTATCCACTGCTGTAATCTAAATTATTCCTTTACTCACAAACATCTTCTCACTGTGACCTTCTACAAGTAACACAGCACACTGACTTCAACTGTAAGGATACAGGGCCTTATTCATCAAGTAACATAGCACACTCACTTCAACTGTAAGGATGCAGGGCCTTATTCATCAAGTAACACAGCACACTCACTTCAACTGTAAGGATACAGGGCCTTATTCATCAAGTAACACAGCACACTGACTTCAACTGTAAGGATACAGGGCCTTATTCATCAAGTAACACAGCACACTGACTTCAACTGTAAGGATACAGGGCCTTATTCATCAAGTAACACAGCACACTGACTTCAACTGTAAGGATACAGGGCCTTATTCATCATGTAACACAGCACACTCACTTCAACTGTAAGGATACTGGGACTTATTCATCAAGTAACACAGCTCACTCACTTCAACTGTAAGGATACAGGGCCTTATTCATCAAGTAACATAGGTCTCTCACTTCAACTGTAAGGATACAGGGCCTTATTCATCAACTAGCACAGCACATTCACTTCAACTGTAAGGATACAGGGCCTTATTCACGAAGTAACATAGCACACTCACTTCAAGTGCGTGTCTGTAACACTGCATATTTCTGTTTCACACAATGTCTCTCTGTGTAAATAATATGACGGGCAACGCCGTCCCACATTGCTAGTATATATATATATATTTATATATATATATATAATTTTTTTTTTATGCTGTACTTGTATACAATTGTATGTCTTAGTTTGTTTGGCCTCTGACTGACAGGCCTGCTGGGGTTTGCTCCACCCTTTGTGCTCCAGTCAGTCATTGCCCATATTTTGAACTGACCTTGTATATTTTGCCTGTTTAATTAACCTGGTATGGGCTTTATGTGGAATTGCTGTTCTGTGCTTCGGCACCGGCCTCCTTTTCATTCAGTTTGTAACGTTACTTTCTCCCTGGCCTTGTGTGACCTGCTTTTTCCCCTCGCACCAACCTTTTTGGCACATCTATGCGTCTCTGTCTGGCCTGGTCATTTCAATGCGCGGACAGCCTTCTACTGTCTCTGACATCGGATCGCTCACCTCGCGGGTTCCTGGGCTAGTTTGTGTCTGAACTTTCTTATTGCTTTTAAGAAGTTTGTTTTCTTTTCCATATTGTTTTTTGCTGCCGCATTAATAGCTTTGGCGCTTATTTATTGGGCTACTCATAGCCTTCCAGGCTTCTCCTAGGCAGCCTGTTCCTGAGTATTGTTTTGTCTATCCATTGTGTCTCTTCACATTAATATTTTGTTATTAACTATATGTCCACTATATATTTATTGAGTCTATTCTTCCTATACACATAGGTACTTATTTTCAGTCTCTGGTTGCCCAGGGTTTCTGCCTGTATTTTGGCAAATTATTTTATGGGGGGTTTTTAGTAGCTCCCCTTCTTGCCAATTTGTCGTTTGTTGTATCTGTTATCTACTTGAATTTATTTCACCCTAGTAATTCCTATCTAGGCATAATCTATGTGCATAAGGCATGGATCTACTGGCTTATATCTTTAACCCTAGTAATTCCTATCTAGGCATGGATCTACTGGCATATATCTTTAACCCTAGTAATTCCTATCTAGGCATAGATCCACTGGTATATATCTTTAACCCTAGTAATTTCTATCTAGACATGGATCTATTGCCATATCTCTTTAACCCTAGTAATTCCTATCTAGGCATGGATCTATTGGCATATATCTTTAACCCTAGTAATTCCTATCTAGGTATGGATCTATTGGCATATATCTTTAACCCTAGTAATTCCTATCTAGGCATGGATATACTTGTATATATCTTTTACCTTAGTACATCCTATCTGGGCATATATCTACTGGCATATATATATATATAACCCTATTATTTCCTATTTGGTCATGGATCTACTGGCATATATCTTTAACTCTAGCATTTCCTACCTGGGCATATATCTATTGGCTTATATATTTAACCCTAGCAATACATATCTGGGCATTTATATCTACTGTCATATATATTTAATCCTAGAAATTCCTATCTAGGCATAGATCTACTTGAATATCCTTTTAACCCTAGTAACCCCTGTCTAGGCATGAATCTACTTGCATATATATTTAACCTGGTAATTCCTATCTGGGAATATATCTACTGGCATATCTATATTTTACCTTAGTGATTCCTATCTAGGCATGGATCTACTTGCATTTATCTTTAACTCTAGTAATTCCTATCCGGGCATAGATATGCTTGCATATTTCTTACACCCTACTAAGACCTATCTGAATATGTATGTTTATATATGTATGTGTGTATGTATAAGTGTATGTGTGTACATATTACCCCTAGTAGTTTCGTATCTGGCCACGTGTGTATGTTTATATGTGTATATTATGTTCCACTGACAGTACTCATCTTGTTACTTTGGATCTGCCTATATCTACTGTACATTCCTCCAGTGATGCAGGAGTTCTTTGCCTATCATACACCTATTTGACGCTGGCATTCTGCCTGGCAGGGCTGAGGGGGTTTCCAGTGACCCGGTCTGGGACTTCCCTCTGCTTTTGGCGCACAGACTGCGCAGTTCATCAGCTTCATGGAGCAGTCCATGCTGTGAATGTTTATATTTGTTTGCCTTCCTTTGAGTCCATGTCTGCAGCTCTGTTTCACACGACCCGGCAGTGGGAAGTACTGCACATGATGCCCCATCATGTCTGCACAGGCCGTCCCTCGGACGGCTGCTTCTGTCTATCCTGGAGGAGACCTTTCTACTACATGCAGACATATTGTCCCTGACTCAGATGAATTTACTTCGGAAAAAAGGCAAATTATGCTGGCGCAGGCTGTACCCTGCTTTGACACCCCAAACTGATGGCGGACATGACTGGTGCGGCTCTGTCCCACTGTAACGGTTTGTTTGACACACAGACACAGTGGTTTAGGCTAAAACACAGTTTTATTGAAATCACAGTAGTAAAATAACCTTCACAGGTCCTGTAGTATATCAGCAGAATAGTACAGACACACGACAGGTTATAGATACATATGCCTTCACAGGTCCAGCATAAACATAGAGTCCACAACAGTCTATACTGACACAGGTCAGGCTGATATGATGGATTCCTAGGAGCAAGGTCTTGCATGGGTTAATGATCTTCAGAGTGTAAACAGTCCCATGTGCAGAGAGGTCTGTGATGGGGCTCTCTGCATACAGACAGCTGTAGAACTCGTAACGCCCAAACCAGATAAGCAGAACTAGCGTGAAATGCCTAGGCAACAATGGGAACAGAGACACATGAGGTACTGCCGTAGCAGTAACGGAGACAACACTTGCACTCTGCTAAAGTATAACCGGAGGCAACCGGTGGCTCACCTGTGAAGCAGTAATGGAGGCAGACACTTGCACTAAGCAGAGGCAGTAACGGAGACTAGGCCCAAGGTAAACTGCAGTAGCAGTAACGGAGACAACACTTGCACTCTGCTGAAGTATACCGGAGGCAACCAGTGGCTCAACTGCCGGAGCAGTAACGGAGACTGGCCGCTGGTCCTCTGCAGGAAGGAAAGAACCCAACTGCCAGACAGTCAGAATGTCGCCTAGGTGACACAGAACAGGAACACCAACCAAGCCGGGTAGAATCACGGAGCAGGAACGTCAGCCAAGCCGGGTCAGATCACGGAGCAGGAACGCCAGTCAAGCCGGGTCAGATCACGGAGCAGGAACGTCAGCCAAGCTGGGTCGAATCACGGAGCAGAAGTGTCAGAAGAATAGTCAGGCAATCCGGGTCGGTACACAGGGGCAGTAGACAATCTGCAGGGTAGTCAGGCAGGCCAAGTCGGTACACTGGGAAACAGTGAGCAGAAATAAGCACTGGCACAGGAACACCACGAAAGGGCACCGGAGGGGTGCTCATAGCCCAGTATATAAAGGTCATACTGGGCGGGACTAACACACGGTAGCCAATGGGAGCAAGGCATAGGCTAGACTGACAGAAAAAACAAAAAGAGCACGGGCACTGTGATAGTACCCCCCTCTCCTGGAAGAGGGACCTGGTTTCTGAGGATATTTAGAGTGAAAACTGAGCAGAAGTCTCAGGGCATGAAGGTCGTTCTGATCAACCCAGGAACGTTCCTCAGGGCCATAGCCCTTCCAATGGACCAAATATTGCAATTTTCCTCTAAATCTGCGAGAGTCAATTTTGCTTTGGACTTCGTATTCTTCCTGGCCCCAGGGCCGGCGCTACCATTAAGGCAGCACAGGTAGCTGCCTTAGGGCGCCGCATCGGAGGGGCGCCAGAAAGGGAGAAGCTGAGAATTTTTTATTTTTTTTTTTTTAAATCTGCCGCGAGGGAGAGCTCATTTACACAAACAAGCGCTCCCTCGCGGCGTCTATGGGACGCTCACAACGCAGAGCGACCCAGGCTCTGTAGTAATACAGAGCGCTGGGAGATGACATCATCTCCCAGCGCTCTGCATTACCGCTGGGAGGTTCAACTCTGTGCCAAATGAGGCACAGAGCTCTCTTATGGCTAGACCACCATACCGCTGGGAGGTTCAACTCTGTGCCAAATGAGGCACAGAGCTCTCTTATGGTTAGACCACCAGGGACTCAAGGTAGGGAGCATTGTGGAGATGAAGGGGCATAATGGAAGGAGCAATGTTGAGATGAAGGTGCATAAAGGAAGGAGCAATGTGGAGCTGAAGGGGCATTATGGAAGGGGCAGATGAAGGGGCATTATGGAAGGGCAATGTGGAGATGAAGGGGCATAAAGGAAGGAGCAATGTGGAGATGAAGGAGCATTATGGAAGGGGCAGATGAAGGGGCATTATGGAAGGGCAATGTGGAGATGAAGGGGCATAAAGGAAGGAGCAATGTGGAGATGAAGGGGCATTATGGAAGGGACAGATGAAGGGGCATTATGGAAGGGCAATGTGGAGGTGAAGGGGCATAAAGGAAGGAGCAATGTGGAGATGAAGGGGCATTATGGAAGGGGCAGATGAAGGGGCATAAAGGAAGGAGCAATGTGGAGATGAAGGGGCATAAAGGAAGGAGCAATGTGTAGATGAAGGGGCATTATGGAAGGGGCAGATGAAGGGGCATTATGGAAGGGCAATGTGGAGAGGAAGGGGCATAAAGGAAGGAGCAATGTGGAGATGAAGGGGCAGATGAAGGGGCATTATGGAAGGGCAATGTGGAGATGAAGGGGCATAAAGGAAGGAGCAATGTGCCCACGGCAACAGGTCTGCCCAATTATCATGATGATCAGTGACAAAACAGAGCAGGAACTGTTCCAAACCCTGACTGGCACGCTCAGTGGCTCCATTGGTCTGGGGATGGTAGGCAGAAGAAAAAGACAGCTGAATGCCCATCCGGTTACAAAATGCTCTCCAAAATCTGGACACACATTGGCTCCCACGGTCAGACACCAGAACTCTGGGTACCCCATACAACCGGAACACTCCCTTAGCGAAGACAACAGCCAACTCCTGGGCAGAGGGAAGGCCAGGAAGAGGCACGAAATGAGCCATCTTAGAGAATCCATCGATCACCATAAGAATTAACAAGTAACCCCTACACACTGGCAGCTCTCCCAGGAAATCAATGGACACTTGGGACCAAGGACGTTCACCATTAGGCACTGGTTGAAGTAGGCCCACTGGGAGGTGTCTAGGGGTCTTGGCACGGGCACAGGCTGTGGTAAAAGTGGAGCAGTCGGCCCGTAGGGAAGGCCACCAGAAAACTTGTGAGAGAGACCATATTAATTGATCCCTCCCAATATGTCCAGCAGCCTTAGAAGAGTGGTATGTCTTGAGCAACCGTGTACGAAATGGCTCATCCACAAAACACTTACCCACTGGGGTTTCTGGGGGTGCCGTAGCCTGGGTAGCCAGAATCTCTTCCCCCAGTGGTGAAGTGATACTAGTGCGTAGGTTGGCCAGGATGCCATCAGGCTGAATGATGGGTACGGGAACCTCATCCTTCTCCATCTCTGGCCCAAATTGTCTAGACAGGGCATCGGCCCTAACATTCTTGGAGCCCGGCAAATAGGATACTACAAAATGAAAACGAGATAGGAACAGTGCCCACCTGGCCTGACGAGACGACAGTCTTTTAGCCTCCGAGAGATAAGTTAAGTTTTTGTGGTCAGTAAGGAGAGAAAAAAAGAGAGAACAGCACAAGCACCACCTTCTAAGCGTAGTATTAATTGATATATTGTGGCAGTATCCCCCTTTTCCCTCTTGTAGTTCACTCACATAAAACAGAGGCTTCTCCTGCCTCTCAGTATGTATGTATGCACTGGATATTCTTTTGGTCACTCCAGGCTCATGACACCCCTCCGTTCTTTTCGCACCCTATATGAGTGTTAATGTTGTTCCTCTGTTGTTGTCCACATATATGGAATAAACATGTGGATTCACCACTCTATATAGAGTGCCTGGGAACCTTATAGTGGTGCCTCGACTCAAAAAATCTTTTTTCTTTGGGTGAGTGAGGGAAAAGAAATCTTACACCATACAAAGTGTATATATGAAATTGTAAAAATATTTATTATGGGTATATTAAAAACACTTATAAATAAAAGTCCTAAGGTATCAAAAAATATAAATGACAACACCAGAAAAAGGTAAGCACAAAGGGTAACTCAGTACACCTCAGTACTGCCCCAAATATGACTAATCACACTAATTAAAACATATATATATATATATATATATATATATACACATACACATATGCATATACACACACACACACATGTATATAAAATAGAAAAATATCATAAAATACACTGCAAAAATAATGAACCTGCTAGTACCGCTGCTCAACGCGTTTCGTGATGTCAAATAAGTGTCACTTCATCAGGAGCTTATAGTGTAAAACTTACCTCGTTCAGTGGTTCCTTATATAGAGTATCCCAATGGCTCTATCGGTTTGAAACGCTGTCCACCTTCGATGACGTGTAACGGAAGTGTGACATGTGACGTCTGCGCTCCACACGTGGAACGCACCGCACGGAGCTACCCCCATCCTCCCCACGCTGAGCTGACATGAGGATCGAACATCCGAGCGACACAGGATACAGGCAATCCTACTGCAAAACACCCCTTATGTTAAATAAAACCAGGGATGGCTTGCAGAACGGTGTCCCTTCCTCTCGCTCAACAGACTGGCCGGTCGCTTCAGAGCGGATGTGTCCCACCATCTATCTGAACCCAGTGCTGAGCACGATTCTAACACCAGAGCAGCTGAGGCGTCTCGTCCCAGCACAAACTTAAATACATTGGCCGTGAGCATCTTAGTGTCCTCCGGGCCATCGGATTCAGGGAGGTCCCTGATATGCAGGTTGTTCCTGCGACCCCTGTTGTCCAAGTCGATAACATGATGCGCAAATTGAGACAAAATGGCGCCCTGTCTGGTGAATCCTGCAGGGTAGAGTGGTCAGACTCAATGGTTTGGATCCTTGACCCCTGTTGACACAAGTCCTCTCGGAACTCCTGTAGCTCATCCTGAACTGCAGACCGGATCAGGTCCGAGACAGAAGTGAGCAAAATTTGCCTTTGTCACCATGTCCCCCTTAGATGGGGTCAGAGACTGAAATGAAAGTCCACTCTCGCCCGGTAAGTCACCATCAGTGGAGCTAGAGGAGGAAGGTAAGTCCTGCACAATGGCAACGCCACCAAAATCCTCTGTCGGAGCAACTGACACGGGTGCAAAAAAGGAGTTCATGGGTTGTGAAGAAGGGTCTCTTCCAGACTTAAGCCCTGGGCTCTTGAGGTCTTTTTTGGCACATTTCCCCATGGTCAGTAAGTGAAAGGGTTCGGTTCAGTCACAGTTATATGCCCGCAGAGCTGTAGCAGAGACAAAGCACGTCTGTTCACATCGAGCTCTGGCCCGGCCTCCATGATTACATTTCTTATACACATCACTAGGAATTGGTTATAATACCCCCCCCCCCCGGGTCTTGTGTATAAAACGTGGGACAAATCATCACTTTACAAGGGACAAATTTAACTTCCCAAAGTTCCATCTAAATGGTGATTTTAACCCCTTGGAGACCTCTCTAGCATTTACTGTGTTACGTCCCATTTAAATACTTAGGAATGTTTATTTCTCCCCCATAGAACAGCTGTTATTGCACCAGAATTCCTCTAGTCTGCTTAGTACATCAGGCTCAGTGTGTGTTAGTCTGTATGAGTGATTATGTGTCTGTGTACGTGATTATCTCTGTGTATATGATTGTGTGTCTATGTATGTGTACAAAGGTACAAGGTATTTCAAAGTCTGAGGATAAATTAATATCCCTTATTTGTTTGTGGACTAGAATGACAACTGCGGCCTATTTGAAGTGTCACAATGTATCCTGTTCACAAATGTTTAATAAAATTGTGTAGATTTGCCACAATGAATATCTAACCTCAGTTCAAACCAATTGTTATGATAACGTTTTATCAACTTCGCTGGTTAGAAAGCAAATACGGCAGTAATTACAGAAGTCTTTTACAAGCTTAAATTTTGTATACGACATTCAGTTATTTCATTATATTATTTGACATATAATTTATTATTCAAATTGATTATATTGCTAATTAAATGTTGTTGTTACGCTAATTAAAATGTTTTTTTTAAATGTATGTGTACACGTGTGTGTGAGACTGTGTGTGTATATATGTGACTGTGTGTGTGCATGTGTATGACGATGTATGTCTGTATATAACTATGTGACTGTATATCTGTGTGTGAGACTGTGTGTATGTATGTATGTCTGTGATGTGCTTATGTCTGTGTATGTTACTGTATGTGTGTCTATGTCTACATGTGACTGAGTATCCAATTGATTGTATGCGTGTATGTCTGTGACTGTGTGTATATGTGAGTGCATGGGATGTAGGTGTGTATGTCTGTGACTGTGTGTATATGTGAGTGCATGGGATGTAGGTGTGTATGTGACTGTGTGTATATGTGAGTGCATGGGATGTAGGTGTGTATGTGACTGTGTGTATATGTGAGTGCATGGGATGTAGGTGTGTATGTGACTGTGTGTATATGTGAGTGCATGGGATGTAGGTGTGTATATCTGTGACTGTGTGTATATGTGAGTGCATGGGATGTAGGTGTGTATGTGACTGTGTGTATATGTGAGTGCATGGGATGTAGGTGTGTATGTCTGTGACTGTGTGTATATGTGAGTGCATGGGATGTAGGTGTGTATGTGACTGTGTGTATATGTGAGTGCATGGGATGTAGGTGTGTATATCTGTGACTGTGTGTATATGTGAGTGCATGGGAGGTAGGTATGTGACTATATGTGAATATGGATGTGTGTCTGTCATTCTCTGAGTGACTATATGTGTGTATATATGTATGTATATGGGAATATGTATATGAGAACATGTATATGTGTATATCTGTATATGTGAGTATGTATATGGGGATATAATGTATATGTGTGTGTATATGTGAATATGTGTGTATATATGTATGTATATGTACAGTATATGTGAATATCTGTATGTGTATATGTATATGTACAGTATATGTGAATATCTGTATGTGTATATGTATAAGTGGACGTGGAGGGTTTTTCTGGCTCTGACTACACAATGGTGATTTTAGTTACACATGTTCCACCTCTTTCTTTCCCCTCAGTACACGTCTCGGAAGCTTGAAGAGGACGTTACCTGTTCCAGGCTCAGCGACTGATCGTTACGGTTATTTTTTTTGTTCCTAATAAACATTCCAAGTTCTCGATTCTTGTGGTCTCTGCATTTGTCCTTAGTACAGACAGTCAATCTTTGGCTAGTTGGGGATGATTGAATTGCAAGCTCCAACAGCTATAGAGCCACAGGTTGCCTACTTCTGTCTCAAGTTTTCAGCTGATATTGTAAATCAAATAGTGTATACAGGAGCACATGGCCACCTACCTACAGGAGGATTTATGTACAGGACTGGGGTACAGGGGTGTGGGGGTTACCTACCAGTGTGGGGTACAGGGGAAGAGGGGATTACCTACCAGTGTGGGGTACAGGGGCGAGGGGGTACCTACCAGTGTGGGGTACCGGGGTGAGGGGGTTACCTACCCGTGTGGTGTACAGGGGGGAGGAGGTTACCTACCAGTGTGGGGTACAGGGGCGAGAGGGTTACCTATTAGTGTAGGGTACAGGAGTGAGAGTGTTACCGACCAGTGTGGCGTACAGGGTAGAGAGAGATGGATGCGCTTGGCATAGCAGAAGGGAGAGGTTAGTCTGGCAGTGCCCCCGGCCTGGTTACAATAAGTGAATGTGTTAGTGGTGCAGTTGACTTGGTGCCACTTGGTATGGTGGAAGGGGCCGTTGGTTTAGCATTGTAATCTGACATAGGGGAGTGAGCAAGTGGTTTGGCAGTGTCAATTGGACTGAATTCTTTACATGATGAAGTATTTGTCCTTGATATTTGCGTTGATAAGCTAAAGAGAGGGCGAGGTGCCCATTATACTCATTATAGCGGTCAGTTGACTCACACAATGACCCCGGAGAAGGGAAGCCATTGTGACATCCAGCGGGTCACTTTGGAGATCATTTATGAAGCAGCTTATCAAATACACTGCACATTTGGTGCTAAAACTTACATTTATCTATGATGAGTTTCTTTCCAGGTGAATGTATGTTCCACCCCAGAAAACAGAAAAGAAATGAGAACATTGAAGTATTTTCTGAGGTGTTTACAATTCCTCCTTTAGTAAATGGCCCCTTGTATCTCCCTGTGCCTCAGACAGTAGATTGTAAGCTCTACAGGGCAGGGACCCAGCTGACAATCAGACATTCTGTACCCAGCATCATGCACAAACAAGATGTCTTCTCCTGCAAACCACATCATCACATATATGTAGAACGGCTGGTGAATACGTGACTTATTCTTCCAGTGGAAGAACAAAATTATAAAGAGCGAGATATAAATCGGGGACATTTTAACCCCTTCACCCCAAGGGGGTGAGCAAAGCAATGCATTAGACAACCATTTGACACACACATAAAAAAATATTTATTCTAACTGATGTCCCTCTCCATTCAGGATGAACATTCTGATGTGTCCGGTCATATCTGAATAATCAGTTTCTTACAAACACCTCTCACTATGGCCCATTTCACTTTAACATATGAACTGTGGGAGAATGGGAGACTCCATTCTGTACGCAGAGAAGGGGAAAGAGCCCGGCACATCGCTCAGCAACATTAAATAATCAGATAGAGGTACATGTTTAAACATTAAGACCTCACAAAGAAAATAGGTTCGTAATACTATAGGTTCATATATGTCTGTGTAACTTCAGGAGGGAAGGGTTATAGCCTTAGTGTAAAAGGGATCTATGGAGAGGGAGTCCCCTATGGGTACCAGAATGAAGGGTTGAAGTGACGATTAATGCAGCGACATGAGAATCTTGCGCTTTTGATGCAGGGCGAGATTTGCGCCTTTATGTTGCAAGTTCCTTTGTGTGCGACATTTTCATAGTGAACTGTATTTCATCACTTCTCGTTGCCATCTATTGACAAAACTGGAAGTACATCTACAGTGATTATTGCGTCACTGTGAGTTGTCTACTGGGATTTTGCACCAATTAAATTATGGCCAAAATGAAAATGTGAATTTTTGTCCAAACAGAACTACATAAACATGCCAGGCTTCTGTAATAACTACTACCTTAAGCCTGTTAGAAGAGGTTGGCTGGATCTATTATTCATTTATAAATCCATTTACATACTGTGTGTAATAACAAACCCTTTGGAGGATTCCAACTTGCTGCTGTTCTTGCCATTTAAATAGTAATATGATCTCTTTCTTCTCTAAATGCTTTAAGTTCCCAAGCAGACTCCTTGAGCTGTATTCAATAAGCTGAACAGGCAGGAGGACCAGACTCACCAATAGGCAATGTAAGAATCTACTTAGAGCTCCAAATTGTGAGTGGCGGTGCCTCAGCCATGCACATACCTCCCAACATTTTCAATGGCCAAAGAGGGACAAACAGAACAAAATCAGAATCGTACTATTGTAACTCAGGATGGATGATGTATACAAGCAGATTTATTGGAATAATAAAAGAAGATACACTGAACACTCACATCTTACGCGTTTCACACAGAACCGTGCTTACTCATAGACTAGACCAACAAAATATCCTCACTGATTATGTATCTTCGGAGCAACGTATTAAATTTGAATTGGTCAATCAACTGAACACGGCAATTAGTTTACTGTATCCAATAGTAGTCTGCAACAAAGACCTACCGTAAAACCAAGTATACATAAGACTCAAATCACCGTATTCTCTTGAAAAGACCTGAATGTATCAATCCCAAATGGTCCTTATTTGATCCATGATCCAAGTCGCTGTTGCTCCTAAGTTGAAGAGATAACATGCATCTTGAATTTTGTAGGTGCAGTACTTCAATGGCCTGAAATGTTATAGTGGCGTTATTGCTACACCATCCTATGGAGAACTCTGGTCAGTTGAACATAAACCTTCATAGGGCCATGTAGCAACAGCGCCACTGTCACATTTCAGGCCATTGAGATACTGAACCTAAAAAATTCAAATTTGAGGTGCAATAACTTTTGAATAGAACACCTCTCAGCAGTGGGAGTGGACTGGTTTTACTCAGGAGGCTATACACTGTAATATACAGCTTCTATCATATTAAGTGTTACTATCCCTTTAACCATTTGAGTGCCAGAGGGATACGCAAAGCATTGCTTTTCAATGTGTTACTTAACCATCTGGCACTCAGGGTTAACTCATTGCAAATCAAGGTGTTGGATACCCCTCTTGCAGGCAAAGGGTTAAATATACTGGCCAGTAGAGAGGAGCAGACATTTGTGTTTGATACAGAACCCACCAATCAGGCCAGTAGGTGTGGCCAACACAAGACGCTCCTCACACCAATGGCAAGGCAGTAGATGTAGTCTATCTAGACTTTACACAGGCATTTGGCACCGTGCCACACAGAAGGATGGGGTATAAAATAAGGAAATTGGGGCTAGGAGATAACCTTTACAATTGGATACAAAACTGGTTGAAGGATAGGGAACAGTTTGTGGTTGTAAATGGAAAATTCTCCAATACAGTTAAAGTGGAGAGTGGAGTACCTCAGGGTTCAGTATTAGGTCCGCTGCTTTTTTACATGTTTATAAATGACCTGGAAATAGATCTAGAAAGCAAAATATCAATATTTGCAGATGGCACTAAATTATGCAGGGTCATTAATTCAGAACATGATATTTTCTCTCTATAGAGGGACTTACATACAATGTCAGATTGGGCAAACAAATGGAATATGAAGTTTAATGTGGGGAAGTGTAAAGTCATGCATTTGGGAGGATACAATCCCAAGGCTACTTATGAACTTAATGGAATCATTTTAGGGGACTCATTGCTAGAGAAAGACCTGGGTATCCTTGTCATCTACAAACTTGGAAACAGTGACCAGTGTCAAACAGCAGTAGCAAAGGCAAACAAAATCCTGTCTTGCATAAAAAGAGGTATTGAAGCAAGAGTGGATAACATTATTTTGCCATTATACAAATCATTGGTAAGACCTCACCTTGAGTATGCAGTGCAATTTTGGGCACCGGTTCTGAAAAAGGATATACTAGAACTAGAGAGGGTACAGCAAAGAGCAACAATATTAATTAAAGGAATGGAGGACTTGACGTATGAGAAACGACTAGACAAACTTGGTTTATTTACTCTAGAGAAAAGACGACTAAGTGGAGACCTTATCACATTGTACAAGTATATGAGAGGTCAATACAAGGATTCTGCAGTGAGCTATTTATTCCAAGGCCTGATCAGGGCCAGGGGACACCCCTTGAGGTTTAGATTTCAGCAGAGAAAGGGTTTTTTTTTTTTTTTTTACAATAAGGTCTGTTAAATTGTGGGAGGTAGTTATGGCAGATACAATGAATACATTTAAGAGAAGATTGGATACATTTCTTTCAAAAGAGAACATACAGAGTTATACAGTTTGGTAGCAGGAAAGCTATAAAACTCTCAGTCACTGGGGTATGAGGAGAAGGATGGACTTGTGTCTTTATTCAGCCTAATTTACTATGTTACAATTTGGCAGTCTAGGAAGTTGGCATCTCGGTCTAGTAGTAAATCCAGCTCTGAGAACATACATATGGATTCTCTCCTTGTAACATCTCTGATCTTTAACCCTTTAAGGACCAAAGCAGTGGACAACATCTTGCTTTGCCATGCATTGCGCATCCTCTGGTCTTTAACCCCTTAACGACCGGGGAATCCGGCCGCGGACGCGACTCAATGACCACGGAGCCGCGGGGGGAGCCCGGAACTCGATGACGGTCATAGTACGTCATCGGTCGTTAAGTCAAATCGACCCTTGACGTACTATGACCGTCAAGGGTCGTTAAGGGGTTAAAGGGATATTGTTTCATAATAAAAGAAGCTCTAATTAATCATCATAGTATTTGGACCTTGGAGAGTGTTATTTCAGTACAAGAGTAATTGAATGATAAAGTATCCCCCTCCTGCCCCTTTTACTGATATAACACTGCTCAGCCAGAGCAGCAGGGTGTGTTCAAGTGTATTGCAGAGAGGGACAATCTTCAATTAAGATAACGGAAAAAGCCAAAAAACTTGTCAAGGGGGGCAGGGTTTTCATTGTTCTCATAGGAAGAAGATTGTCTCTTGATGTGAGCTGTCTGGTCTTTGGACTGCATTCCACATCTGAGGGGAGGCAGCTTACACTAGGTAAAAGGGGCGGGAGGGGAAACTTTATCATTCAATTACTCTTGAACTACAACTCTGACAGTATTGATAAGACACTATGGCTCGTATACTATGAAGATTCATTGGAGCTGCTGTTTTTGTAAAACATTACTATCCTTTTAAAGGGTTAATATTTGCATGACAGCATTTTACACATGGAAACCATGTAAAAAGTTTCTACATTGTGTGCCTCATCTGATGTATAACAAGACTTGATTTCCCACATTCAAAACATGAAAATGGTTTCTCTCATTGTATGAATCCTCTGATGTCTAACAAGACTTAATTTGTGTGTAAAACATTTCCCACATTCAAAACATGAAAATGGTTTCTCTCCTGTATGAATCTTCTGATGTGTAACAAGATGTGATTTCTTTGTAAAACATTTCCCACATTCGGAACATGAAAATGGTTTCTCTCCTGTATGAATCATCTGATGTGTAACAAAATCCGATATCTTTCTAAAACATTTCCCACATTCAGAACATGAAAATGGTTTCTCTTCTGTATGAATACTCTGATGTCTAACAAGACTTGATTTCAGATTAAAACATTTTCCACATTCAGAACATGAAAATGGTTTCTCTCCTGTATGAATCCACTGATGTGTAATAAGATTTGATTTCCTTGTGAAACATTTCCCACACTCAGAACATGAAAATTGTTTCTCTCCTTTATGAATTCTCTGATGATTAACAAGATCTGATTTCTGTGTAAAACATTTCCCACATTCAGAACATGAAAATGGTTTCTCTCCTGTATGAATTCTCTGATGTGTAATAAGATTTGATTTCCTTGTAAAACATTTCCCACATTCAGAACATAAAAATGGTTTCTCTCCTGTACAAATCATCTGATGACTAATAAGAAATGATTTTTTGGCAAAACATTTTCCACTTTGAGAACATGAATATGGTTTCTCTCCTGTATGAATCATCTGATGTCTAATAAGATGTGATTTGTGTGTAAAACATTTTCCACATTCAGGACATGAATACTGTTTCTCATCTGTATGAATTATCTGCTGTAGAACATGTTTTGATTTAGTAGGGAATGGTTCCTGACATTCAGAATAAGAAAATCCCTTCTCTGTTATGTGATATCTCTGATGTGTAACAAGGGCAGATTTAGATTTAAACCATTCCTGACATTCAGAGCAGCTGTACGGTCTCTCAGAGGTAAAAGCTGCACATTGTGTCCCTGTATTGTGTGTGAGACTAGACATATGGGGATCTGTTAGATTGGCTCCTTCACGTGAGATGGATTTCTCAGAAGTAGACCTTTTTACACTGTTACTTGCAGAATGTCCTCCAGTTATGTCTGTTCTCTGATGTCTCTGCATTACACAGACCTCTTCCATCACATCTCCGACTGAACCTATGGAGTGAGAACATGAAATATTATGTTACCAAATAGCATTTCACTTAGTACAAAACATGCTTGAACATGTTAAAGGGGAACTTTCACCTCCACATGACCGGGTCTCTGTCCTTTCTTCACCCTCAGTACTCTAAATCTATGTTTGTACAAAAGTTCATAAGTCTATCTAAGTCTTGTAAAAGAGATTTGAAGTTTGTACCTCTTGACGTCACATGCGGCAACATCAGTACTGCGCTGTACCTTACGGTGCATAAGTCACTCCCACAGGGCATGATCAGTAACCATGCATGCAGCCCGTTTGAATCACGTGACCTGGGAGGTCCAAGCAACTTGCGTGTACAAATCTGGCAAGGAAAGTGCGAGCGCGTTCATGTAATGCTCTCCAACTATTTAAAGGGGAACTTTCAGCTCAGATATTTTTTTACCAACTCATTAAATGGTTAAGCAGTGCTGGGAAAGGTGCTTCTTTTTTTTTTTTTTTAATTCTACATACTTAGTAAGATATTTTATGTTCTAGCAGCACACTTCCGCAATGCACAGCTCCCAGCACTAGTTCATTCTCCTCCCACCTCCCTCCCAGCTGCCCCGGCGAGCGCGTTCACACTTCACTTCAGTGTGCTGTGAACGGCTCCTAACGTTAAAACAAGAAGTTCACCGAAGTGAAATTTGAAAGCGCTCGCCGGGGCAGCTGGGAGGGAGGTGGGAGGAGAATGAACTAGTGCTGGGAGCTGTGCCGCTGAATGCAGAAGTGTGCAGCTTGGACATAAAATATCTTACTAAGTATGTAGAAATAAAAAAAAAGAAGCACCTTTATCAACCATGCTTAACTGCTTAATGAGTTGGTAAAAAAATGTTCTGACGTGAAAGTTACCCTTTAAATAAAAAAACAGGATATGGCAAAATGTACAAAAGCAGTTGTAGTAATTCTGGGGCAAGCCAATGGCAAAATTTGGGCTGCATATAAATTCCTGAAATGTGGTGGGGACCATTCTAGCATGCAAGAGGTTAAATCATAGATCATTTGTTTGTCCTCTATAGTTGGTTTACACCACAATTACACAGACATACAGGGCAATAAATTACTCTTGTTCATCTGCCACATATAAATACATAGATGGCAAAACTGGACTTCCCTTGTCAAAATGAAATCATAAATAATGGCATCTACCAACCACCCAGCACATGGCAAACCTCCTCAGTGGGACCGCCATGCAAAACAACAAATGGAAGCTGTTGGCTCTTGGAGACTTCAATGTTATTTGGCTGGACTCCAAAAATACAAAATTCAGTTCACAGTGTTTAAGGGATTAAACTTAATACAACTGACATCCTCCGCTACTCGCATAAATCCAAAAACAAGCAACTATACTCTACTGGATGGATCCTTTCATCCTACACAAGTAGAACCCAGGTGTCGGGTGCAGTAGAAGATCTTTTAATGATTACTCCCTAGTGTAATGTGCATGGAAAATGAAGCCAATGACATCAATCCCCAAAGTTATAGTTGCTAGCTCTCCAAACTTTCCTAAATGATCTAATCAATTACACATATAGTACAAAATAAACCCAATACCCGGCCTAGACTCTGCAATTGACTATTTTACCTCTGAGGTCTTGCAGGTCTGTAATACCCATGTCTCACTAAGGATGGTCCGGGAAAAGGGGGGGGACAGGGCATCTACTCTGTTTTCAGATGGATTTAGGTAATCATTCAGTAAATACGTTTCTCTCTTAGTTATCTGATAGAATACAATATGTGTCTATTGCTGACACTGTCCCCAGTAACATGTGGGGGCCCACAAGGTTCAATTCTTGGCCCCCTTTTAGTTTAAGGTTTTGTAAATGATCTGCTCATGGATTACAAAGCATCTGCTGTTCACATGTAAACACTCAACACCATAATCTACATTACAATTCCAAACATAACACAATTTGTGTCAGAATTACTGAAGATTTCTATAAAGTTCAAAGATGGATCAGTAATGACAACTTGTTCTTAAACACTGGCAAGAAGGTCACAATGGTATCTGGTACACAGTGCAGATTACTTAAACAACACAATACCCGTTTAACAATCATAACAAAAGTCTAATCATAATGTCTCAAGTCCACCCTTACAAGTATCTCAGTGTGCGGCTAGACTCCAACCTCCCATTTGGTCTTGATGTTGATAAATGAACATCCAATCTTTATACTAAAGTAGGAGCTCTGTTTGAAAACTAATCCTGTCCAAGTCCCCTTGTAAGAAAATATATTGTGCAACAAGTGTTAATTCCAGTCATCGATTATGGTGATGTAGTAGTATATATGATTCTGCTCCAAATTCTATCTTTGTAAACTCAACATTCTGTATAGTTCATTAAGTGGTTTTGTTTTCTAACTCTACACATCACTGTGATATGTTTAAAGAAACAAACTGTCTAACAGTCAAATCCAGAAATACCCTCCACCTTTCCTACCTGAGTTATAACCACTTCTTAGTATGTTCACTCCAGGTCTCTATATTTCTATAACCTCTGCTCCACTTCCAGCAATTCCCTGACTATTCCACATTACCTGAGCAGTATGATCACTCCAGATCTCTATACTAACTATAACCTCCACTACTAACAACTCACTGACTATTCCACACTACCTGAGCAGTATGATCACTCCAGATCTCCATACTAACTATAACCTCCAATACTAACGACTCACTGACTATTCCACACTACCTGAGCAGTATGATCACTCCAGATCTCCATACTAACTATAACCTCCACTGCTAACAACTCACTGACTATTCCACACTACCTGAGCAGTATGATCACTCCAGATCTCCATACTAACTATAACCTCCACTACTAACAACTCACTGACTATTCCACATTACCTGAGCAGTATGATCACTCCAGATCTCCATACTAACTATAACCTCCACTACTAACAACTCACTGACTATTCCACACTACCTGAGCAGTATGATCACTCCAGATCTCCATACTAACTATAACCTCCACTACTAACAACTCACTGACTATTCCACACTACCTGAGCTGTATGATCACTCCAGATCTCTATACTAACTATAACCTCCACTACTAACAACTCACTGACTATTCCACACTACCTGAGCAGTATGATCACTCCAGATCTCCATACTAACTATAACCTCCACTACTAACAACTCACTGACTATTCCACATTACCTGAGCAGTATGATCACTCCAGATCTCCATACTAACTATAACCTCCACTACTAACAACTCACTGACTATTCCACATTACCTGAGCAGTATGATCACTCCAGATCTCCATACTAACTATAACCTCCACTACTAACAACTCACTGACTATTCCACACTACCTGAGCAGTATGATCACTCCAGATCTCTATACTAACTATAACCTCCACTACACTACTAACAACTCACTGACTATTCCACACTACCTGAGCAGTATGATCACTCCAGATCTCCATACTAACTATAACCTCCACTGCTAACAACTCACTGACTATTCCACACTACCTGAGCAGTATGATCACTCCAGATCTCCATACTAACTATAACCTCCACTACTAACAACTCACTGACTATTCCACACTACCTGAGCAGTATGATCACTCCAGATCTCCATACTAACTATAACCTCCACTGCTAACAACTCACTGACTATTCCACACTACCTGAGCAGTATGATCACTCCAGATCTCCATACTAACTATAACCTCCATGTAACGGACCCTAGGCCGTTACTATGGAGGTTCACTTGGTTCACAAAAAAGACCTGACTTTCACCAAAGTGGCCAAAATGCAGAGGCTCCACTGAGTCTGAGTTCCCATTGTTTCCATGTTTACCCCTGTCCCTTATCCATGAAGTTCAGCCCTTTGTGACATTGTGTGCCCATTGTTGCTAAATTTAATCATGTTAATTTAATTATAGAATGTTTTGTGCCCTTTTGTTAAGTGTTTGACTTGATGCAATTAACTCTGCTTAAAAGAGCTGAATTCAGCCAAAATAAAGTGTGTTCAGTTTTGGAACCTGACTGGCGTGCTGTGTCGTTCGTTTGGGGTGGTATCAAGGGTCTTCTTTTGACCCCCATCCTGGGATAGCTGGAGTGGAGCACTGGAGACATCACCCTTCCCTGGCGGCCCCTGCAAGAGAGAGACCCGGCATAGCAGGCTAAGTCAATCTGAGGACTTAGGATCCTGTTACACTGGTGGCAAGCGACGGGATCTTACTTTTTCACGGAGAACTGCAACTGGGACCAGCATCCAGGGGGAGATACAGCCACAGGCTTGACCCCGGTCCCAGCAACATAACGGAGGCCAGCCCAGCAGGGGGACCATCTTGCTCGCCATTCTGAGGGATACGGAACACTGTTGGAAGTCAAGGGGGTGCGATGGCCGATGTTTACAGGCAGCGCTCTGTGGCTGAGCTCCAAATTATGGCAGAGGAACGTGGACGAGACGCCAGGGGACTGAAAAAAGGTGAACTAATAAATCTCCTCCAAGCTATGGATGAGGAGATCGTGGATCGGGCCAGGGTTACAGATTTGCCCCAGGATGATTCCTACAATAACCCTTCCAATGCGGTAGGATCTCCGCCACCGATTCAACCCGTGCCAGCTACCTCAAATATTGTGAATCAGCGGGTGGCCGACAGATTGGCGCTGGCCGGCCCAGACCCATCGCCTGACTTTAGGATAAGGACAATTCTTGCTGTGGAAAAGGAGTACCTGGAGGAGTTATCCCAAAATCGTTCAGGGCCCCCCAGTCACAGCAATGACTCCAGAATGGACTCATCGGATCACCACCGTCGCCTCCCCCATCAACTATTTAAAACTTTTGACGATGCAGGAGGGGACATTGATGGGTTTTTAAGGGACTTTGAGCGACAATGCCAAGTGATCCAGGTTAATCGCCAGGACTGGGTCCCAATCCTAGCAGGCAAGCTCACGGGGAGGGCTGCGGATGCATACCGTGCCATACCAGATGCTTGGATTACCGATTACCCCGAGGTAAAGCGAAGACTGCTCCAAAGGTATGCAGTGACCCCTGATGCATACCGGAGGCAATTCAGGGAAGGATGCCGCCAACCTAAAGAAACCCACACGGAGTGGGTATACAAAATGGAGTGGGCATGCCGTAGCTGGTTGCAAGGGGCAGGGGCCAGGGCCTGGGAAGACTGTTGTCAGCAAATTCTGTTGGAACAATTTTTCTATCAAGTTACCCCGGAGGTGCGGGATTGGGTCCATGATCAAGCACCCCGCACGGTTACCACGGCCGCAGAATTGGCCGACAAATTTGAAGAATCTAGACGGCGAAGCCCTCGAGGAAACACCCTTCTGGGGACCCCGGGATCAAGTAGTACCCGCTCGGCCGGAACCCCAGCTCCTGCCACTCGGACGGCTATATCGGTTCCCACACGGGACACAAGTTCCTTCCAGCCTCGGTCCAACTCCAATCCTCGGTGCTATCAATGCCAGCAGTATGGTCACCTGCGTCCCAACTGCCCCCAGAACCGGACTGTGCAAAGACCCCTGGGTGGTTCTTCCAGGTGGAACTCTCAGCCCTCCCAAATGAGAGGGGCTCCCAGACCAATTCACTGTGTCAGTGAAGCAGTGGACACCGAGTCAGTTTGGCCTTCTCCCCAGGAAGTTGTGCGGGGCCCCACAGATCGGTCACCATGGGGCTATTACCATGAAGTTGCCCTCGCTCGGGAGGGGCCCTCCGACAATAGAAGCCATCATATGCAGCCCATTAAAGTGGATGGCTATCCCACGGAAGGACTAAGGGATTCCGGGGCCACACTCACCTTGGTGCAACCCGGATGCTTACTACCCCGCCACCGCACGGACCAGGTTGTGGAAGTCCGCGTAGCGGGTGGGAAAATATATCGCTTACCTATGGCCCGAGTACACCTGGACTGGGGTAGTGGACAAGGATACAAAAATGTTGGGGTGATGCCTGGATTGCCGGCGGATGTACTCTTGGGCAACGACTTGGGCCGGTTGGAGAGCCAATTTACCGACCCACGACCGGAGGATTGCCAGGCCGTCACCCGCTCACAAACCAGACAAGCAGTGGTAAGCCCCCCGACTACTCCACCTAGCCCCAGACCCGATGACCGGCCCTTCCAGTGGGTTCCCCCAGACGAGTTCCGGACGGCCCTACAGACAGATCCCACACTACAGGGGTACAGGGAACAGGCCGACACGGGGAGGACTGGCCCTAATGGGGACGTTTTTAGCTGGGACAATGGACTGTTATATAGGCAGACTAGGTCCATGGGACAGGGACAGACAGAGGTTCTCAAAAAACAATTACTTGTCCCTGCGGCTCACCGAGCCGCCTTGCTGTCACTGGCTCATGAGGTGCCGCTGGCCGGTCACCTCGGAGCCAAGCGTACAGAACAGCGGCTCACCAGAGCTTTTTACTGGCCCCAACTGTCTAAAAATGTTAGCACGTTCTGCCGGACCTGTGACCTTTGTCAGCGGGTCGGCAAGCGTGGAGACCGCCCCCGAGCACCTTTACAGTCTCTTCCCATCATCGGGGTTCCTTTCCAGCGCGTGGCTGTGGATATTGTGGGACCCTTGGCCAGGTGCAGCCGCTCGGGGAAAAAATTCATACTAACAGTAGTGGACTTCGCCACTCGGTACCCTGAGGCAGTTGCCCTGGCCAACATCACTGCAGAATCTGTAGCAGACGCACTGATTAAAATCTTCACCTGGGTTGGGTTCCCCCAGGAGATATTATCAGATCAGGGCACTCAGTTCACGTCTGAATTACTGCAGCAGGTATGGAAGTTGTGCGGAGTTAAAGCACTCCACACCACAGCATACCATCCCCAGACTAATGGGCTTTGCGAACGGTTCAATGGAACCCTGAAGCAAATGCTCAGAGCCTTTACGGACTCCCACCGAGATTGGGAGCAGTATCTGCCTCATCTCCTCTTTGCCTACCGAGAGGTGCCACAGGAGTCCACGGGCTTTTCTCCCTTTGAACTACTCTTTGGGAGACGAGTTCGAGGACCCCTGAATATCCTCCGGGAATACTGGGAAGGGAAGTGTGAGGCAGAGGAAACTCCCGCAGTAACATATGTGTTGGAGCTCCGGGAGCGCTTGGAGACTCTGATGGGCATGGCCCGACAGAACCTCCAAACCGCCCAGACCCGACAGCAACAGTACTACAATAAGCAAACCCAGGACAGGGAATTTATCGTAGGGCAGAAGGTACTGGCCCTGCGGCCGGTCCGCCAAAATAAACTTCAGACAGCCTGGGAAGGTCCCTACCAGATAGTAGATCGTCAAGGGGAAACCACCTACCTAATAGCCAAGGGACCCCAGTTGAAGGACAGGCGGGTCTGTCACATTAATGCTCTGAAAGCATATGAGGAGCGGCCTGAGGAGATTCTGGCCATATGCACCTTGGCCAGTCAGGAAACTGAAGATAGGGAATTGCCGGACTTATTAGCGGACACCCACAGTACGGTTCCACTCAGCCCGGTGCCCCTAGGGGCCCATCTTACCCCGGAGCAGCGGGTACAACTGCACAGTATTGTCACCCGGTGGCCCAATCTCTTCTCGGCTTTACCGGGTCGCACGACCCTAACAGAGCATAAGGTGGAAACCTTAACACAGACACCGCTCCGGCAACCCGCTTACCGGGTACCCGAGGCTGTCAAAGCCTCTATTCAGAAGGAACTTAGGGAAATGCAGGACCTAGGAGTCATTGAAGAGTCAGACAGTCCTTGGGCTTCTCCGGTAGTCCTGGTCCCCAAAAAGGATGGCACCACACGTTTCTGTGTGGACTACCGGCGACTCAATGATAAGACAGTAACCGACGCTTATCCCATGCCCCGGGTAGACGACCTCCTGGATAAACTTGCTGGAGCTCGCTTCGTCACCACCCTAGACTTAAGCAAAGGGTACTGGCAAATTCCCATGGCTCCGGCGGCAGTGGCCAAATCTGCCTTCATCACCCCATTTGGCCTGTACCAATTCACGGTCATGCCATTCGGGATGAGGAATGTGCCCGCCACCTTCCAAAGGCTGGTGGATCACTTGCTGACGGGGGCACAGGAATTTGCTTGCGCTTATCTAGATGATATAGCGATATTTAGTGAGTCCTGGGAGGAGCACTTGTTGCATGTGGAGGCAATCTTGGGGCACATACAGCAGGCAGGGTTGACCATACGGCCCGACAAATGTCAGTTTGGGATGGGGGAGGTTCAATATCTTGGCCACAGGGTAGGTAGCGGGTGTCAGAGACCTGAACCGGCCAAAATCGAGGCCATTGTAAACTGGCCTCAGCCCCAGACCAAAAAACAGGTCCTCGCGTTCCTGGGAACCTCGGGCTACTACCGTCGGTTTGTCCCCAGGTACAGTGACCTGGCGAAACCCCTGACTGATCTCACCAAAAAAGCCCTGCCCCGGGTAGTAAATTGGACCCCTGACTGCACCCAAGCATTCGAAGCCCTCAAGACTGCGCTAGGCAAAGGTCCTGTCCTCACTGCTCCCAACTTTAACCAACCCTTTCTGGTCCATACAGATGCCTCAAACGTCGGGTTGGGAGCAGTGCTAAGTCAAATGGACGCCACAGGGGCTGAGCATCCTATCGCATTTCAAAGTCGCAAGCTCCTGGACCGAGAAGTGGGATACTCCGCCATTGAAAAAGAATGTTTGGCACTAGTTTGGGCTATAAAGCGGTTTCAGCCCTACCTATATGGCCGAGAATTCACAGTACTCACGGACCATAACCCCCTTGTATGGCTGAATAGAACATCTGGGGATAATGGGCGCTTGCTGCGATGGAGTTTAGCTTTACAGCCCTACACTTTCACGGTTCAATACCGGTCTGGCAAACAGAACAGCAACGCTGACGGATTATCACGTCAGGAGGACATCTAAACAGCTAGGAGTACTACGGGGTTTTTCCAGATTGGAAATCCCAAGCCCTTCTCTGAAAACGGAGTGAAGGACTTGGATGCCCGAAAGGGGGGGTGATGTAACGGACCCTAGGCCGTTACTATGGAGGTTCACTTGGTTCACAAAACAGACCTGACTTTCACCAAAGTGGCCAAAATGCAGAGGCTCCACTGAGTCTGAGTTTCCATTGATTCCATGTTTACCCCTGTCCCTTATCCATGACGTTCAGCCCTTTGTGACATTGTGTGCCCATTGTTGCTAAATTTAATCATGTTAATTTAATTATAGAATGTTTTGTGCCCTTTTGTTAAGTGTTTGACTTGATGCAATTAACTCTGCTTAAAAGAGCTGAATTCAGCCAAAATAAAGTGTGTTCAGTTTTGGAACCTGACTGGCGTGCTGTGTCGTTCGTTTGGGGTGGTATCAAGGGTCTTCTTTTGACCCCCATCCTGGGATAGCTGGAGTGGAGCACTGGAGACATCACCCTTCCCTGGCGGCCCCTGCAAGAGAGAGACCCGGCATAGCAGGCTAAGTCAATCTGAGGACTTAGGATCCTGTTACACTCCACTACTAACAACTCACTGACTATTCCACACTACTTGAGCAGTATGATCACTCCAGATCTACATACTAACTATAACCTCCACTACTGACAACTCACTGACTATTCCACACTACCTGAGCAGTATGATCACTCCAGATCTCCATACTAACCACAACCTCCACTACTAACAGCTCACTGACTATTCCACACTACCTGAGCAGTATGATCACTCCCAATCTCCAAAATAACTATAACCTACACTACTAACAACTCACTGACTATTCCACACTACCTGAGCAGCATGATCACTCCAGATCTCCATACTAACTATAACCTCCACTACTAACAACTCACTGAATATTCCACACTACCTGAGCAGTATGATCACTCCAGATCTCCATACTAACTATAACCTCCACTACTGACAACTCACTGACTATTCCACACTACCTGAGCAGTATGATCACTCCAGCTCTCCATACTAACTATAACCTCCACTACTAACAACTCACTGCCCATTCCACACTACCTGAGCAGTATGATCGCTCCAGATCTCCATACTAACTATAACCTACACTACTAACAACTCACTGACTATTCCACACTACCTGAGCAGTATGATCACTCCAGATCTCCATACTAAATATAACCTCCACTGCTAACAACTCACTGACTATACCACACTACCTGAGCAGTATGATCACACCATATCTCCATACTAACTATAACCTCCACTCCACTACTATCAACTCACTGACTATGCCACACTACCTGAGCAGTATGATCACTCCACATCTCCATACTAACTATAACCTCCACTACTAACAACTCACTGACTATTCCACACTACCTGAGCAGTATGATCACTCCAGATCTCCATACTAACTATAAACTCCACTACTAACAACTCACTGACTACTCCACACTACCTGAGGAGTATGATCACTCCAGATCTCCATACAAACTATAACCTCCACTGCTAACAAATCACTGACTATTCCACCCTGTCTGAGCAGTAAGTTCACTCCAGATCTCCATACTATAACCTCCACTGCTAACAACTCACTGACTATTCCACAATACCTGAGCAGTATGATCACTCCAGATCTCCTTACTAACTAACAACTCACTGACTATTCCACTCTACCTGAGCAGTATGATCACTCCATATCTCCATACTAACTATAACCTCCACTACTAACAACTCACTGACTATTCCACATTACCTGAGCAGTATGATTACTCCAGATCTCCATACTAACTATAACCTCCACTGCTAACAACTCACTGACTATTCCACACTACCTGAGCAGTATGATCACTCCAGATCTCTATACTAACTATAACCTCCACTACTAACAACTCAGACTATTCCACATTACCTGAGCAGTATGATTACTCCAGATCTCCATACTAACTATAACCTCCACTACTAACAACACACTGACTATTCCACACTACCTGAGCAGAATGATCACTCCAGATCTCCATACTAACTATAACCTCTGCTATTAACAACTCACTGAGTATTCCACACTACCTGAGCAGTATGATCACTCCAGATCTCTATACTAACTATAACCTCCACTACTAACAACTCACTGAGTATTCCACACTACCTGAGCAGTATGATCACTCCAGATCTCCATACTAACTATAACCTCCACTACTGACAACTCACTGACTATTCCACATTACCTGAGCAGTATGATCACTCCAGATCTCCATACTAACTATAAGCTCCACTACTGACAACTCACTGACTATTCCACATTACCTGAGCAATATGATCACTCCAGATCTCCATACTAACTATAACCTCCACTGCTAACAACTCACTGACTATTCCACACTACCTGAGCAGTATGATCACTCCAGATCTCCATACTAACTATAACCTCTGCTATTAACAACTCACTGAGTATTCCACACTACCTGAGCAGTATGATCACTCCAGATCTCTATACTAACAATAACCTCCACTACTAACAACTCACTGACTATTCCACACTACCTGAGCAGTATGATCACTCCAGATCTCCATACTAACTATAACCTCCACTACTGACAACTCACTGACTATTCCACACTACCTGAGCAGTATGATCACTCCAGATCTCTATACTAACTATAACCTCCACTACTGACAACTCACTGACTATTCCACATTACCTGAGCAGTATGATCACTCCAGATCTCCATACTAACTATAACCTCCACTGCTAACAACTCACTGACTATTCCACACTACCTGAGCAGTATAATCACTCCAGATCTCCATACTAACTATAACCTCCACTACTAACAACTCACTGACTATTCCACACTACTTGAGCAGTATGATCACTCCAGATCTCCATACTAACTATAACCTCCACTACTAACAACTCACTGACTATTCCACACTACCTGAGCAGTATGATCACTCCAGCTCTCCATACTAACTATAACCTCCACTACAGTACTAACAACTCACTGACTATTCCACACTACTTGAGCAGTATGATCACTCCAGATCTCCATACTAACTATAACCTCCACTGCTAACAACTCACTGACTATTCCACACTACCTGAGCAGTATGATCACTCCAGATCTCCATACTAACTATAACCTCCACTACTAACAACTCACTGACTATTCCACACTACTTGAGCAGTATGATCACTCCACATCTCCATACTAACTATAACCTCCACTGCTAACAATTCACTGACTATTCCACACTACCTGAGCAGTATGATCACTCCAGATCTCTATACTAACTATAACCTCCACTACTAACAACTCACTGACTATCCCACACTACCTGAGCAGTATGATCACTCCAGATCTCCATACTAACTATAACCTCCACTACTAACAACTCACTGACTATTCCACACTACCTGAGCAGTATGATCACTCCAGATCTCCATACTAACTATAACCTCCACTACTAACAACTCACTGACTATTCCACACTACCTGAGCAGTATGATCACTCCAGCTCTCCATACTAACTATAACCTCCACTGCTAACAATTCACTGACTATTCCACACTACCTGAGCAGTATGATCACTCCAGATCTCTATACTAACTATAACCTCCACTACTAACAACACACTGACTATTCCACACTACCTGAGCAGAATGATCACTCCAGATCTCCATACTAACTATAACCTCTGCTATTAACAACTCACTGACTATTCCACACTACCTGAGCAGTATGATCACTCCAGATCTCCATACTAACTATAACCTCCACTACTAATAGCTCACTGACTATTCCACACTACCTGAGCAGTATGATCACTCCAGATCTCCATACTAACTATAACCTCCACTGCTAACAACTCACTGACTATTCCACACTACCTGAGCAGTATGATCACTCCAGATCTCTATACTAACTATAACCTCCAGTACTAACAACTCACTGACTATTCCACACTACCTGAGCAGTATGATCACTCCAGATCTCCATACTAACTATAACCTCCACTACTAACAACTCACTGACTATTCCACACTACCTGAGCAGTATGATCACTCCAGATCTCCATACTAACTATAACCTACACTACTAACAACTCACTGACTATTCCACACTACCTGAGCAGTATGATCACTCCAGATCTCTATACTAACTATAACCTCCACTACTAACAACTCACTGATTATTCCACACTACCTGAGCAGTATGATCACTCCAGATCTCCATACTAACTATAACCTACACTACTAACAACTCACTGACTATTCCACACTACCTGAGCAGTATGATCACTCCAGATCTCTATACTAACTATCACCTGCACTACTAACAACTCACTGATTATTCCACACTACCTGAGCAGTATGATCACTCCAGATCTCCATACTAACTATAACCTCCACTACTAACAACTCACGGACTATTCCACACCACCTGAGCAGTATGATCACTCCAGATCTCCATACTAACTATAACCTCCACTACTAACAACTCACTGACTATTCCACACTACCTGAGCAGTATAATCACCCCAGATCTCCATAATAACTATAACCTGCACTGCTAACAACTCACTGACTATTCCACACTACCTGAGCAGTATGATCACTCCAGATCTCCATACTAACTATAACCTCCACTGCTAACAACTCACTGACTATTCCACACTACCTGAGCAGTATGATCACTCCAGATCTCCATACTAACTATAACCTCCACTACTAACAACTCACTGACTATTCCACACTACCTGAGCAGTATGTTCACTCCAGATCTCCATACTAACTATAACCTCCACTACACTACTAACAACTCACTGACTATTCCACACTACCTGAGCAGTATGATCACTCCAGATCTCCATACTAACTATAAACTCCACTACTAACAACTCACTGACTATTCCACACTACCTGAGCAGTATGATCACTCCAGATCTCCATACTAACTATAACTTCCACTACTAACAACTCACTGACTATTCCACACTACCTGAGCAGTACGATCACTCCAGATCTCCATACTAACTATAACCTCCACCGCTAACAACTCACTGACTATTCCACACTACCTGAGCAGTATGATCACTCCAGATCTCCATACTAACTATAACCTCCACTGCTAACAACTCACTGACTATTCCACACTACCTGAGCAGTATGATCACTCCAGATCTCTATACTAACTATAACTTCCACTACTAACAACTCACTGACTATTCCACACTACCTGAGCAGTATGATCACTCCAGATCTCCATACTAACTATAACTTCCACTACTAACAACTCACTGACTATTCCACACTACCTGAGCAGTATGATCACTCCAGATCTCCATACTAACTATAACCTACACTACTAACAACTCACTGACTATTCCACACTACCTGAGCAGTATGATCACTCCAGATCTCTAGACTAACTATAACCTGCACTACTAACAACTCACTGATTATTCCACACTACCTGAGCAGTATGATCACTCCAGATCTCCATACTAACTATAACCTCCACTACTAACAACTCACGGACTATTCCACACCACCTGAGCAGTATGATCACTCCTGATCTCCATACTAACTATAACCTCCACTACTAACAACTCACTGACTATTCCACATTACCTGAGCAGTATGATCACTCAGATCTCCATACAAACTATAACCTACACTACTAACAAGTCACTGACTATTCCACACTACCTGAGCAGTATGATCACTCCAGATCTCCATACTAACTATAACCTCCACTGCTAACAACTCACTGACTATTTCACACTACCTGAGCAGTATGATCACTCCAGATCTCCATACTAACTATAACCTCCACTGCTAACAACTCACTGACTATTCCACACTACCTGAGCAGTATGATCACTCCAGATCTCCATACTAACTATAACCTCCACTGCTAACAACTCACTGACTATTCCACACTACCTGAGCAGAATGATCACTCCAGATCTCCATACTAACTATAACCTCCACTGCTAACAACTCACTGACTATTCCACACTACCTGAGCAGTATGTTCACTCCAGATCTCCATACTAACTATAACCTCCACTACACTACTAACAACTCACTGACTATTCCACACTACCTGAGCAGTATGATCACTCCAGATCTCCATACTAACTATAACCTCCACTACTAACAACTCACTGACTATTCCAAATTCCAAGAAAGAAGTGAATTAATCCGCCTCCTGCTACAGAGCTCCGAAAGTCTGGAATAACCTACCTGACAAACTATCAGATTTCCCAGTTTAAAATCTCTAAAAATAAAAACATTCTGTAACTACCTACAAGTTTATGTGTTTTTTCCTTCAGACTTCAGTGAGTTGTTAGCAGTAGAGCGGAGGTATAATTATTACAGAGAGCTGAATGATTATTCTGCTCAGGTAAATCTTATTGTATTCTTCCTGGTAAAACACTTCCTAAATAAAATACGTATTTACAAATTAATCTATATTATATATAAAAGAGAAAGGCTCATTGCATAATTTATGTCTCCTCAGGAGACACACACACCGAGGGGTGGCAATAAGGAGGGGTTACTGTTCCCATTGGGTGATTCAATGGGGGCGTGATTTTCACACCAATTGCAGTGGCCAAAGGGAGTTGGCCCGCCCCCACTATGCAGCCCGCCAACCACTATCAAAGTCAGAAAAAAACAATATGGCCGCCACTTGGTCCTACACCACAGACAAACACACACATGCCCCACTCACACAGCACCAAACTCACACACATGCCCCACTAACACAGCACCACACACACATGCCCCACTCACACACACACACACCCCACTCACACACACACACACCCCACTCACACACACAAAAGCCCGAGAGAAATATGGCTGACACACACACACACACACACACACACACACACACACACACACAGTCACTCACCCTGACTCCCAGTGGCCTCAGCAGGACCTGTACTACAGCAACTGAGGAACAAAATGGCACTCAAAGGGTTAAGGTAGGTCCTCACTGCTCAATTATTTCTTCACTGTCATCATTTGCCATGCAACACAGAGGACAGGCAGGCATCAGGTACACACTTAACCCACTGACTGCCACAGGGTTGTGTATCAAGTTTTAGCCCTCAGTGAGTGTGTTCAAACCCCTCACACTGTAAACTTGCATTTCCCTTCCACTTCTCCTCCTTCCCCAGCCTATTACTAACACTTTTCCACATTTCTCTTAAGCCCCGCCCCCTACTCGCGATTAAGTCCCGCCCCCTTTAGCCCAGAAAGAAATATGGCTGACACACAGTCACTCACCCTGACTCCCAGTGGCCTCAGCAGGACCTGTACTACAGCCACTGAACGGTGCTGCATCACCAGGGGAACAAAATGGCACTCAAAGGGTTAAGGTAGGCCCTCTGCTGAATTACTTCTTCACTGTTATCATTTGCCATGCAAGACACAGGACTGACAGCCATCAGGTACACACTTAACCCACTGACTGCCACAGGGTTGTGTATCAAGTTTTACCCCTCAGGGAGTGTGTTCAAACCCCTCACACTGTAAACTTGCATTTCCCTCCCACTTCTCCTCCTTCCCCAGCCTATTACTAACACTTTTCCACATTTCTCTTAAGTCCCGCCCCTACTCGCGATTAAGCCCCACCCACTTTTAACCCAAATTGCCCCATTTGTCTCTCCACATCAGCACCACATAACTCCCCTCCAGAGACAACACAAATCAAAGTTCCCAGGTATGAACACACTTCCCACTGCTATTTAACTCTGACATGCCTCTCTATAACTTAACCATTTGAGTGCCAGAGGGGTTCACAACTCATGCGTGCATGTGTTTCTGCGCATATTTGTTGCGTGTGTGTGTGTACATCTCTGTTACATATTTGTGTGCATGTGTGCATCTCCAGTGTATGTGCATGTCTTTTGCATGTCTCTGCCGCTTACTGTGTGTATGTGTCTGCCTGTGTGTTGCATATGTCTGTGTTTATCAGTGTGTCTACATTTCACACACGTGCGCCCAACAGTCATAACATTACGGCCAACGCCGTCCCACATTGTGTATAAGCGCCCAACATGTGTCACTTAACCCTTTCACTGCCAGAGGACTATATAACTCATTACACAGCAATGTGTTGTGTACCTCTCTCACTCTCAGAGTTAAAGTGCTTCACTCCAACCAACTGCTACACTATGTCTGTATAATGCAGTAACCCTACAGCCCTGTATTTCATGTCTACTTCACTGTCTATGTATAATCATTTCTACCCCTCACCCATTACTTTACTGTAACACTTCCCTGTCCCTCCTCTCCTCAATCTCTCATCTCCTCCTCCCTTGTCACCCCCACTCACCTATCCCCTAGCCATTCATCCATAGTCCCAATCTCGCCATTTTACTCCCACATCACTATTACATTATCTATCACTGCATCTGTCACTTAACCCTCTGTCTGCCAACCTATTTCTTCAAATGTACTGCAGTATCCACTGCTGTAATCTAAATTATTCCTTTACTCACAAACATCTTCTCACTGTGACCTTCACCAAGTACATAGCACACTCACTTCAACTGTAAGGATACAAGACCTTATTCATCAAGTAACACAGCACACTCACTTCAACTGTAAGGATACAGGGCCTTATTCACCAAGTAACACAGCACACTCACTTCAACTGTAAGGATACAGGGCCTTATTCATTAAGTAACACAGCACACTCACTTCAACTGTAAGGATACAGAACCTTATTATCAAGTAACACAGCACACTCACTTCAACTAGGCTTGCCACCCAGCCGGTATTTTACCGGCACAGCCATTAATTAGGACCTTAGAGCTTGTGCGACGTGTCCAGAGTCAGTCTCCTCCACTCAGCCCTATATGCCAGCTGCTCATGTGGCTCACTTAAAGTCGTCAGCGTCCACGCACCATCACCAGCCAATGAGTGAAGAGTATTTGGACATCAATGGTCCTCATTGGCTGGCTGGTGTGTCACGCTTGCCTGGTGTATGTGTCTGAGTCTTGTGACTGACAACGGGGAGTCAGGGATTGCGGCAGTATGCATGCGCTGTGAGAGTGTCAGTGCTCAGAGACTGTGGTGCACTGTGCACAAGAGGCAGTCTGGTCGGAATCCACTGGACCACTCGATGTCTGCGGCCTACACGGTTCAGCTCATCCTCGGTCTCTCCTGCTCCCCGGCTCCAGCCCTGGCAAAATTTGGAAGTAAACAGCACCGCCCTCAGCACGCACACACTTCCAGGTATGACGTGACAGAGGTCGGTAGAAGGCCAGAAGAAGCGGGCCTAGTGTTAATAATCCCTTTTTGGTAGGCACTCAGTTGTCCTTTGCCAAGTGTAGGCAACCTACAGCTCTTCAGCTATAGCTGACTGGTGGAGAGGATGGGAGCCGTTTTTTATCAAAGTTAAACCATCCCCAAACATGTATTTACAACTTAAAAAAGTGCTACAGCCCATCTGCGAAAAAAAAAATATATTACAGTATGTAACTGATGACCTTTATGATGGTCGCTCTGCTTTATTTTACATAAATACATATGGTTACTGAGACAGTTCAGGGCATTGCTGTGATGAATCTTAGCAATAACAGATAATGTCACCGCTACAATTGTCTTAATGGGATGTAGATATTTGTGTATTTAAGATCTTAGTGATTTGTACAGCTGACACAATGTGCATCTATGTCACACCTGTAGTACACATGTACTGAGCGAGAAAAGTAAGTAAATGTTGTGTCCTGTCTGTGTACAAACACTGGGCCTTATATATACAAATATATACATACATATATACATATATATATTAGTCAGAGAGAAGAAGAGAGAGAGTGAGTGCTTAGTCTGAGAGAGAGTGAGTGCTTAGTCTGAGAGAGAGTGCGTGCTTAGTCTGAGAGAGAGTGAATGCTTAGTCTGAGTGAGAGTGCTTAGTCTGAGACTGGTCATGCAACATTGAGTGGTTCTGCCCCTTTTTTGGCTCCTCCCTTTTGTGACCCCGCCCTCACACAGCTATGGCCGGTATTTTTTTTAGGAAAAGGTGGCAACCCTAACTTCAACTGTAAGGATACAGGGTCTTATTCATCAAGTAACACAGCACACTCACTTCAACTGTAAGGATACAGGGCCTTATTCATCAAGTAACACAGCACACTCACTTCAACTAGAAGGATACAGGGCCTTATTCATCAAGTAACACAGTGCACTCAATTCAACTGTAAGGATACAGGGCCCTATTCATCAAGCTGAAGAGCTGCAATTAAAACATTTTTTACAACTCTTATCAGCATATCTACATCACTACTGCGTCTGTCACACACTTTCTACATATCTGACATACGTCATGTATGTGTGTGTCTCTCTGTATGTATGCGTTTCACAGTGTGTGACACTCTGTCTCTTTAAGTGCGTGTCTGTAACACTGCATATTTCTGTTTCACACAATGTCTCTCTGTGTAAACAATATGACGGGCAACGCCGTCCCACATTGCTAGTTAAATATATAAAGGAAAAGAGAAGCTGTTCTGGAGCAAACCAATGGCACCATAGGGGATGGGGTAAATAAAAATGACCACTTATTTAAATGGAGGTTTAATTCCTGGAATGCTAAGAATGTCTCCAGTGCATTGCAAAGCATGCTGGGATGTGAAGTCTCGGATTCCCTAGACCCACTATATTTCTAGAAATAAAACAAATACCCATTTCAATTACATCTACATAAGGGCAGAGCACAAAAAGAATCTAAAAGAACTATATTTACTATTAATACTTACAGCTCTCGGAGGAGACCTTTGCCAATCCGACCTTGCTGAACAGCCATAAACCATGTCCCACTACTTCAGATCTCTTGGCACAGTCTCAGATGCTGTACTACAATTGCCTCCTTTCTTGTTGGTGCTTTATCCCATCACTTTATCCTACCCACTTGTAAAGCTGCAATAAGACAATCTGATGCGGGTCCAAGACCCAGGTGGGTAAGCATCTGCTTTCAGGCCCCATCATCTCAGAGTACAACTTTGTCTGAGTGAGAGTTTCCCATAGGGAACGTGGCAAGGAGTTACTGACACTCAACAGAGGGGAGCTACAGCCCAACGCATATTGCAGACTACTCTCTGCTTTATCACAGGTTACCATATGTCCATAAGTCCTCCTTTATATAAACTTTCAGTTCTTCTGATTAAAGCCAATTATCTCTCTCTGATACTGGGAATAAATCCAATATTCTCCTATGTTGCAGATTGTTTGCCACAGAATTTCACCATTTCATTGATATACCAGTCTCTCTATGAATTAATTGGTGAGCATGTATGAAGCCAAAGGAGGAGAAAATCTGGGGCAAACAAACTACCAAACAGGGGAAAATTAAACATTCCCAAATGTCTATTCAATATTCAAATCTCCAGCTGACTGCTAGAGACGAACCCCCACCCCCCGCAAAAAAAAAATATATAATTTTGCCTAACAATCTGAGATTAGCGATTTAGTATTATCTTAATGTATTGATTAACACTCACCTGTCCTGGAACTTCTGGGAATTAATGTTTTCTTAGATACGTGGTAATCTGTTCCATATGGCTCTTCTCCTCTTTCTATCACCAGTATAACTGCAGGCTTCCCACTGATATAACCTGTGTATGGAGATTTAAATAGGATATGAAAACACAACTGATTTACCTAACATGGAAGTTTCCAAATAACTATATGAAATTATTTTTTTTTCTTTACAGTTAAAGGGGATACTATCATATAAAAACCTGGGTGATTCTGAAAGAGATTTCAAGGGATTGTAATACCTCATTTAAACTTTAACTCCATGTATTATTTATGAATTTTTTAACATATTGCACTATATATTGTTAATTACAGATTTGTAGTTCAAATGCTGATGTACCCAAAAGGATCCCACCCCTTCCCCTGCGTCACTGATCCTCTCTGCCTGGTCCGGGGAGAGGGACACTCTTCAGTAAGCAAAATGAAAATCCTGCCCGTTTTTCCTTATAATTACTGAATGAAGATTGTCCCTCGCTGTATCCATCCAGTCCCATGACCGGATTCCAAATCTAACGGAAAGCGGCCAGAAAGGGGGGGGGGTCCTTTCAGCTTGAATTGCTTTGGATCTACAAATCTTTAAGTAACTATATAGAGCAATATGTTAAAAAAAAGGTGTACATAATACTAAGAGCTAAAGTTTAAACGAATATTACTATCCCCTTCATAACCACAGTTTTTTGTATTAGCCATTTTAATTTTGAAAATGAGTTTGGGAGTCATTCAGATTTAAACATAAAGCTAAATAAGAAATGGCGTGCAGTCACTATGCTGTGATTTTATGCAGAATTTTCCCGCATTTCAGGCTGAGATCCCACAACGGATCACAATGAGGGACAATCTTCAGTTAGTATTGGGAAAACCTGTCCTCCTTCGACAAGGAGGGCAAGTTTTTCCTTATACTGACTGAGGGGAGATTGTCCCTCATTGTGATTTGTCTGGTCAAGCGGCCGGACTTCAGATCTGAGGGGAGGTGGCATTAGAAAGGGGCGGGAGGGGTAAACTTCTACATAAAATAACATTGTAATCGTACTGTTTTGGACAATAAGAGAAGCAGCGAACAGTATTATTGCTTATTATGAACAAACTGAGCTGCTTTGGTAATTTTCTATTACTAACCCTGTAAATGCTAATCATTTTTCCCCTTGTGAAAAGGATCCCTGTATTTAGGGTGATATTACCTAGAGATGTAAGGGTTCGGTAATTCTCCATCATGACATCCCTGTAAAGTCCCTTCTCTTCTTCTCTTAAACAGTCCCACTCCTCCTTAGAGAAGTAAATTGCAACGTCATCAAACTCAAACTGTCCCTGAAAATGAAAATTCTTTAGTCAGTGGATGTTTTAGTGCAAAAACATCATTCTAAGAGAGGAATTAAGAAATGGAGATTAATGAAAATATATGTAAATTTATTGTATGATTTTTCCAACTCAAATATTTATTTGCTCCCTGTGGTACGGATGGATTACACAACTTTGTTTTATACAAAAGGCCCATGGGAGAAAAACACAAACCCACATATGTACATGAACACACACACAGAATTATATACATAGAAAAATAACAAGGGACTGAGATCAGAGACACAGAACAGAGGCGAATTCACATAAACATACAGTATACAGACATGGACCAGGCACACAGTATAGTGTATATATAATATGGATTTATCATACAGATACACAGAGATCAGACACACACAGTATAGTGTATATATAATATGGATTTATCATACAGATTCACAGAGATCACACATACATTATAGTGTATATATAATATGGATTTATCATACAGATACACAGCTCAGACACATATTATACTGTATATATTATATGGATTTATCATACAGGTACACAGCGATCAGACACATATTATAGTGCATATATTATATGGATTTATCATACAGGTACACAGAGATCACACACACAGTATAGTGTATATATAATATGGATTTATCACAGAGATCAGACACACAGAGCTGGTAAATGTCCCAGGACTCAGACACATATAGTAACCAGACATGGACCAGACACAGTATAGTGTATATATAATACAGGTAATCAGAGATCAGACACACATTATAGTGTATATATAACATAGATTGCTCATACATACACACAGAGATCAGACACACACAGTACAGTGTATATATAATATGGATTTATCATACAGATACACAGAGATCAGACAGATAGTATAATGTATATATAATATAGAATGTAGTTTTCAGGTAATATAGCCCTGTTTGCTATAACTGGGAGGTGTTCTTGTCCATCCACAAGGAACATGATGTAAGTGAGTTGTCACTGCCTGAACATACAGAAGAGAAGCAGGATGAATCCTCTGTCTTTCTGGTACAAACAGTAAAATTTAGGGACTAAATAAGCAGCTCTTTCCTGTGGATGAGATAGTAGTTACCACTGAGCTCTCTCACCCTGAGATTTGGGTCAGACCCTGAGAGTTCCCAGGTATGCACATGATATTTATTATCAGTCTCTACATGAACCTTTGTGCAGATCCTCAAACAAATAACCACTGAGAAGAGAAAAATCACCACTCACCATTGTACAGCTGGACACCAGGAAGCGACGTGTCACCTGAAATAGCGTCCGTATGGAAACAATAGAACTGTGTGGAACGTTCCTAATAGGGAACACTGACATCTAGTGGTAAGGATAGGGAATGCACAGAACTGATAAAATAAATGTGTGACAAATCCAGGTACAAATGTACGAAACTGCAGGATCCGAATCAGGAGCAGAGCAGTGGCGACTCCAGCATTCATCTTTCTCTCTAGCTCTCTTTCCGTCCATCTCTCCCTCTATCTCTCAATCTCTCCATCTCTCTCTCTCTCCCTCTCTCCATCTCTCTCTCTCCATCTCTCTTTCCCTCCATCTCTCCCTCTCTCTCTCCCTCCATCTCTCTTTCCCTCCATCTCTCCATCTCTCTCCCCCCCTCTCTCTCCCCATCTGTCTCTCTCCCTCTCTCTCCCCATCTATCTCTCTCCATCTCTCTCTCTCCCCATCTATCTCTCTATCTATATAACCCCAGCTATTAACCCCTTAAGGACCGGGAAAATCTGAGGTTGTTTTCCCTTAAGGACCGGAGCAATTATGACCTTTTTGACTATGTCTTTGTTCAACAGTGTTTTCCCTCTAAGTCTTTTATTCCACCCCCATAAATTATATACTGTTTTTTTAAGCATAAATAGGGCTTTCATTTGATACCCTATTTATATGGATAACCCACCATTCACTTTATTAAAATTAAAAAAAAGGTAAAAAAATGTAAAAAAACCCACCATTTTTGATTTTTCTCTTAGGATCAATTGGCCACAAAGGGTTAAATTTTTATGGAGACTGCATGAAAGGTATGACTGGTCAGTCATACCTACAAAATGCGCAGTTTAAAGTGGCTACTGTCCCCCCTGGGTGATAATCCCCATGTCCCTTTTTCCCACCCTATTTTGACACTTTTTTGTCCCTGGCATTTGTTGGTGTATATAAGTGTATTACATGGCTCCACAACAATCACACTTGTAATATTGTTTAATTATATATATTTTTTTAAAATAAAAATGTTTTTGTAAAAAAAAAAAGTGTGTTGTGTTTAAAAAAAAAAAAAAAAAAAAGTGTAAAATTGCAGGTCAAAAATTGACGTGCATTTAGCCAGCCTCCTGCACCAGCAGTGAAGGGGTTAATACCCCCAATTGCTGTATTTTTTTTATCCACTAGGTGTCTCCCGTCTACTTCTGTCTCCCTTACTTTGAGAGCAAGGGAGACAGAGGCAGACGAGACAGGCACAGACAGCATGCTTTGCGTGCTGCCTCTGTCTGTCACTATGCTGGTACATGTGATCGCTGATACGGTGATCGCATGAACCGGAGGAAGGAAGAAGGGCTGAGACTGAATGCCCCGGTCTCGGAGCGCTCAGTCTCAGCCTGGATTTAATGATAGCAGCGTGCACGGAAGCACGCTGCTATCATTTAAGCCATGACGGTCCTGGACTGTCATGGGTCGTTAAGGGTATAACAATCCATGACGGTGCAGGACCGTCATGGGTCCTTAAGGGGTTAAGGTGCCCCAACAAAAGAAAACAATATAAAAAGTATTTTTTTGAACCTCTGTAGCATGTTTACAAGTGTGCAAAAGAGACAGTAGCAACCTACTAATGCACTGTAAAAAATGGCACCAGCAAAATGGGGGGAGTATGTCTGAACTTTGGTCTTTTACTGCTACTTGTAGTAAAATAAAGTGCAACATTTGTTTTAAAGGACAAGTGGTAGAAAAAAAATAAGTACTGTTTAACTGAAAGATTGCATTAAGTGTAGACTTTTTTTAAGTTTTTAAAAGCTGTATTGAAATTTTGCAGTAGAGAACACTGAAAATGTTATGAGAGAAAATCTGCTCTATCACACCCTAAAATTAGCTTAATAGTAAGATTTAAAAGAAGAAGAAACTCTGAATAGCTATGAATGACCAATACATATTTGAAGAAGACACACAAGCTGCTCAAGAAAGAGTCAGACAATCTAGTGTCCCTGATTTAAGCCTGCAAAGTTATAGGTACTATAAGGTGACCAGATTTTTAAAATGAAATCCGGGGACATTTTTTTCCTCCATACCCTGTCCACACCATATCCACCTCCACACACTGCCCACACCGTGTCCATCCTCACACCCTGTCCACACACTGTGCACACTCTGTTCACCCTCAGACCCTGTCCACACACTGCTCACACTCTGTCCACCCTCACAACCTGTCCACCATCACCACACACTGCCCACACAGTGCCCACCCTCACACCCTGTCCACACACTGTGCACACTCTGTTCACCCTCACACCCTGTCCACACACTGTGCACACTCTGTTCACCCTCACACCCTGTCCACACACTGCTCACACTGTTCACCCTCACACCCTGTCCACACACTGCTCACACTGTTCACCCTCACACCCTGTCCACACACTGTGCACACTCTGTTCACCCTCACACCCTGTCCACACACTGCTCACACTCTGTTCACCCTCACACCCTGTCCACACACTGCTCACACTCTGTTCACCCTCACACCCTGTCCACACCCTGTCCACACTCTGTTCACCCTCACACCCTGTCCACACACTGTCCACACTCTGTTCACCCTCACACCCTGTCCACACCCTGTCCACACTCTGTTCACCCTCACACCCTGTCCACACCCTGTCCACACTCTGTTCACCCTCACACCCTGTCCACACACTGTGCACACTCTGTTCACCCTCAGACCCTGTCCACACACTGCTCACACTCTGTTCACCCTCACACCCTGTCCACACCCTGTCCACACTCTGTTCACCCTCACACCCTGTCCACACACTGTGCACACTCTGTTACCCTCATACCCTGTCCACACACTGCTCACACTCTGTTCACCCTCACACCCTGTCCACACACTGCTCACACTCTGTTCACCCTCAGACCCTGTTTACACACTGCTCACACTCTGTTCACCCTCACACCCTGTCCACACACTGCTCACACTCTGTCCACCCTCAGACCCTGTCCACACACTGTGCACACTCTGTTCACCCTCACACCCTATCCACACACTGCTCACACTCTGTCCACCCTCAGACCCTGTCCACACACTGCTCACACTCTGTCCACCCTCACACCCTGTCCACACACTGCTCACACTCTGTTCACCCTCACACCCTGTCCACACCCTGTCCACACTCTGTTCACCCTCACACCCTGTCCACACCCTGTCCACACTCTGTTCACCCTCACACCCTGTCCACACACTGTGCACACTCTGTTCACCCTCAGACCCTGTCCACACACTGCTCACACTCTGTTCACCCTCAGACCCTGTTTACACACTGCTCACACTCTGTTCACCCTCACACCCTGTCCACACACTGCTCACACTCTGTCCACCCTCACACCCTGTCCACACACTGCTCACACTCTGTTCACCCTCAGACCCTGTCCACACACTGCTCACACTCTGTTTACCCTCACACCCTGTCCACACACTGTGCACACTCTGTTCACCCTCAGACCCTGTCCACACACTGCTCACACTCTGTTTACCCTCACACCCTGTCCACACACTGTGCACACTCTGTTCACCCTCACACCCTGTCCACACACTGCTCACACTCTGTTTACCCTCACACCCTGTCCACACACTGTGCACACTCTGTTCACCCTCACACCCTGTCCACACACTGCTCACACTCTGTTCACCCTCAGACCCTGTCCACACACTGCTCACACTCTGTTCACCCTCACAACCTGTCCACACACTGCTCACACTCTGTCCACCCTCACAACCTGTCCACCATCACCACACACTGCCCACACTGTGCCCACCCTCACATATATATATTCCAGGTCTTAACCTCTCTAGGCATTGATAAAAATTATTGTGTTGGACAAGGCTATGATGGCGCCTCTGTAATGAGCATGCAAGCAGGAGGTGCCTTGTGCACTTTACATTCATTGTATGAGTCACCGTCTCAACCTGGTCGTCGTGGACACAGTCAAGAATGTACAGGCAGCAAATGAATTTTTTTGTGAAACTCGAAAACCTGTATGTGTTTTGTAGCACTTCTGTTGTTCACTCAGTGTTTACTAATGTGCAACAAGTAATTTCCACCAAAAAAGAAAAGAGAGAGGCGCACACAATCTAAGTGCAGACTATACTTAAAAAATGTCCTTTGTATCTGGTTCTCCTTCACCAAGGTGGGTTCTTTTCTTTTTTAAAAAACTTCAAAACGATCACCTCCTTCACCGTGAAGAAACACAGTGCAAAGGGATAAATTGCAGACTCACCTTTTATTGAGGCAAGCCAGCCTCTTGGTGTATAAGCTTTAACTGGATAACCCCCAGTAATGGTATCTTTACGTCCTCTCCTTCCCCTCGCCTCTCCTGGGTCCTCAATAGCTCTTCCCATTCTCTCACCACCGGATCACTACAAATCCTTACTACCCTCTATCTAGGGATGGTGATATATTTTATATAGGACACTATATGGTATAGGGGTCTAGAATTATGGATGAAAAAAATTGTGTTCTACACAATTATTTATTAAACATATATAAAATAATAACATGAAACATTTAAAATATATTTGCACAGATACAATAATTAAGAACAACCTTGTAGCCTAAAACACTTGTATATATGCAAGTTCTATTTTATTTGTTTGGCATATATACAAGTTCTATTTTATTTGTTTGGTGTAATACGTCTGGAGCTATATTTGTCTGGGTATGAACAGTGTATCATCTGCCTTGTTGACATATTAACCCCTTGTGTGCCTGGTGCGTCTGGAGCTATATTTGTCTGGGTATGAACAGATATTAACATCTTGTGTATCTAATTTATCAAACCTGCTAGCTCATAGACTGTGTGTCTGCATTCCCTTGGAGAGTTAATTTCCCTCTCACACCTTCCATTTCCCTCAGCCTTTTGCTCCATCCTTTGATATGTTGATAGTTTGATTGCTAATCAATAGTTTGTGGCCTATATATCTGGACACACTGTGGGGGAAAGCATTTTGCAGGGGGCAGAGCATTGTGCCCCTCTTCCTAAGTGTCTCCAAGAGTTTAACAACTGAGTTCAACAACGAGGACAACACACAAGGCAAAACACAAGGCACCAGAAATCCTGCATTACCTGTAAGGAGCACCTGTAAGAAGATAATCAGCAAAGACATTTCTTCTCTGGCATCAGATTTGGACTTGCAATGTTGACATCTGCTATTTATTTTGTTGTTATATGTTCAGTGCTCCCCAGGATTCTTGTCAGCTCTCCCCTTGACTTTACAAACTACATACACATCTCTCCCTCTCTCCTCCCCTTCACACCTGTCTGCTCCTACACACTTCTCCAGATTTTAACCCCTTCTACCTCTGCAGTCCCTATTCCTAAGCACCAATACAAATCCCACTCCCACATCTCTGCCCTTTGTCTTATCCTTCTGCTTGCTGCAGGGGATATTGCTCCCAATCCCCATACCCACCTGCTATCAGCCACGGCCCACCATTTCCTCCCACCGCAACTTGGAGGGTTCTAACCCCTCAAATCTCATAAACATTCCTCTTTATTCACCCTCCTTTCTCCCCTTCTCCTGTGCTCTGTTGAACACCCGCTCCATAGTTAATAAGACAACCCCCATTCATGATTGTTTCTGTGAGCAATCACTGCAGTTGTTTGCCTTCACAGAAACTTGGTTATCTGCACAGGACACAGCTGTGGAGGCTGCACTCTCTCATGGAGGGTTCTGCTTCTCACACACCCCTCGATCCACTGGTCGAGGTGGGGGGGTAGGTCTCCTTCTCTCCTCCCGCTGCCGCTTCCAGACCCTCTCAATCCCACCATGTGTGCACTTTTCTTCATTTGAAGTACACGCAATCCAGCTCTATTACCCCCTGTCTATGCGCGTGGCTGTAATATACAGGCCACCTACTAACTCCTCTTCTCCTTCAAACTTTCTCTCAGATTTTGAATCCTGGCTCTCCTTCTTTCTCTCCACTGACAATCCTGTCCTTATTCTGGGTGATTTTAACTGTCATATTGACAACCCCTCTGTCCCCTGGGCTTCCCGTCTTCTAGATCTAACCGCTTCCCTTGATCTCCAGCAGTGGACCGACAGTGCCACTCACAAAGCTGGTCACTGCCTCGATCTTGTTTTTACTAAGGGTCTGGACCTTTCCTCTCTCACAGTTTCCCCATTCCCTCTATCAGACCACCATCTTATATCCTTCTCTCTTTCTCACACTGCCCCTTCCCCCATCCCTCCCACCAACAGATTTATAAGGGATACCCGCTCACTTGATCTTGCTGGGATGAGCGCCTCACTTAACTCTAATCTTTCCTCTTTGCTAGCCATCTCTGACACAGACATCCTAGTTAACTCCTACAACTCCATTCTATCCTCTGCTATTGATTCCTTTGCCCCACTGAAACCACAACGGAGCCGTCAAGTCAATCCACGACCCTGGCTCAACTCCCACACCCGCTTCCTACGCTCCTGCACTCGTTCTGCTGAACGCCTTTGGAGGAAATCTCGCTCACATGCAGATTTCATCCACTTCAAATTTATGCTGTCCTGCCTGCATTCTGCTTTATCAAAAGCTAAACAAGAATACTACACCATACTAATCCACAACAATAAATCAAACCCGCGCCGTCTCTTTGCAGTCTTTGACTCCTTGCTCCATCCTTCCACTGCTTCCTCTCACCCCATACATTCACCTCAAGCTTTTGCAGATCACTTCAAGCACAAGGTGGAATCTATTCAAAAACAGATTCCTACTATTCCATCTGCCTCCGAACTCTCTCTCCCCAAACCCCCCCTCATCATACTTTGATAGTTTTACCCCAATAACAGAGGAAGAAGTTTCTCAACTTCTCCTATCTACCCACCTCACTACCTGCTGCTTGGACCCTTTGCCTTCCCACTTACTCAAACCACTTGCACCAGTCCTTACACCTATATTAACACACATCTTCAACACTTCTCTCTCCACAGGCACCTTCCCTTCTTCCTTCAAACAGGCCCAAATTAAACCCCTGCTCAAAAAGACTAACCTTGACCCCTCCTGTCTCTCTAACTATCGACCTGTCTCCCTTCTGCCACTTGCCTCAAAACTCCTAGAACGCCTGGTCTTCTCCCAAATAACCAAATTCCTCAACTCTAACTGTCTTTTGGATCCGATGCAGTCTGGTTTCCGGTGCGGTCATTCAACTGAGACCGCTCTCTGCAGGGTGGCTAATGATCTCCAGACTGCAAAAGCCAAAGGACAGTTTTCAATACTTATACTACTCGATTTATCCTCTGCCTTTGACACAGTTAACCATTCTCTGCTTGCTCAAATTCTCCACAGTCTTGGTTTCCGAAATCAAGCTGCTTCATGGCTCTCCTCCTATCTCTCACAACGTTCCTTTTTTGTGTCCTCTAACAATAACACCTCCTCCACGGTCCCTCTGTCTGTGGGGGTGCCTCAAGGCTCCGTTCTGGGTCCTCTGCTTTTCTCACTGTACACTCTTTCATTGGGTGAACTTATTAGTTCATTTGGCTTTAAATACCATCTATATGCTGACGATACCCAAATTTACATCTCCACTTCTGATCTTTCACCACAAATCCAGCTGCAAATTTCAGACTGCCTCTTGGCCATTTCCTCCTGGATGGCACAGCGTCAGCTGAAGATTAACATGGCCAAAACCGAACTGCTAATCTTCCCACCAAGACCTTGCCGAACCCCTAGCTTCACCATTACAGTTGATGGAATTGATATTGATCCGGTCAGCTCAGCACGCTGCCTTGGGGCCATATTTGATTCCTCTCTTTCCTTCTCCCCTCACATTAACTCTGTGGCTAGATCATCTCGCTTCTTTCTCCGTAACATTGCTAAAATCCGCCCGTTCCTCTCCCAACAAACTACTAAAACTCTTATACGGGCCCTCATTCTGTCCCGCTTAGACTATTGCAATATCCTACTAACTGGCCTCCCTGCTACTCATCTTTCACCTATGCAATCTGTTTTAAACTCAGCTGCACGAATCACCACACTCTCCCCAAAAACTGAACCTGCCCACATAATTCTCAGACATCTGTCATGGCTCCCAGTTCAGCAGCGCATCAATTACAAAGTCCTTCTTCTCACCTTTAACGCTCTCCACACTGCTACCCCTCCTTACATCTCTTCCCTCATCTCCTATTATGTTCCTGGCCGCCTCCTTCGCTCAGCACATAATGCACTTCTTGTTGCACCATCCACACCCTCTGCCCTCTCCCGTCTCAAACCTTTCTCGCTTTCTGCTCCCTACCTCTGGAACGCCATACCCCTCTCCTTACGCCTAGAAAAATCCCCCTCTGTCTTTAAGTCTACCCTGAAGTCTTATCTTCTGGAGCACTAGGACCATGCACTGCCTTTGGCCAAACTCAGCACTTGTAATCTCAGCACTTAACACCCTCTTACCCCATTGTATGTCTCCCTTTATCCATTTAGACTGTAAGCTCCTTGGGGCAGGGAACTCTCTCCCATTGTTTCTATGAATGTCGCACTTATTTCATCCCCTCTTATTTATTGTAACATATGTCTATTGTAAGGCGCTGCGTACACTGTGTGGCGCCATATAAATAAAGATACATACATACATACATACATACCGCTTGGAATTGATTTGTTTGGTTTAATGTGCAACAAGAAATGTCAAGCAAACCAGCTATCAAGCTTAAAGGAATAGTAATACTTCGTTTTATCTTTATTTTATTTTGTAGGCATTAAAAAAACATGAAGAATGATATAAGTTTTATCTCTCAAACCTTTATGGTTTAAGAGATATTCACAAGCAAAGTATCCCCCCCCTGTTCAGCCAGATCAGAAGGGAGGTGCCCAGATAGACTGCAGAGAGGGACAATCTTCAATTAAGATAAAGGAAAAACCTGAAAAACTTGTCAAGGGGGGGCAGGGCTTTCATTGTTCTCATAGGAAGAAGATTGTCCCCTTCTGTTATCTGTCTCGTCTTACAACCAGATTCACATCTGAGAAGAGATGTCTTACACTAGGAAAAAGGGGCGGGGAGGGGAAACTTTGCTTGTGAATATCTCTTAAACCATAAAGGTTTGAGAGATAAGACTTATATCGTTCTTCATGTTTTTTTAATGCCTACAAAATAAAATAAAGATAAAACAAAGTATTACTATCCCTTTAAACAATTAAGTGACGCAAGGTGGACATGCCAGCATGCAGCCTGCAATGCCGTTCTTAAAACACTTGACCCTCTGTTGGAAACTCTCAATACTTTCAGTGAAGGAAACAATACAGAGAGAGCAGTGGAGGCAAAATCCATTCTCCAGTTCATTGACTTTGGCTTCATTCTGGCACTTGTGTTTTTTGAGAACATACTAAAAAGGACCCAGACTCTCTCTGATCTGTTACAAGCCAAAGACCTTGACCTGGTATCCGCTGTCTTTCTTGTGCGAGCAGTTATACAAGAGCTGGAAGAAATGCGCAATCCAGAGAAAGAACCTGAAGCTTCTGCTAATTCTGGAACAATAGAAAGTGTCTGGGATGAAACAATCCAGCTGAGCATGAAGTATGGAATACCACCACCAAATGATTCTGCCGAACCACCTTTCAAGAAGCGAGATCGGCGGCCTCCTTTACACTTAACAAACGCATTATTTTGGAAACCGTAGGTCAGCGACAACAACTGATCAAAAAAGATGATTTCATTAAAATGTTCATGTATGATGTTCTTGACCAAATAATTTCTGAGCTAAAATCACGCTTCTCTAAAGATTCTCTGGAAATCATGGAAGGAGTACAGCCTCTGAATCCCCGATCCAGGGGCGGACTGACCATACGGGGATTTGGTCACGGACTGAGGGCCCGGGACCGAAGGGGGCCCGTCACCGCTTCCAGATATTATAATTTTAATTGTGTCCGCCTGCCACTTAGGGGTCCGTCTGTATCGCTGCTCTCCAACTACGGCCGCCGGAGCGCCGTACTAGTAATACAGAGCACTGGGAGATGACATCATCTCCCAGCCTCTGCATTACTAGAGGCGCGCGGGACTTCACAAAGATCTGTTAAGCCACGCTGCTAGACCACCGGGGACTGGAGGTAGGGGGCAGTGTGGAGATGAAGGGGCATGGTGGAAGGGGCGATGCGGAGATGAAATGGAGATGGGGGCATTGGAAGGGGAGATGTGGAAGGGGAAATGTGGAGATGAAGGGGAAATGGGGAGATGGGGGCATTGTGGAGATGAAGGGGCATTGTGGAAGGGGCATTGTGGAAGGGGCATTGTGGAGATGAAGGGGGCATTGTGGAAGGGGCAATGTAAAGATGAAGGGGGCATTGTGGAGGGGGCAATGTGAAGATGAAGGGGGCATTGTGGAAGGGGCAATGTGGAGATGAAGGGGCATTGTGGAAGGGGCAGTGTGGAGATGAAGGGGGCATTGTGGAAGGGGCAATGTGGAGATGAAGGGGGCATTGTGGAAGGGGCAATGTGAAGATGAAGGGGGGCACTGTGGAAGGGGCAATGTGGAGATGAAGGGGCAATGTGGAAGGGGCAATGTGGAGATGAAGGGGGGCATTGTGGAAGGGGCAATGTGGAGATGAAGGGGACATTGTGGAAGGGGCAATGTGGAGATGAAGGGGGGCACTGTGGAAGGGGCAATGTGAAGATGAAGGGGGGCACTGTGGAAGGGGCAATGTGGAGATGAAGGGGCAATGTGGAGACCTCTCTTTGGACCAGGGGCCCTGGGTCCTGTCAGTCCGCCCCTGCCCCGATCTGATTCTTTTCTTAATTTTGACAAATTGGTACCAATGGCTAAATTCTACACCTGCAACATAGAAAACTTGGAGCTAGAGCTGAGGCAATATATATATATATCTCATACACATACTAATGAGCAGCTAATGCATCCACTTGGTATAACATGTCAATAAGCAGTAAACTGAATCACCGTGGTATATCATGCTAATGATCAATAAACAAACTTGTTATATCGTGCAAATGAGCGATTATGCAGTACTCTGTAAATGTTCCTGTGGGGAGTGTGGGCAGCATGTCATGCTTCAGATCAATGTGCATTATAGATTAGAAGCAGAATGTCGCTTTGCGCAACTCACACAAAGCATTCTATGTAGAGGTACTCAGTGTTTCCCAGCGTGGTTCTCTTATTTATAGGATTAAAAAACATAAGATACCACTTTAGCAGCTAAAGTGGTATCTTATTTTTTTTTTTTAACCTGCAAGAAAGTGGTATCTTTTTGAAAGCATTTCTCTTCATTGGTTGCCTGGTTTAAAATGCAGGTTAAAAAAAAAAAAAATTACCACTTTCGCCATTTTAAACCAGGCAACCAATGAAGAAACATACTTTCAAATAGATACCACTTACTTGCAGGATTAACCCTTTGAGTGCCAGAGGGGTACGCAATGCATTGCATATACCTCTGGCACTCAAAGGGTTAACTTTTAACCCTTTAAATGCCAGAGTGGTCTCACACACATTGGGAATCAATGTACTAGAGACCTCCTTAGCATTCAAGGGGTTAAATGTCCTTTGTTTGCTGCATAAGATACAGTACATTTTAGGTCCCTCAACTGTTCAGTATGTGTTTTAACCCCATAAAGGGATAGTAATACTTCATTTTAACTTTATTTTATTTTGTAGGCATTAAAAAAACATGAAGAACGATAAAAGTCTCATCTCTCAAACATTTATGGTTTGAGAGATATTCACAAGCAAAGTTTCCCCTCCCGCCCCTTTTACCTAGTGTAAGCCATCTCTTCTCAGGTGTGGAATCCAGTCCATAGACCAGACAGATAACAGCAGGGGACAATCTTCTTCCTATGAGAACAATGAAAACCCTGCCCCCCTTGACAAGCTTTTCAGGTTTTTCCCTTATCTTAATTGAAGATTGTCCCTCTCTGCAGTCTACCTGGGCACCTCCCTTCTGATCTGGCTGAACAGTGTTACATCAATAAAAGGGGCGGGAGGGAGATACTTTATCATTGAATTAGTCTTGTACTACAACTCTGACAGTATTGAAATAACACTCTCCAAAGTCCAAATACTATGATGATTAATTAGAGCTGCTTTTATTATGAAATATTACTATCCCTTTACGGACTAGCAGGGTATGTACTGAATTGCTTTGCAATGTGTTGCACTCCCCTCTGGGCTTAAACGGTTAAAGCAGGTAGCTTCATTTTCAATCAGCTGTTCATAATGAGAGCATGGGATTATGGGAGAAAAAAAAACACTTTGCTACAAACTTCACACAAACTGAGTGTAAAATGCATTTAACCTTTTCAGTGCCAGAGGGGTACGCAACTCATTGCACTGGACGGGTTAAATATGCATGAAAGATACAGCCAAAATGTATCTTTTTTCCTATACAATTTCACTGTTACAAAACAATCGTCTGTATGAACAAACTGTTTTGGATCCAGGTTAGACGTTTCATTAGCATCCAACAGTGTATTTGTAGTGATGACTGATTTTTGTGTAGGTTGGGAATTGTTTTATGTGAAAGCAGGATTCTTGGAGAAGCCATCTGTGTCTTGCCAAGATGTCATTTGACGAGACCTGTGAATCACAGCAGGTGCCAGGGAACAATCAGCCACTGTGTGTGTCACCCCCATAACAAAGGCCGGAGGAAGCAGTAAAACTTTGACAGGAGCCCAAACTACATCATAAGGTTTACACTGTAAGATCCGCTGTCCCCTTCTATTCTTATGGGTACTGTGTAGACACAGCTAGATGGGTTTGGGGATGTAAATGGAACAGCCAGACGTGCATTCAGAAACAGACTTACATCCACCAACTACTTAACACCGTGGGGCAATTCTGGGGGGAGGCACCACAGAGACACACACCTCCCAACATTTCAACTTGCCAAAGAGGGACACTTGTGTTTTTGGGGGTGTTTCTGGGGGCGTGGCTGGTGGGCGGAGCATTACCGGGGATTTTTAGGCTATTTCATGACCTATTCATACCTCTTTGTGTAACCTAATAAATGACTTATAACAAGACCAAAGTATTTTATTTACACAGAATAATGTATAAACACATATACTGACATTTAACACCTTAAGGACCCATGACGGACCAGGACCGTCATGGCTTAAATGATAGCAGCGTGCCTCCGTGCACGCTGCTATCATTAATTCCAGGCTGAGACTGAATGCTCCGAGACCGGGGAGTTCAATCTCAGCCCTTCTTGCCTTTGCTGATTCATGCGATCGCCATTCCAGACACAGACAGCAAAGAAAGCATGCTGTCTGTGCCTGTCAAGTCTGCCTCTGGCTCCGTTGCTATGAAAGTAACGGAGACAGAAGTAGACAGGAGACACCTAGTGGTGAAAGTAAATACAGCAGCTAGGGGTATTAACCCCTTCACTGCTGGTGCCAAAGGCTTGCTAAATGCAGGTCAATTTCTGACCTGCAATAATTTTTTTATTTTTTTTTTTTAAAAACACAAAACACTTTTTTTTTTTTTTTTACAAAAATATTTTATTTAAAAAAAAAAAATAATCTAATTAAACAAAAGTGTAAGTGTGATTGTTGTGGAGCTATGTAATACACTTATATACACCGCCAAATGTCACGGATAAAAAGTGTCAAAATAGGGTGGGAAAAAGGGACATGGGGATTTTCACCCAGGGGGGACAGTGGCTACTTTAAACTGTGCATTTTGTAGGTATGACTGACCGGTCATACCTTTCATGCAGTCTCCATAAAATTTTAACCCTTTGTGCCCAATTGATCCAAAGAGAAAAACCAAAAATGATGTTTTTTTCCCTTTTTTTTCCCTTTTTTTTAATTTTAATAAAGTAAATGGCGGGTTATCCATATAAATAGGGTATCAAATGAAAGCCCTATTTGTGCTTAAAAAAACAGTGTATAACTTATGGGGGTGGAATAAAAGACTTAGAGGGAAAACGCTGTTGAACAAAGACATAGTCAAAAAGGTCATAATTGCTCCGGTCCTTAAGGGAAAACAACCTCAGATTTTCCCGGTCCTTAAGGGGTTAAACAAACAAAAATGCAAGTTATATTGCTGTAGAACAATGTCATACATTTATCTACTAACCACTCAGTCTGACCTCCTAAAAAGAGGGACATCAGGGTGGGAAAGAGCGACAGAGGGATTTGGGTCTAAAAGAGGGACAGTCCCTCCTAAAGAGGGACACTTGGGAGGTATGGAGACATCATCATGGAAATATACACATTTTCATTGATTTAAATAGGAATTGTAACCCCTTGAATGCTAGAGATGTCCCTAATACATTGCAAAGCAAAGAGTTGGAGACCTCTCCAGCATTCAAGGGGTTAAAAGTCAAAATTAAAGACAATGGAATTTGGGAACTTGATATAATTATTGGCACTATCATTAAGAAAATAAAGCAGCTGTTTAGGACCCTGTTGCTTGGGGGGGGGGGGCTTTATCCTTCTGCCAGTGCTCCCCACTCATCCATTCCACACACACCGGAGAGAGAGGAGACATTCAACTCTTTCCCCCCTATCCTCTCACATGTTCTATAATGGGCATTGGAACCGGGGAGTTTAAAGGGATAGTAATACTTCGTTTTATCTTTATTTTATTTTGTAGGCATTAAAAAACATGAAGAACTATATAAGTCTTATCTCTCAAACCTTTATGGTTTAAGAGATATTCACAAGCAAAGTATCCCCCCCTGTTCAACCAGATCAGAAGGGAGGTGCCCAGGTAGACTGCAGAGAGGGACAATCTTCAATTAAGATAAGGGAAAAACCTGAACAACTTGTCAAGGGGGGAAGGGCTTTCATTGTTCTCATAAGAAAAAGATTGCCCCCATCTGTTATCTGTCTGGTCTATGGACTGGATTCCACATCTGAGAAGAGATGGCTTACACTAGGTAAAAGGGGCAGGGCTTTCATTGTTCTCATAGGAAGAAGATTGTCCCCTGCTGTTATCTGTCTGGTCTATGGACTGGATTCCACATCTGAGAAGAGATGGCTTACACTAGGTAAAAGGGGCAGGGCTTTCATTGTTCTCATAGGAAGAAGATTGTCCCCATCTGTTATCTGTCTGGTCTATGGACTGGATTCCACATCTGAGAAGAGATGGCTTACACTAGGTAAAAGGGGCAGGGCTTTCATTGTTCTCATAGGAAGAAGATTGTCCCCTGCTGTTATCTGTCTGGTCTATGGACTGGATTCCACATCTGAGAAGAGATGGCTTACACTAGGTAAAAGGGGCAGGGCTTTCATTGTTCTCATAGGAAGAAGATTGTCCCCTGCTGTTATCTGTCTGGTCTATGGACTGGATTCCACATCTGAGAAGAGATGGCTTACACTAGGTAAAAGGGGCAGGAGGGGAAACTTTGCTTGTGAATATCTCTTAAACCATAAAGGTTTGAGAGATAAGACTTATCTCGTTCTTCATGTTTTTTTAATGCCTACAAAATAAAATAAAGATAAAATGAAGTATTACTATCCCTAAGGATTAGGTAGGCTATTCTATGGGAGTTGTTACGTTCCTGCTTTTTTAAATGCACATATGCTTGGAGCACAGGTCCTATAACAAGCAGTGGTGGCCATATAGGAATGCCGGAAGCCAGACAGTCATCTCTCCACATGGCAGTGTTTGTATGTGCACACGGTAGTACAGTTCGTACAGGCACAGGACCTGCTTGTTAGTAGGGTTTCAGGAGAGAGACCTTAGAAGGGAATGGCCCTGTGTGCATGTGTGGGAATCAGGTGAATGTACCTTGTATGAAAGACACCTTGGGGTGGAGGAAAAGGAGTGGGGCGAGAGCCCTGCTAGTGGAGGGCAATACAAAGACTTTGGTAGGGAAACAAATGGGGCAAGAGAACTGGTGGGAGAACATGGCTGGGGCAACATTATAGACCTGTGGGTAGAGGAGTGACAAGGTACGGAGATCAGATATGGATGGGGGATAGAGATTTAGCTGGGGAGAGATAAAGAGGTGGGGAAGAGAGACCTGCTGGAAAAGACTTATGGGGGTGGTGGTCTGCAGAGAACTTCTCTGAAGGAAACTGAGCAGGCCTTTCTGTTGTACATAGCTCCTGTATGAAGGACACGCACCTAGGCAAATATATATATGTTACATTAGAAGTTATATAGATATACCTTACTGCTGTTACTGATATACCTACTGCTTGTTGAAAGTATTTCTCTACATTGGTTGTCTGGTTTAAAATGGCGACAGCCAACATGACATTGTCAATGTCATGTCGGCTGTCGCCATTTTAAACCAGGCAACCAATGTAGAGAAATACTTTCAACAAGATACCACTTTCTTGCAGGATTAAAAAAAATAAGATACCACTTTAACTGCTAAAGTGGTATCTTATGTTTTTTTAACCCAAAGAAACACACCACACTGGAAAATTATAATGTTTAGTCACTGTCAAAGACCTTGGTCGCTACTGTCCCTGGCTGCTTACTGCTTGCTGAGAGTGATGAGGCTGCTCCTAGTGCCCAGTGCCAGTGCCCCTCTGTTGGCCTTGTGCTGCCCGCTCCTTCCCGCGCACGTCCCCCTCTTCTGGCGGCTAGTGGTGCGCAGTGTTTTTAAGTCTGACGTCACCAGAAGACCGCCCCAAAGCAGGCAGGAAGCACTAGCACTTTGAGGAAGGGGGAACTGGACGGGACGCGCCACGCGAACGTGAAGTTAAGAAAATTGGGGGGGCACAGCGTAATGTTGGGGGGCACTGGCCCCCTCTGGGCCCCCCCCGGCGACGCCACTGGAGCAGAGCAACACTAAATAGTGCACATCATGTGGGTGTTACATGGAGTTACCCTGTACAGATAAACTGCCTCTTATACACGTACCCTGCTGGGTATATCACTGTCACACTGAGGTTGGTAATATCACTGTGTATATTACCCTATTGCAGGTGCACTAATCCCAAGAATTAGATCCTTTACCATTAAAAACTGCCCTGATATTGCACCTCCTCTGGGTGATAGGGGATCAAGGCCAGGGGAGGGCTGGCAACTTTTGGCCTGGGGTGGGGGAAGTAAAAACAAGTGGCACATTTCTACTATCGCTCCAGCCCACTGTCCCAAGACCAACCCCTTTATAATTACCATTAATGTGGTGAAGTAAACAAGCATCATGGTGCCTTACAATATGCTTTTTGTCATGTAGCACCTACTTCAGTGGTAATATGGCAATACAGATATATACTGTGGATTATTTTTATCCTAATTATTTTTGAAATACCCCAGAGCATACAACTGAATTTGAGATACATTAGTAATACCACAGAGCTTACAATTGAATTTAAGACACATTGGGTTCAGTTTGGCCTCTTTGGTGCATGGTGCGTTTCTTGATTCAGTGTCCGTTTGCTTCCGTTCCCGTTGTGTTTTCTGTTGCCTCTGATTGGCTGAGGTAGGCCTCTACTGTGAGTCCTCGGTATCTCTCAGACTTTGTGTTGAGTCATGTTCGGTGGATGGCCATCCTATGGGTTGATGTACTTTCATCTGTTGGCTCTCCACTGTGTTTTTGTTTTCTGGCGTCTTTTCATCCTCTATTTTCTTTTCTCCCTTTGGGTAGGTCTGCTTTGCGCTTCATTTTTCTTGATGCTTTGGATTTGTTCTTCGGTTTCCCCTTGTAATGTTTCTCACTCTATCTCTCTGTGCAGGTCGGTCTGTTTACCTTTCTACAGGCCTAGCTCATTCAGGTCTGTACTGGCATTCCTTTCTGCCTTGGGGGTTTGGGTCCTCGCGGATATTTCCTGTGCATTCCTGGTGTTTCGGTTGGGGTTTAGCCTCTGACTGACAAGCCTGCAAGGGTGTGCTCCACCCTTTGTGCTCCAGTCAGTCATTGCCTATATATATTTCTTTTATGCTGTACTTGTATACAGTTGTATGTCTTGGATTGTTTGGCCTCTGACTGACAGGCTTGCTGGGGTTTGCTCCACCCTTTGTGCTCCAGTCAGTCATTGCCCATATTTTGAACTGACCTTGTATATTTTGACTTTGTTTAATTAACCTGGTATGGGCTTTATGTGGAATTGCTGTTCTGCGCTTTGGCGCCGGCCTCCTTTCATTCAATTTGCAATGTTACTTTATCCCTGGCCTTGTGTGACCTGCTTTTTCCCCAGCGCAAACCTTTTCGGCGAATCTTTGCATCTCTGTTCGGCCTGGTCATTTCAATGCGCGGACAGCCTTCTACTGTCTCTGACATCGGATCACTCACCTCGCGGGTTCCTGGGCTAATTTGCGTCTGAACTTTCCTATTGCTTTTAAGAAGTTTGTTTTCTTTTCCATATCGTTTTTGCTGCCACATTAATAGCTTTGTAGCTTATTTATTGGGCTACTCATAGCCTTCCAGGCTTCTCCTAGGCAGCCTGTTCCTGAGTATTGTTTTCTCTATCCATTGTGTCTCTTGACATTAATATTTTGTTATTAACTATATGTCCACTATATATTTATTGAGTCTATTCTTCCTATACACATAGGTACTTATTTTCAGCCTCTGGTTGCCCAGGGTTTCTGCCTGTATTTTGTATTTATATTATGGGTTTTATCTGTAACCCTAGTAGTCTGGCATATATCTTTCACCTAGTAATTCCTATCTAGGCATAGATCTACTGGTATATATCTTTAACCCTAGTAATTCCTATCTAGGCCTAGATCTATTGGTATATATCTTTAACCCTAGTAATTCCTATCTAGGCATAGATCTACTGGTATATATCTTTAACCCTAGTAATTCCTATCTAGGCATGAATCTATTGCCATATATCTTTAACCCTAGTAATTACTATCTAGGCATGGATCTACTGGCATATATCTTTAACCCTAGTAATTCCTATCTAGGCATAGATCTACTGGTATATATCTTTATCCCTAGTAATTCCTATCTAGGCATGGATCTACTGGTATATATCTTTATCCCTAGTAATTCCTATCTAGGCATGGATCTACTGGTATATTTCTTTATCCCTAGTAATTACTATCTAGGCATAGACCTACTGGCATATATCTTTATCCCTAGTAATTCCTATCTAGGCATGGATCTATTGCTATATATCTTTAACCCTAGTAATTCCTATCTAGGCATAGATCTACTGGTATATATCTTTAACCCTAGTAATTCCTATCTAGGCATAGATCTACTGGTATATATCTTTATCCCTAGTAATTCCTATCTAGGCATAGATCTACTGGTATATATCTTTAACACTAGTAATTCCTATCTAGGCATAGATCTACTGGTATATATCTTTAACCCTAGTAATTCCTATCTAGGCATGGATCTACTGGTATATATCTTTAACACTAGTAATTCCTATCTAGGCATAGATCTACTGGTACATATCTTTATCCCTAGTAATTCCTATCTAGGCATAGATCTACTGGTATATATCTTTAACCCTAGTAATTCCTATCTAGGCATAGATCTACTGGTATATATCTTTATCCCTAGTAATTCCTATCTAGGCATAGATCTACTGGTATATATCTTTAACACTAGTAATTCCTATCTAGGCATAGATCTACTGGTACATATCTTTATCCCTAGTAATTCCTATCTAGGCATAGATCTACTGGTATATATCTTTAACCCTAGTAATTACTATCTAGGCATGGATCTACTGGTATATATCTTTGACCCTAGTAATTCCTATCTAGGCATAGATCTACTGGTATATATCTTTGACCCTAGTAATTCCTATCTAGGCATAGATCTACTGGTATATATCTTTGACCCTAGTAATTCCTATCTAGGCATGGATTTACTTGTATATATGTTTTACCTTAGTACTTCCTATCTGGGCATATATATTTAACCCTATCATTTCCTATCTGGACATGGATCTACTGGCATATATCTTTAACTCTAGCATTTCCTACCTGGGCATATATCTATTGGCTTATATATTTAACCCTAGTAATACCTATCTGGACATTTATATCTACTGTCATATATATTTAATCCTAGAATTCCTATCTCGGCATGGATCTACTTGAATATTCTTTTAACCCTAGTAACCCCTGTCTAGGCATGAATCTACTTGCATATATCTTTAACCCTGGTAATTCCTATCTGGGAATATATCTACTGGCATATCTATATTTTACCTTAGTGATTCCTGTCTAGGCATGGATCTACTTGCATGTTTTTTAACTCTAGTAATTCCTATCCAGGCATAGATCTACTTGCATATTTCTTACACCCTACTAAGACCTATCTGAATATGTATATATGTGTGTGTGTGTGTGTGTGTGTGTGTGTGTGTGTGTGTGTGTGTGTGTGTGTGTGTCAGAGTGCAAAGTAATGCGTTGTGTACCACTCTGGCACTCAAAGAGATATATATATGTGTGTGTATGTATATATATATATATATATATATATATATATATATATATATATATATATATACGTAGCCTAGATCTACTGTACTTTCCTCCAGTGATGCAGGAGTGCTTTGCCTATCATACACCTACTTGACGCTGGCATTCTGCCTGGCAGGGCTGAGGGGGTTTCTAGTGACCCGGTCTGGGACTTCCCTCTGCTTTTGGCGCACAGACTGCGCAGTTCATCAACTTCATGGAGCAGTCCATGCTGTGCATGTTTATATTTGTTTGCCTTCCTTTGAGTCCATGTCTGCAGCTCTGTTTCACACGACCCGGCAGTGGGAAGTACTGCACATGATGCCCCATCATGTCTGCACAGGCCGTCCCTCAGACGGCTGATTCTGTCTATCCTGGAGGAGACCTTTCTACTACACGCAGACATACTGTCCCTGACTCAGATGAATTTACTTCGGAAAGGCAAATTATGCTGGGGCAGGCTGTATCCTGCTTTGACACCGCAAACTGATGGCGGTCTTGACTGGTGCAGCTCTGTCCCACTATCCAGAACCTCACCTCAGGAGGAAGTATATCTGAGGAGAATGAAGCATTCAGGGCTAAACCTGACTCCTACTGTATTACCAGTGCTTTTAGGAATGCCTCCCTGTAGCATTTACCTGCAATGGCCAGCTTTGATTTTGTGCGGCTTAGTTCCCACACCAGTGATCCTCTCCTCAAGAGGAAGATTTATTGAGGAAATGCGATCTAGAATGTTGAGTCTAATTTTGCCTATGCCGAGTATGGGCAGCTTTAATTGTGCGGCTTAGTTCCCACATGAGCTCTCCTTAAGAGGAAGATCTTTTTGCGGACTTGTGACCACACGTTTTGAACCCGTTGGTTTTCTTGACTACGTCAGCCAGTTTTGTTAAGGCATGTTGAGTCCTTTTTCTCGACTCCGCCACTTATAGGAGGCTTTAGTTGGTGCAGCTTCATTCCTTTCTGCATCTTTTTCCTCTAGTGGCAGATATCTGTGGTGGAACGCCCTCACGAGTGCAACCTGATTTTTTCTTTTTCCACCTTAAGTGCGGCCGGTGATGTTGAGGTTTGGGGCCGTCCTCTGGTGGTGATAGTGGTTTTGGGGTTTCCTTTCTTACCTCGGGAAAGTGGGGGACAGACTCTCCCACTTCTCCCTCTGCTGGTCTTGTTTCTTTCAGTTCCATGGGTGTTACTACCGGCATGAATCCTCTGTATCTCTCCGTTTTCCGGCGTCTTCATCCTTCGTATTTTTCTTTTCTTTCTTTAGGAAGGCCTGCACTGCGTTTTCATTTTTCTTGGTGTTTTGGATGTATCCTCTGTTTTTTCCCCTTGTTACACTTTTCAGACTATTTGTCTGTGCTGTTCGGTCTGTTTGCTTTGATGTTTGTGGCTCCTTTAAGAGGGTATCTGACATCAAGGTGTTCAGTACTAGGTCTTTTACCCCTGAAGATGTTCTTTTCCAGATCTTTGTACGTACTAGATGAGAGCGCGCGTGGTTTCTTACCCATCTAATGAGGTTCGGACGGTAAATTTGAGGAGTACTGTATTTAAACAGTTGCTAATATCCTTTCACAAGCCACTTTTACTGGTTTCTGCAGCTACCTTGGCCCACTGGGTTCGATGGATTATGCATCTTGCAGGTATTGATATCAACTTATTCGGAGCACATTCTTCTAGAGGTGCTGTGGCATCAATGGCTTTGCAAGGTGGTGGTAGGTTGGAGGATATACTTAGGCCTGCAAATTGGTCTAGGGAGTCCATGTTTAAAGGTTTTTAGTATAAACCAATTGATTGTTTCTAATCAAGTTGTAGATAATTTGTGAATAAGCTTTAAACTTGCATAATATGAAGCCTCCGTGCTGCCATAAAATTCGTGGATTTTCCTAACTATTGTGATGGAAAGTCAGAATTTTATTAAAGACACAGAGGCAAATATTATCCCTCCCTTTGTTTCCCTACCCTATCACGTTTCTCTTTGTTTTACAGGTTAACCATCAACCAATGGTTAATTAATTAAGCTTACGCATTCTGCACAGCTATCGTCCCATGGGTTGAGGATACGGGACTGAAGACTCTGTTATGTTGAACTCAAGGTTTCAGTTATTGGATGGAGACATTTCCAGCACAAGGATTATAGTTCCGACTGTTGTGATGGATGAATTCGAGAGTTTTCTTCGGTCGCAGGAAAGAGGGAAAGTCAAGGCTGTATCACAGTTTTACAGGATTAAGGACTGGTGATTGGTTGGGAGGGAGGAGTGTCATACTAGCAAGTTTTTCTTCTGTTAAACTGTTATTTTAATAAAGTTTCCTTTGATGCTGAGGGGGCAGTGAGGAAGGATAATGCACAATATTCGCCTCCGTGTCTTTAATAAAATCCTGACTTTCCATCACAATAGTTAGGAAAATCCACAAATTATATAGATATACCTCACTGCTGTATGATGGACTCCTACCTAGGTAAGTGCTTCTGTTACACACAGTAATTATATAGATACACCTGACTGCTGTGTGATGGACTCCTACCTAGGAAAGTCCTTCTGTTACACACAGTAATTATATAGATACACCTGACTTCTGTATGATGGACTCCTACCTAGGTAAGTGCTTCTGTTACACACAGTAATTATATAGATACACCTGACTGCTGTATGATGGACTCCTACCTAGGTAAGTGCTTCTGTTACACACAGTAATTATATAGATACACTTGACTGCTGTATGATGGACTCCTACCTAGGTAAGTCCTTCTGTTACACACAGTAATTATGCAGATACACCTGACTGCTGTATGATGGACTCCTACCTAGGTAAGTCCTTCTGTTACACACAGTAATTATATAGATACACATGACTGCTGTATGATGGACTCCTACCTAGGTAAGTCCTTCTGTTACACACAGTAATTATATAGATACACCTGACCGCTGTATGATGGACTCCTAAGTAAGTGCTTCTGTTATACACAGTAATGATATAGATACACCTGACCGCTGTGTGATGGACTCCTACCTAGGTAAGTGCTTCTGTTGCACACAGTAATTATATAGATACACCTGACCGCTGTATGATGGATTCCTACCTAGGTAAGTGCTTCTGTTACACACAGTAATTATATAGATACACCTGACTGCTGTATGATGGACTCCTACCTATTTAAGTGCTTCTGTTACACACAGTAATTTTATTTCAGAACGGAGGCTTCATATTATGCTTTATCTCCTTCACTGCAAACCCTCAGCAGCAAAGCAAGTTTATTTGAATTACACAAATAATGCAAGAAAAACTTGTTAGATATCATATCCAGCAATCCACCAATCATGTAACATCTAGTCCATCAAACTGCACAGCAACCATGAACTCCTCCTCTTCTTTGCTGCTCCCTCAAGGATACAGGTCATGTTATTTTTCTCTACAGTTTTCTCATTGTATTATTGTTATTTTCTAGTTATTCTTCTTGCTCTTATGTATTGATTGATTTTTATTTCCTTATTTAGCTTTTGTCTCTTGTATGTAACTGCCTGCCAGTATTGGAGTTTATTGTTCCTGTGAAACGTCTCACAATCTCTGTGGTTTTTCCCCCTCCCTTTGGTATTTCCCCCCTTTTCCTCCTGCCCTTGTGTCTGGGGCGTTTTTCACCCTTTCTTTCCTCCTTTTATTGTGCAGTGTTTTACTTTTTCCCGCTTGGTTGAGGGGTTTTGTTGGTTTTCTGGGCCGTTGCTTCGCGCATGCGCTCTGTCACATTTGAATCCTGCCCTTTCTCCTGACGTGGCTGGTTCCCTGTTTGTACAGCCGCGTCGCACATGCGCAGCCCGTTGTTTCCTCCTCCGCTGCCATTTTCTTTATTTTTTCCTCATCCTCCAATGAGCGCGGCATATACGCGAGGTGGCATCCATTTTGTGGAGCTTCTCCTCGCTGATCTTCTGCGTTTGGTGTGTGTGGTGTTTGTTGGCCCCTGTTTTTCCCTTTACAGGTACTTTAGGTAGTTTTTTCTTGGTGTGTTAATCTGAGACTGTAGAGTAGTGATTAGGACCTTTATACAGCAGTCCTGGGTTCAATTCCATTGACTGCCTGCTACAGTGAAATAAAATATGTTTATACTATTTTACCCTAAAACTTATAAATTGTATTTGTACACTTATCAGCCTTATTTTCTATAAGTTCTTAGTGTTTGTACACTTATCAGCCTTATTTTCTATAAGTTCTTAGTGTTTGTACTCTTATCAGCCTTATTTTCTATAGTCCTTAATGGACATATATTTTAATCTGACCACGTGTCTTGTATATCTATTCTAAGATGCAGTCCTCCAGTGATGAAGGGGTTAACCCCTCCTTGTCTGTTGCTTCTCAGCCCACCTTTTCTGGTCCTCTGTCTGCTGGGACTGGGGGGGGTTCCGGCTTGGGGGGTTCTGAGGACAACCCTAGGTTGGCGCTCTCCTCCATTGTCAGCGCTCAGACTGCTACCTTTCAGGCTGTGATGGAACAGTCAATGCAAGCAATGACTGCTAAGATGTCTGCATCTTTTATGGAGTCTGTATCCTCTAAAATGACTCCTCTGACCCTGGCAGTGGGAAGTACTGCGAGTGATGCACCCATCATGCCTACGCAGGCCATCTCTCAGATGGCCATCACTCACACTGGAGGTAAACGTTCTGCTAAACACAAACACATGGTGACTTCTGAGTCTCAGGCTACCTTTTCTGCCACACGGCATTCTAATGACAGTTCAGGCTTTGTGCCTGTTATACCACCGCAAAACACAGGCGGTATTGACGTGTACAGCTCCGTCCCACTTCACAGACCCTCGCCTCAGGAGAAAGTACAACTGAGGGAAAAGAAGGCTCGCAGAGCCAAGCCGATCTCTTACTGCTCTTCCTCTGATTCTTCTGATGAGGACTGGGTTCTCCCCTTTCCTCGTCAGTCCTGCTCTGAGGAGGAGGTTGTCGAACACCCTGTTTTAGAGGAGACTCCCGGTTCATCTGGGGGGGATCCCCCCGTGGTTTTAGACATGCAGGGGTGCCCTCTATTTGACCCGGAGGCCATTCGACACTCTCGCTCCTCAGAGTGGTCCCCTATGCACCATATCTCAAAATATGTGGAGCAGCGGGTGCGTAAACCTTTATCCAAGGAAACCAGCAATAAACTATGGGCCGAGCGTCCTCGCCATTCTGTAGCTAAAAAGGCTTGTGAAACCCCTGAATTAGATGCCAAATTAGTGCAGTTTCTCAGCAAATCAGGGAAAGACCCTAGAAAGGGCATTGATCAATCCCTCAAGTCCTGTCAGGACAAACTTTTAGACGTTTTTGGCCCCTTAACAAAAATCTTTGAGCTGACAGAGAGTGCTCTAACGTCTGATACCCCTGTGGATGTTCAGGTCCTTCAGAGTTGGACTCAATGGGTGATTTGTTTCCTTGGAAATGCTAACTCGGCTCTCTTGGCCGAGAGGCGTAGGGCCATTTTGATGAAGGTTGACCCTAAGTTGGCTGATATGGCGCATACCGAACCGGGTCCTGCCGCTTCGGGCCTGCTTTTTGAAGATAGCTTCATTAAGGAACTGGGTAAATTTGTTTCTACCTTTACTGTCCTGGTTAAGGCCCAATCTTCTCTAAAGAAAGTATTCCAGCCAAAGGTTTTTGCCAGGGCCGGGCGAGGCAGAGGTCGCTCCCCTGGCTGATACGCACCTCCGCAACGCAGGTTCCAGACCTCCAATGCCCAGATGTATCAGGGCCAACCTCCTCAAGACCAGAGATATGGGGGTCCTTTCTTTCCCTCTAGTGGCAGGCCCTGGGAGGCCAGGGATTCCAGAGAATCCGTTAAGTCAAGACCTTATTCCGTAAGTGTTTCAGTCACAATTTGTTAAGACTCTCAGATGCAAAGTTAGGTAAAATCACAACTTTATTGAAAAGTTTAAGACAACCCCTTAGGGTATCATACACATTCATACATATATCTTTATTGACAGAAAAGTAGTAATAACAATAATGATACAGGCTCTACCGTCCTTGCCAATATACCGGGCAAGGCAGCCAGGAAGTTGGCACAAATATGGATAGGCTTTACCGGCCTTGCCAATCTACCGGGCAAGGCAGCCAGGAAGCTGGTACAGGAACAGACAGGCTCTACCAGCCTTGCCAATATACCGGGCAAGGCAGCCAGGAAGCTGGTACAGGAGTAACCAGGCTCTACCGGCCTTGCCAATATACCGGGCAAGGCAGCCAGGGGACCAACGGTGATATACAGGCTCTACCGGCCCTGCCAATACCAGGTAAGGCAACCCAAGATGATACTGCTATAGGTTCTACCGGCCTTACCAATATACCGGGCAGGGCAGCCTGGTAAGGAGTGAATGGCAACCAAAAAGCCTCAGTGACTGCAAAGGTGGCACCGCAGCCACTAGGATAACATAAGAGGCTAAGTCGACCAAAGTGGCAGACCAAATAACTCCCGAGTACCACTCGACCTGAGTACTGGGAAGGCAGTAATGTACAGTGCGACAATGGACAAGGAAGATGGAGCGAACCAGTACCTAGTACTGGGAGAAAGTCAACAAGATGAAACTGCAGTCAGGAGCTAAGGAGCGAACCAATGTCCATACACAGGAAGCGTAGTAGCAACATGAAATAGCAGCCGGATGGCTATGGAGCGAACCAGTGCCCACTCACTGGAAGTGCTAGATGTAAACTGCTTAAACAGCCGGATAGCTTAAGGGGCGAACCAGTACCCAGTACGTGGAACGCTAATCGTAACTTGCATTGACAGCCGGATGGCTTATGGAGCGAACCAGCACCCTGTATGTGGAACGCTAATCGTAACTTGCATAGACAGCCAGATGGCTTATGGAGCGAACCAGCACCCTGTACGTGGAACGCTAATCGTAACTTGCATAGACAGCCAGATGGCTTATGGAGCGAACCAGCACCCTGTACGTGGAACGCTAATCGTAACTTTCATAGACAGCCGGATGGCTTATGAAGCGAACCAGCACCCTGTATGTGGAACGCTAATCGTAACTTGCATAGACAGCCAGATGGCTTATGGAGCGAACCGGTACCCTGTATATTGAACGCTAATCGTAACTTTCATAGACAGCCGGATGGCTTATGAAGCGAACCAGTATCCTGTACGTGGAGCGCTAATCGTAACTTGCAAGACAGCCTGGTGGCTTATGGGGTGAACCAGTACCCTGTACATGGAACGCTAATCAAACTTTCACAGACAGCCGGATGGCTTATGGAGCGAACCAGTACCCTGTACGTGGAATGCTAATCGTAACCTGCATGACAGCCTGATGGCTATGGAGAGAACCAGTACCCTGTATACGTGGAACGCTAATTATAACCTGCAAACAGCGGAGTGGCCTATAGAGTGAACCAGTACCCTGTACGTGGAACGCTAATCGTAACCTGCATGACAGCCGGATGGCTATGGAGCGAACCAGTACCCTGTACGTGGAACGCTAGTTGTAACTTGCATAGACAGCCGGTAGGCTGTGGAGCGAACCGGTACCCGCGTACTGGATATCCAGCAGAGAATAGAAGTGTCGCCAAGGCGACTCAGGAACGACAGCGGCTACAGGGAAACTGGATGGGAACCGGCAGGTGGAGACAGAAACCAGCACTCAATCAGTCAACCAGATCAGAAGCGGCAGCGAAGACTGGCAGCAGGAAGCGGAGATCAGACGGCAACTCAAACTGGATCTGGAGCTGAAGCAGGATCCTGCGTCTCAGATTTTCCTCCAGTTTATGTGGCGAGGCCAGAAATGGCAGTTCTTGCCTTCCCTTTGGACTCTCTTCAACGCCATGGTGCTTTACGAAGCTCTTATAGCCGGTTGTGCAGTTCCTCAGATCCCGCGGGGTCAGGATCATCATTTATCTGGAAGACATGCTTCTCATGTCCCAGGATCGATCCGTTCTCCTGGATCATGTTGAGTTGAATATTAGACTGTTGACATCGCTCGAGTTCCTTATCAACTGGGACAAGTCGTCCCTTATTTCAACTCAACATCTAGAATTCCTGGGGTTTGTGGTCGATTCTGTGGAGACTACACTCAGCCTTCCGGGGTCGAAGGTAAAGTCTATCCGCAAGGAACTGCGTTCGGTTCTGAGAAAGGACCGGATACTGACGTTGTCGCTTTGTCGTCAGATGGCCACGAAGAATTGGTCTGGTCGCTGAAACATTTAGACGCCTGGAACAGCAAAGCCATTTTTGGAACGGCACCAGACATCGTCATAGAGTCAAACGCCAGTCTTGTGGACTGGGGGGCCAGATGTGGTTTGGTCTCTACTGGCGGAAAATGGTCCACTTCGGAGGCGGAGCTTCGCATCAACTGTCTGGAACTTTTGGTGGGGTCGTTCGCCCTCAAGAGTTTGGCCAAAGGTCAGGTGAATTGTTGTGTTCTGCTTCGCATGGACAATGTGTCCGCCGTTCGGTACATCAACTGCCTGGGGGGGATGAAGTCCAAGCCATTGGCAGACCTGGCCCGGGACTTTTGGGCATTTTTGCTTGGATCGGAACATTTAGCTTCAGGTAGAATACCTTCCTGGGTTATCCAACGCGATGGCCGATTGGCACTCCGGTATTTGGTGGACCGCAGCGTTTGGATGTTGCATCGCAAGGTTTTCTCCCATGTTTCGAACCTTTGGGGTCCATTCGAAGTGGACCTGTTTGCGTCCCGACTCAATTGTCAGGTGCCACGGTTTTTCAGTTGCCGACTAGATCCGGAGGCACTGGCAGTCAACGCTTTTTCCAGTCTTGGGGGAGGGGGCAACTGTATGCGTTTCCTCCTTTTGCATTGATTTCCAGGACTCTTCTTATGATCAGACGGCAGGGGGCCACGGTGGCTCTGGTGGTTCCCTCCTTTACTGGAACTATCTTGCAATGTGCCTCGATTGTTACCTCTGTTTCAAACCCTCCTGGTGAATCTGGAAGGGGTCCCTCAAGAGTTGACTGTGGCAGGCACTCTTCAGTTGATGGTTTGGCTCCTGTCGGGGGTTTCGGTGGAGCCGCTCAGTTTTCGGCGTCGGCTCAGTTCCTTCTGGAAGAGGCATGGGCGCCTGGTACCAGAGCTATGTACCAGTCCACTTGGTTAGCTTGGGTTCGTTGGTGTTTGGAACGGGGTTTGGATCCCGTTTCAGCATCACCAGTGCAGGTGGTAAATTTCTTATCCTCCCTGTTCGATTCCGGTAAGGCCTATCGGATGATTAATACATATCGTTTGGCTATTTCGGCAGGCCATAGCTTTGTTGAGGGTGCTCAGATTGGACAGTGCTCCCTTGTTTGCCGTCTGCTGCGTGGTATCCGGTTTTCAGGATACCTCGATATCACACCCTATGGGATGTTAATATTGTCCTTGAATTTTTGGTGTCCTCGCCCCCAAATGCTCTGTTATCTTTGAAACAGTTATCTACCAAACTGACAATGCTGCTTTGCCTTATTTCCTTCAAGAGGGTGTCTGACGTTCATGCTTTGGACCTTCACTCTAGGTCTTTCACTCTGGAGGGGGTACGATTTGTCATTCACAGGCGCACTAAAACTGGTGCAAGGATGGTGACCTATCCTGCCTTTCCGAAGCGACGGCAGTTGTGTGTTGTTCAATGCCTCCAGGAATATGAGTGACAGTCAGCCCCTTTGAGGAGTCCAGGTTGGACTGGACTCCTCAAAGGGGCTGCAAACCCCATCTCCCGGTGTCTTCGGCCACTTTGGCGAGATGGGTGTGTTGGGTAATGCAATTATCAGGTATTGATGTCTCCCTGTTTGGAGTGCATTCTTCCAGGGGCGCTATGGCGTCTATGGCCATGCAGGTTGGTGGTCATTTGGAGGATGTGCTTCGAGCAGCGGATTGGTCAAGGGAGTCCACTTTTAGAGATTTCTATTTTAAGCCTATTGTACATGTGGCTAGTCAAGTTGTAGATCAGCTTTGAACTAGCATAATATGAAGCCTCCGTTCCGAAATAAAATTCATGGATTTTCCTAACTTCTGTGATGGAAAGTCAGAATTTTATTAAAGACACGGAGACGAAAATGATCCCTCCCATGTGACCCTCCCTGTTATCTGTTTTCTATTTTGTTGCAGGTGGATTCCAGATATTTGTGTTTCTGAGTTCGCTGAAATGTTGGCGTTCTGTTCCTGTTTATGGATTATCTACAATTGTTGTGTGGATATCTGGTCGCAGCCTAAGAAGAGGAGGAGTTCCTGGTTGCTTTGCAGTTTCATGGACTAGATGTTACATGATTGGTGGATTGCTGGATATGATATCTAACAAGTTTTTCTTGCATTATTTGTGTAATTCAAATAAACTTGCTTTGCTGCTGAGGGTTTGCAGTGAAGGAGATAAAGCATAATATTCGCCTCCGTGTCTTTAATAAAATTCTGACTTTCCATCACAGAAGTTAGGAAAATCCACAAATTATATAGATACACCTGACTGTTGTATGATGGACTCCTACCTAGGTAAGTGCTTCTGTTACACACAGTAATTATCCAGATACACCGGACTGCTGTAAGATGGACTCCTACCTAGGTAAGCGCTTCTGTTACACACAGTAATTATATAGATACACCTGACTGCTGTGTGATGGACTCCTACCTAGGTAAGTACTTCTGTTGCACACAGTAATTATATAGATACACCTGACTGCTGTGTGATGGACTCCTACCTAGGTAAGCGCTTCTGTTATACACAGTACTTATATAGATACACCTGACCGCTGTATGATGGACTCCTACCTAGGTAAGCCCTTCTGTTACACACAGTAATTATATAGATACACATGACTGCTGTAAGATGGACTCCTACCTAGGTAAGCGCTTCTGTTACACACATTAATTATATAGATACACGTGACTGCTGTGTGATGGACTCCTACCTAGGTAAGCGCTTCTGATACACACAGTAATTATATAGATACACCTGACTGTTGTATGATGGACTCCTACCTAGGAAAGTGCTTCTGTTACACATAGTAATTATATAGATACACCTGACTGCTGTATGATGGACTCCTACCTAGGTAAGCCCTTCTGTTACACACAGTAATTATATAGATACACCTGACTGCTGTATGATGGACTCCTACCTAGGTAAGTGCTTCTGTTACACACAGTAATTATATAGATACACCTGACTGCTGTATGATGGACTCCTACCTAGGTAAGTACTTCTGTTACACACAGTAATTATATAGATACATCTGACTGCTGTATGATGGACTCCTACCTAGGTAAGTGCTTCTGTTACACACAGTAATTATACAGATACACCTGACTGCTGTATGATGGACTCCTACCTAGGTAAGTGCTTCCGTTACACACAGTAATTATATAGATACACCTGACTGCTGTATAATGGACTCGTTTCTAGGTAAGTGCTTCTGTTACACACAGTAATTATATAGATACATCTGACTGTTGTGTGATGGACTCCTACATAGGTAAGTGCTTCTGTTACACAAAGTATTTATATAGATACGCCTGACTGCTGTATGATGGATTCCTACCTAGGTAAGTGCTTCTGTTACACACAGTAATTATATAGATACACCTGACTGCTGTATGATGGACTCCTACCTAGGTAAGTGCTTCTGTTACACACAGTAATTATATAGATACACCTGACTGCTGTATGATGGACTCGTTTCTAGATAAGTGCTTCTGTTACACACAGTAATTATATATAGATACACCTGACTGCTATATGATGGACTCGTTTCTAGGTAAGCGCTTCTGTTACACACAGTAATTTTATGGCAGAACGGAGGCTTCATATTATGCATGAAACTCTCCTCACTGCTTCCTCTAGCAGCAAAGGAAACTTTATTCAAATACAAAAAAAGAAAAGAACTTTCTGTAACCCCCAGCAACCCCACAACCAATGAAACAAAACCCCATATTATAAAACACGTTGCACATTCCCAGAACTCCCTCTTTCTTTGCTGCTTCCTGTACAGGAGATAAGTATATTTCATTATCCTTGTAAAGATTTGATTGTTACCCCATTTTTTTGATTATATATACGCCTGCATTACAAATTCAGTGCTTATGGGCACTTTTCTCTTTTCCCTTCCCCCCCTTTTTTCTGTCTCTATGTGTCTTCCGTTCTTCGGCTGTTTTTGTTTCACCTGGTTTTCTTTCTGAGAGGGTCTCTCGCTGCCCTGCCCATTACTGAAGTGCGTTATATGTCCCCTCCCTTGTCTTGTCACTATCATGGTGCAGCTTCTCTTGCTGTCACTCTCACTTGTGCTGCACTCCGATTGGTTGAGCCTGTTTGGCCCGCCCCTGGTGACCTTTTAATTCTGGGCTAGTGGCACCTGTCATTTGCCCTTTCGTGGTGTTCCTGAGCCAGTTTTGCTGTGCTGTGTTCCTGCGTTGCTGATTTCCGGTGTACCGACTTGGCTATCTCTGACTACGATCCTGTGTTCCTGCTCCGTGATTTGACCCAGCCTGGCTGATGTTCCTGCTCGTTTTCTGATCCAGCTTGTCTGAGAACCTGCTCTGTGATTTGACCTGGCCTGGCTGACGTTCCTGCTCGTTTCCTGATTCGGCTTGTCTGAGAACCCGCTCCGTGATTCGACCGGCCTTGCTGACGTTCCTGCTCCATGACCTGTTCCAGTTACTGCGGCCGGTCTCCGTTCCTGTCTGCCCTGTCGCCCCGGAGACATTGTGACTGTGCCACTTGCTGTTCAGTGCGGCTCCGTGCTGTGCTGGTTCCTGCCATTGAGCCGCTTACTGCTGAGCTGTGTTTCTATAGTCGAGCTGTTAACCCGTGCAGAGCTGTGTCCCAACTACCGAGCTGTCTGTCCATGCAGACTTGTGTTCCAACTATCGAGCTGTTAACCCGTGCAGAGCTGTGTTTTCGAACTATCGAGCTGTTAACTAGTGCAAAGCTGTGTTCCAACTATCGAGCCGTTAACCCGTGCAGAGCTGTGTTCCAACTATCGAGCCATTAACCCATGTAGAGCTGTGTCCTGGTGCTGGGCTTTCAGTCTATACAGAGAGTTGCTCTGTGCTGAGCCGTTCCTCTCCTTGCAGTCCGGTGTAGCTCATTACCGCGCCCGGTGGCGCCTGGCTCTGGCTGCTTCTGTGCACATCTCTGTGGTTACGCCCATGGGAGCTATTGGTCCAAGCTCTTGCAATTCAGTCTCTACTATTATGCCCGAGGGGGCTATTGGCTCAAGCTCTTGCAATCCAGCTCCTTCCATTACGCACGTTTGGGTTATAGGCTCAAACTCTGGTAACAAGTTGTCTCCATTACGCCCGTGGGGCTATTGGCCCAAGCTCTTGCAATCCAGTTCTAGAGGCTAGTGGTTCCAGCTCCGGTAACTCAGTTGCCTCCGTTACGCCCGTGGGGGGCTATTCACTCTAGATCTGGCAGTCTACTCGCTCTACTCATACGCCCGTGGGGGCTACCATGTAATTTATTTTGTTCTTAATAAAATTGCATTTTATTTTCACACACTGGTCTGAATGTCTTGAAAACCGTGACAGTCACGTCTCCATTAAGTTTTTCTTTCCTCTTTACCGCGCGCCCGCTCGCTTCCGGGTGTCAGCCGCGCGTGTGTATTTCAATCCATCCCATTGGGCGGTGCGTCACTGTGCACAACCCTTATCTTTCAGTTTGAACTGCCTCCATTTTCCTCTCTCAGTCAGCGAATGATTACATTGTGTTCGCTTGGCGTTGGCTGTGGCACAATTTAAATTGGGTTTACTCTTGAAGAATTTTGTTTGCAAATCCTTTTAGGTACCTTAAAGCTTACACTATGTCCACTAACAGTGAGAGCCCTAAATTTGTCACCCCTGACATGGAACAAACGTTACATACTAATAACGCTGCTCCTTCCCCCCCTACTGGGGAGGTTCAGAATACTGACGTTCATACTTTTCTGCAGACTGGTTATTCTCAATTTAATACATTTATAGATCTGTCTATGCAGTCTGCACTGCAAAAGCTATCTTCCTCTTTTGCAGAATCATTTGCTATGGCTTTTAAAGGGCCAGGTCTCCAAGGTCCAGTGCAGAGTACCCCTTCTAATTTTCTGACACCAGACATGGGGGTTAATGTACCCAAATGTACCTAAAAAAGACGTCATCTTACCATTTCTGATCCAATAAAAGAGTCAACCTTTCCAATTGATTCAAGTGATTCCACACAACAGATCCTCTACCCCTGAGGAAACCAATAGGGGTGTGTTGAACCTGAGGAGGTCACAACCTAATGTTAAGACTGTAAGGCGATCAAAACCAGATTCATTTTGTTCCTCCTCTACAGAGGAGTCTTCAGATGACGATTGGGCACCGTCTCACGTGGAGGAGGTAGAATCAGATGACGAGTCACCTCCCAAGAAAAGCAAATCTAGTTCCATGGAGCCTAATGATGCTCCTTCAACTTCCTCTACAATTTCCCTCCTTGACGCCAGTGGTGACCCCTTATTTGATCCTGAGGGCATTAAGCATCCATGATCCTCGGATTGGGTTCCTAGGCCTCTTATAGCAAAATATTTGGAGAACTGGGTTTGCAAACCCATCAGTAGGGCCACTAGGTCAAAACTATGAGCAGTATGCCCTCGTCCAGTTATAGCCAATAAAGTATGTGATACCCCGCAACTGGATGCCAAAATGGTCCAGTTCATCGCCAAATCGGGCAAAGACCCCAGAAAAGGGGTTGATCAAGCTCTCAAATCGTGTCAGGATAAACTCCTAGATACATTGGGACCCCTCACAAAGATTTTTGAGCTTTCCGAAGAAGCTCTGCAATCAAATTCCCCGGTAGACGTCCAAGTACCACGTGGATGGGTACAGCGCGCTATATGCACGCTTGGCAATGCCAACCCTGCCATAGCAGCAGAACGAAGGAGGGCTCTCCTTCTGAGAATTGACCCAAAGCTCTCAGAGATGGCGAATTCTGAACCCGGCCCTTCCGCTCAGGGTCAATTGTTCAGAGACTCTTTCATAAAAGATTTAGAGAAATTTGTGTCCTCATTCACTGTCCTTGACAAAGCTCAGGCATCTTTGCGGAAAGTTTTCCGCCCTAAAATTTTTGACAAGGCCGGGAGAGGTTGGGGCCGCTCTCCGGCCGAGCCAGCCAACGCCAACAACAACAGTTTCAGGCCCCTAGTTTCCTGTCCTTCCGGGGTCAAATCCCACAAGATCAGAGCGGCCAAAACCCTTCTTCCCACCTTGAGGAAGGTCTTGGAGAGCTAGATCTAACAGAGGACAATTCCGAGGCCGCCCCTACTCTGGTGAGTATGTTCTATCACAACCTTTCTTCCCCAGTGCGGGTGGGCGGCAGTTTAGTTAATTTTTTCCACAATTGGTGTGCTTTGACCGCAGATCCTTGGGTCCTTCAGACAGTCCAAGGGCATCACATCGAATTTTATTCTCCCCCACGTCAACAGGTTATACCCACTCCTCTCATATTTTCCAAGGCAGACGAGACTCTTGTGGATGAGGAGATCTCCAAACTATTCCAAAAAGGGGCCACTGCTCCCGCAAGCGGGTTCCCGCGTGGTTACGTGAGCAATGTCTTCCTCGCTCGAAAGAAGGACTCCGGTCTTCGACCGGTGATCAATCTCCGTGCCCTGAACGAATGTGTCCTATACCGCCATTTCAAAATGGAGGGTATTCATCTATTATGGGACCTTCTTCTTCCTTCGGATTGGATGGTCAAAATCAACCTCCAAGATGCTTACTTGACAGTTCCCATAGCCCCATCTTCTCAGAATTTCCTACGCTTCCATTGGTCGGGCGAGACTTGGCAGTTCACTTGCCTTCCTTTTGGCTTGTCTTCTGCTCCTTGGTGCTTCACAAAGCTCCTGAAGCCGGTGGTCGACTTTTTGCGCAGTCGGTGTATCCGCCTAATTATTTACCTGGACGACATACTCTTCATATCTCAGGATCCTAAGGTCTTGATCAACCACGCCGCTTGTGCGATTCAATTGCTGTCCAGTCTCGGTTTCCTGATCAAATGGAAGAAATCCCAGTTGATACCGTCCCAGAACATGGAATTTCTGGGCTTCATGGTAAATTCCAGGACAGCCTCCTTGAGTCTCCCGTGGACAATGATTCCGGCCATTCACAGGGAAATTCGATACATTCTCTGACAGGATTGAATCTCCCTCCGTCTTTTGGTTCGCGTGGTGGGCCTTTTAGCCGCCTCCATTCATGCAATCTTTCCGGGACCCCTGCATTATCGGGCCCTACAAGCCTGAAAGCACATCATCTGCGCAGTGGTGTGGGGTACGCAGATCTCGTCACCCTTTCTTCAGACGCGCGAGAAGAACTCATTTGGTGGCTCAAACACTAGATGCCTGGAATGGCAAAGCCATCTTTGGCGTTGTTCCGGATCTCGTTATTGAATCCAACGCCAGCCTTCTAGGTTGGGGCGCTCGCATGGGAGATATTTCCACGGGTGGAAAATGGTCCCCAGAAGAAGCCTCCCTTCACATCAATTGTCTTGAACTTCTGGCGGGTTCATTTGCTCTGAAGAGCTTGACCAAGGATCAATTGCAATGCTGTGTCCTTCTAAAGATGGACAACATCTCAGCAGTGCGGTACATCAACTGCCTCGGGGGCACAAGAGCCAAACCTTTAGTGGACCTGGCCAAAGATTTTTGGCATTTCTGCCTGGACCGGGATATCATGGTGATAGCAGAACACTTACCTGGTCTTTCCAACGTGGTGGCGGACTGGAATTCTCGTTATCTGACCGATCAAAGCGATTGTATCATGTTCCTGTGATCTTGCTGTCACTCTCTGCTGTGGTGCTCTCCCATTGGCGGAGCTTGTTTAGCCCGCCCAGTGTGGCCTTCATATACCGGGCCTCTGGCACCTGTCAGGTGCCCTTTCGTGGTATTCCCATACCTGTGCATCCGTTGCTGTGTTCCTGCGTTCCTGTGTACCGATTCGGCCCGTCTGACTACTCTTGTTGTTCCTGCTCCGTGATTGGCCCGCCTTGGCTGACGCTCCTGCTCCGTGATTGACCCGGCTTGGCTGACATTCCTGCTCCGTGATTGACCCGGTTTGGCTGACGCTCCTGTTCCGTGATTGACCCGGCTTGGCTGACGTTCCTGCTCCGTGACCTGATTCCGGTGTTCCTGCGAGATCCTGATTATATGTTGCCCGGCAACATTCTGAACTGTATATGCAGTGCTGTGCAGACTGATCACCCACTTAACCCTTGCAGAGCTTGTTGCATCCGCTACTGAGCCTGTCCGTGAACACTTGCAGGGCTTGTTGCCTCCGTTACCGAGCCTGTCCGTTAACACTTGCTGAGCTTGTTGCCTCCGAGACTGAGTCTGTCCGTTTACACTTGCGAAGCTTGTTGCCTCTGCTACTGAGCCTGTCCGTTAACACTTGCAGAGCAGTCGTGGCCTCCGTTAACTGTGCTTCCACCTTACACCTTATGAGCACAGAATAGCAGTTGTTGCACCGCGTGCTGAAATTTGGCGATTCCTCTAGCTCTTGCAGTGTTTGTCTCTGTTACCGCACCGGAATGGTGTCATTGGCCCTGGTCCCATTCAGCTCTCGCAGTGTTGTGCCCCCGTTATCGCACCGGTAGAGTGCTACTGGCTCAAGTTCCATTTAGCTCTTGCAGTGTCTGTGACTCTGTTACCGCACCTAAGGGGTGCTATTGGCTCTGGTCCCATTCGGCTCTTGCAGTGTTGTGACTCCGTTCCTGCACCAGGAGGGTGCTAGTGGCTCTAGTTCCATTCAGCTCTTGCAATACTGTTGGGTATCTTGCTGATCGCCTGTTCCTGGAGTGTTTCAGTTCTGCCTCACTGCTAAGGTGCTTCCCACCTCGCACCACTGCCTGGGCTGTTATTACCATCTACTGGGCGTTGGCTAAACACACCACAACAGAGACTGATTACTTGCATTGGATTTTAACCCTTATGCCACTACTGTTTCCAGTTATATGCCAGTATTGCCCCAAGCCATATTGTGCCTGTAAAGACATCCATTATCCTTATCCATATACGTGTTATTACCTATTCTAGCCCCTAGGGGGCAGTGTTCCTTGTTCTCGCTCAATAAAACTGTGTTTTATTTTAACCTCTGGTCTGAGTGTCTTAAAAACCATTACAGATTGGAAGCTTCATTCTGGAGTCTTCGCAATTTTGAATAGCCTCTGGGGATTCAGAGGCGATAGCGACGGACGCTTTTCTACAATCCTGGCTTCCAGGGACGAATTATGCATTTCCCCCGTTTGCCATGATTCCCCGAACCCTTCTGACAATTCGTCGGCAAGCGACAACGGTGGTGGTGACACCTTTCTGGCCGATGCAGCCATGGTTTCCACCTCTTCTGGAATTATCGGCGGACTTTCCACGCCTGCTCCCAGTGTTTCCATACCTTTTGTTGGATCCATCCAGCGATCCGCACGATATGTTTGTATCCGGAGAACTCCGACTCCTAGCTTGGTTCCTCTCAGGATTACCTCAAATGACGACAGCTTTTCGAACTTGGCTCAGGCTCTTTTGGCTGAGTCATGGGCCCCAGGCACCAGATCCATGTATGGATCAGCCTGGTCCGCATGGATTCGCTGGTGCGTGGAACAGTCTCTGGATCCCATTTCAGCCTCTCCAGTGAATGTGGTTAATTTTTTTATCCCACTTGTATGATTCTGGCAAAGCTTATCGTACCATCAATTCGTACCGATCAGCTATTTCGGCAGGTCATATCCCGATCGATGGGGTTCCGGTAGGCCAATCAGTTGTTGTTTTTCTCTCCTCATGAGGGGAATTCGTTTTTCTAGACCTCCTCAATCACATTACCAATGAAGTCCTCCATTTTTTGGAGGGTTGGCCTTCCAACAAGGACTTGTCTTTGAAATAATTGTCGGCCAAACTTACTATGTTACTATGTTTGGTGTCTTTCAAGCGTGTTTCAGATGTCAAAGCTTTAGATTTTCATTCCCATTAATTTACGCCGTCGGTCGTACAATTTCGGGTTGCCCGTCGTACCAAGACGGCTGTTTGGATGGTATCTTATCCATCGTTTCCTTCTCAACCTCAGTTGTGTGCTGTACGCTGTCTATAGGAGTATGAACTTTGTACAACCCCCTTGCGTGCCCCCTCCTCTTCACAATTACTCATTTCTTTTAATTCTCCCCATCACCCGGTTTCAACGGCCACACTAGCCCGTTGGATTCAGTTGATAATGCAATTAGAAGGCATTGATGTATCTGTGTTTGGGGCACATTCAGCCAGGGGAGCAATGGCTTCAAAGGCCGTGCAAGTTGGTGGTCGTCTCGAAGATATCCTTCGAGCAGCTGACTGGTCCAGAGAGTCTACATTTCGAGATTTTTACTGTAAACCTATTGTTCATGTGGCTCAAACTGTTATATCTGAAATCTGATGTTTTTTCTTTAATTGTGTTTTAAAATTGCATATTATGAAGCCTCCGTTCTGCCATAAAATTAGCGGATTTTCCTAACAAGATGTGAAGGAAAGTCAGAATTTTATTAAGACACGGAGGCGAATATTATCCCTCCCATTGTTCCCTCCCTTTTCATCTGTTTGTTCTGTTTTCAGGTTAATTGTCGATGGCATGTGACGGTTTCTACAAGATTCAGGATTTTTGTTCACATATAGATGACTGGTTTCGATCATATCCGTGTTTGGATGATTTATGTTGGAAAGTTACTTCAGTTCCAAGGGTCATCTGGAAACTACAAAACAGATGTCAGCTAGCAAAACAGAGGGAGTTCTGGGAATGTGCGACCTGTTTTATAATATGGGGTTTTGTTTCATTGGTTGTGGGGTTGCTAGGGGTTACAGAAAGTTCTTTTCTTTTTATGTATTTGAATAAAGTTTCCTTTGCTGCTAGAGGAAGCAGTGAGGAGAGTTTCATGCATAATATTCGCCTCCGTGTCTTAATAAATTTCTGACTTTCCTTACCATCTTGTTAGGAAAATCCGCGAATTATATAGATATACCTGACTGCTGTATGATGGACTCCGACCTAGGTAAGTGCTTCTGTTACACACAGTAATTATATAGCTATACACCTGACTGCTGTATGATGGACTCCGACCTAGGTAAGTGCTTCTGTTACACACAGTAATTATATAGCTATACACCTGACTGCTGTATGATGGACTGCTACCTAGGTAAGTGCTTCTGTTACACACAGTAATTCTATAGATACACCTGATTTCTGTATAATGGACTCCTACCTAGGTATGTCATTCTGTTACACACAGTAATTGTATAGATATACCTGACTGTTGTATGATGGACTCCTACCTAGGTAAGTGCTTCTGTTACACACAGTAATTACATAGATACACCTGACTGCTGTATGATGGACTCCTACCTAGGTAAGTGCTTCTGTTACACACAGTAAATTTATAGCTATACACCTAACTGCTGTGTGATGGACTCCTACCTAGGTAAGCGCTTCTGTTACACACAGTAATTTTATGGCAGAACGGAGGCTTCATATTATGCATAAACTTTCCCCACTGCTTCCTTCTAGCAGCAAAGGGTACTTTATTAAAATACAAAGAAAAACTTGCAGTAACCATAGCAACCATTAACCAATGGAATATAGTCCCATAGTATAAATAAGGCTGTCTCTCTCAACTCCGCCTCTTTCTTTGCTGCTTCCTCACAGCTAAGTACACTACATTTTTTCTTTGTGTTTTACATATGTATTTGTTGAACTTTTGCTTTGATTTGCTCTCCGTTTTAACCCTCCCCTTGTTGGGTTCATCTTGGTGCAAGCAACTGGGGTTCATTTGTGTTTTTTATTGCCCATTTGTCTTCTATTGTATCCCTTTTAGTCTTTGGCTTTTAGTAGCCTTTGGTTTGTTTTGCCCGGTTTTGTCTTGCTGGTTTGTGCCTGCCCTTTGGGCTTCCCCCTTTGTGTGTCTTGTGGCCTGTGTTCTCTCTCGGCGGGGAGTAGGTCTTGTCTCGCTGCCCGCCGAGTCTCTGTCTGTTTCGCGCCTCGCGGCGTCGGTTACTTCCGGGTTTGTGGTGCGCATGCGCGGTGACGTCACCGCCGCCATCTTGGTACTCCTGCTTGCTCATGCTCTCCAGTTGGGAGGACCTTGTTTCTCGGTTGGCAGCGGTTCGGGCAAGTCTTCTTTTTTTTTTATTGGAGGCACTGCTGGGTTCTTCTCCCCGTTAGCTGGAAGCTCTCCTTCTGTCCTTTGGGGGTTTTTGTCCCTTTTTCTTTGGCTTCCATTAGATCGCTCTGCCTTGTGTTAGGGTTTCTTCCCTTTCTTGTCAATTTCAACGGCACTAGGTTTCTTTACCTGAAGGCCTGTTGTACATTGGATTTATTTTCCTTACACATATCTATCTATTTATATTTTGGTTATATATATATATATATATATATATATATATATATATATATATATTTTGCTGACCATGTCCCTGTCTAGTTCAGAGGATGAGGGCCCTGAACTTCTGCCCACTACTGTGCAGGGTCAACCCCAATTATCTCAGGCCCCCCCTCCTTCTCAATCCCTAGGGGATCTCAATCCTACAGTGGCTCAGACAGGTTCTTCTCAATTCCAAAGAATTCTTGAGGCCTCTATGCACACTGCCATGCAAAAACTTTCATCTTCTCTGGCTGAATCTTTTGCTCTGGCCTTACAAGGTCAACTTCCCTCTGGGGGCCCCCCTCTAACTTCCACCTCTCTACCTTCGAACCTTGGTGCGGGTCATGACACCGTTTTAAACCAGGTAGAGTCTGAGATTGTAAAAGGACCCTCGCAGGCTCCCCTTCAGCCAGGTGGCAAATGTCTCCGTAAGAGGCGCCACAGGGACATTGTACGGGTGATCTTTCTATTTATAACCCTGATGAATCACTCCACGAGAGTGGCATTGAACAGTGTGGCTCTGGTCCACACACTGGATCCTCTCCTCCAGAGGACACCAATGGGAGGAAACGGAACCTGCGGAGGTCAAAACCGAATTCTTATAGATCTGATTCTGGGGATTCTTCCGATGATGATTGGGCCCCATCTTATACGGACGACAGGGACTCTGATGGCTCTCCACCGGCTAAGGTCAGGCCTCAACCAGCTGTAGAGACTAGTTCCCTTTCTGTTTCAGCCACCCCCACACTGGTAGATGCGGAGGGTGCTCCCCTCTTCGACCCAGAGGGGTTAAAACATCCCCGTTCTTCAGAATGGAAGCCAAGGCCACATATTGCCCAATGTTTAGAAGCCTGGGATCGTAAGTCCATTACTAAATCCACCAGGTCTAAGTTGAGAGCTGAATGTCCCCGTCCGGTTGTGGCTAACCAGGTGTGTGATACACCTGAAGTAGACTCTAAAATGGTGCAATTTCTATCTAAATCGGGCAAGGATCCCAGGAAAGGCCTAGATCAGGCTCTGAAGTCTTGCCAGGACAAACTTCTGGACTCCTTAGGCCCTCTTACCAAAATCTTTGAATTGTCCGAAGAAGCTCTGGCTACTAAGTCCTCTGTGGACATTCACGTTTTACGTGGATGGGTGCAAAGGGCCATTTGCATGGTTGGTAATGCCAACTGTGCCCTTGCTTCAGAACGGCACCGGGCTCTCCTCTTGAGGATTGACCCTAAACTTGCTGATTTGGCTGCCACTGAACCAGGCCCGTCTGCAAAGGGGCTTCTATTCGGTGAGTCGTTTATTAAGGACTTAGGTAAATTTGTGTCCTCCTTTACGGCTCTGGACAAGGCCCAGACCTCGATGCGGAAGGTTTTTCGCTCCAGGGTTTTTGACAAGGCCGGGAGAGGTAGGGGCCGCTCCCCCAGCCGTGTTCGTCGCCGCCAACAGCAGTTCCAAGGGCCCTCCTATCCCGTCTTTAGGGGTCAACTCCCTCAAAAACCTAGAGTCCAGAGTCCTTTCTTCCCTTCACGTACCAGATCCTGGACTCCGAGGTCTGGCAGAGGCCAAGCCCGTGGACGTTCCTACTCAGGTATGTATACCTCTTTTGACCCCTTCTTTCCCAGGGTTAGTAGGGGGCAGGCTGGCCCATTTTTTCCCTCATTGGTGCGGCTTAACCGTGGACCCTTGGGTCCTGCAGACGGTCAGGGGCTTTCACATAGAATTTGCCATTCCCCCGCAACAGCGGCGGCCGCCACCTCCTCTCCATTTTTCCGCTGCAGACGCAGGGAGGCGAATATTATCCCTCCCTGTTTCCCTCCCTTTTACGTCTCTTTCTGTTCCTTTCAGGTTGATTCTCTGCGGATATCCGGGGTTTCTTTACCTGTTTCAGCACTAGCTCGCTGGCTGGTTTATTGATGTTCCAGTTCTGGTTCCAGGCTCGAGGACTGGTTGATCTGGTGGTAGCTGACAGTGTTCGCATTGGGTGTCTGCTAGCAAGAAAGAGGCGTAGTTGAGAGAGACAGCCTTATTTATACTATGGGACTATATTCCATTGGTTAATGGTTGCTATGGATACTGCAAGTTTTTCTTTGTATTTTAATAAAGTACCCTTTGCTGCTAAAAGGAAGCAGTGGGGAAAGTTTATGCAAAATATTCGCCTCCGTGTCTTAATAAAATTCTGACTTTCCTTCACACCTAGTTAGGAAAATCCACAAATTATATAGATATATATATACACCTGACTGCTGTGTGATGGACTCCTACCTAGGTAAGTGCTTCTGTTACACACAGTAATGATATAGATACACATGGCTGCTGTGTGATGGACTCCTACCTAGGTAAGTGCTTCTGTTACACACAGTAATTATATAGATACACCTGACTGCTGTGTGATGGACTCCTACCTAGGTAAGTGCTTCTGTTACACACAGTAATTATATAGATACACTTGACTGCTGTATGAAGGACTCCTACCTAGGTAAGTGCTTCTGTTACACACAGTAATTATATAGATACACCTGACTGCTGTATGATGGACTCCTACCTAGGTAAGTGCTTCTTTTACACACAGTAATTATATATAAATATTGTGGTAAGGTCCCTTCAAACACGGTCAGGACAGCCAGGAGGTTGTAACTTCAATGCAGTTTATTGTAAACAGCAACAACAAAAGAAAAGTCTCTTTCCAATTTTAGGGTGTGCTTCCCCTTTAAATCAAACAGCTTTTTGACACCAAATAAAAAGTACAGAAATAAACAGGCCTCCTTTCAGGAGGATTACTCACAGTAATTCCCTCACTACCAGTTACTGACCCAGCTACTCTGGGTTCCAGTACAAAAAAGTAAAATAAGTAGACATGGAATCTTTCACTTCAGAAGTTTTCTTACCATTCCTGACCCCAAACGCACTATCCCAGTACAGTCTGACCCCCAAACACACTATCCCAGTGCAGTCTGACCCCAAACGCACTATCCCAGTGCAGTCTGACCCCAAACGCACTATCCCAGTGCAGTCTGACCCCAAACGCACTATCCCAGTGCAGTCTGACCCCAAACACACTATCCCAGTGCAGTCTGACCCCAAACACACTATCCCAGTGCAGTCTGACCCCAAACACACTATCCCAGTGCAGTCTGATCCCCAAACACACTATCCCAGTGCAGTCTGACCCCAAACACACTATCCCAGTGCAGTCTGACCCCAAACACACTATCCCAGTGCAGTCTGACCCCAAACACACTATCCCAGTGCAGCCTGACCCCAAACACACTATCCCAGTGCAGTCTGACCCCAAACACACTATCCCAGTGCAGTCTGACCCCAAACACACTATCCCAGTGCTATCTGACCCCAAACACACTATCCCAGTGCAGCCTGATCCCAAACACACTATCCCAGTGCAGTCTGACCCCAAACACACTATCCCAGTGCAGTCTGACCCCAAACACACTATCTCAGTGCAGCCTGACCCCAAACATGCTATCCCAGTGCAGTCTGACCCCAAACACACTATCCCAGTGCAGTCTGACCCCAAACACACTATCCCAGTGCAGTCTGACCCCAAACACGCTATCCCAGTGCAGTCTGACCCCAAACACACTATCCAAGTGCAGTCTGACCCCAAACACACTATCCCAGTGCAGCGTGACCCCAAACACACTATCCCAATGCAGTCTGACCCCAAACACACTATCCCAGTGCAGTCTGACCCCAAACACACTATCCCAGTGCAGTCTGACCCCAAACACGCTATCCCAGTGCAGTCTGACCCCAAACACACTATCCCAGTGCAGTCTGATCCCAAACACACTATCCCAGTGCAGTCTGACCCAAACACGCTATCCCAGTGCAGTCTGACCCCAAACACACTATCCAAGTGCAGTCTGACCCCAAACACACTATCCCAGTGCAGCCTGACCCCAAACACACTATCCCAGTGCAGCCTGACCCCAAACACACTATCCCAGTGCAGTCTGACCCCAAACACACTATCCCAGTGCAGTCTGACCCCAAACACGCTATCCCAGTGCAGTCTGACCCCAAACACACTATCCCAGTGCAGTCTGACCCCAAACACACTATCCCAGTGCAGTCTGACCCCAAACACACTATCCCAGTGCAGTCTGACCCCAAACACACTATCCCAGTGCAGTCTGACCCCCAAACACACTATCCCAGTGCAGTCTGATCCCAAACACACTATCCCAGTGCAGTCTGACCCCAAACACACTATCCCAGTGCAGTCTGACCCCAAACACACTATCCCAGTGTAGTCTGACCCCAAACACACTATCCCAGTGCAGTCTGACCCCAAACACACTATCCCAGTGTAGCCTGACCCCAAACACACTATCCCAGTGCAGTCTGATCCCAAACACACTATCCCAGTGCAGCCTGACCCCAAACACACTATCCTAGTGCAGCCTGACCCCAAACACACTATCCCAGTGCAGTCTGACCCCAAACACACTATCCCAGTGCAGTCTAATCCCCAAACACACTATCCTAGTGCAGTCTGACCCCAAACACACTATCCCAGTGCAGTCTGATCCCAAACACACTATCCCAGTGCAGCCTGATCCCAAACACACTATCCCAGTGCAGTCTGATCCCAAACACACTATCCCAGTGCAGTCTGATCCCAAACACACTATCCCAGTGCAGTCTGACCCCAAACAAGCTATCCCAGTGCAGTCTGACCCCAAACACACTATCCCAGTGCAGTCTGACCCCAAACACACTATCCCAGTGCAGTCTGACCCCAAACACACTATCCTAGTGCAGCCTGACCCCAAACACACTATCCCAGTGCAGTCTGACCCCAAACACACTATCCCAGTGCAGTCTAATCCCCAAACACACTATCCTAGTGCAGTCTGACCCCAAACACACTATCCCAGTGCAGTCTGATCCCAAACACACTATCCCAGTGCAGCCTGATCCCAAACACACTATCCCAGTGCAGTCTGACCCCAAACACACTATCCCAGTGCAGTCTAATCCCCAAACACACTATCCTAGTGCAGCCTGACCCCAAACACACTATCCCAGTGCAGTCTGACCCCAAACACACTATCCCAGTGCAGTCTAATCCCCAAACACACTATCCCAGTGCAGTCTAATCCCCAAACACACTATCCTAGTGCAGTCTGACCCCAAACACACTATCCCAGTGCAGTCTGACCCCAAACACACTATCCCAGTGCAGCCTGACCCCAAACACACTATCCCAGTGCAGTCTGACCCCAAACACACTATCCCAGTGCAGTCTGATCCCAAACACACTATCCCAGTGCAGCCTGACCCCAAACACACTATCCCAGTGCAGTCTGACCCCAAACACACTATCCCAGTGCAGTCTGACCCCAAACACACTATCCCAGTACAGTCTGACCCCAAACACGCTATCCCAGTGCAGTCTGACCCCAGACACACTATCCCAGTGCAGTCTGACCCCAAACACACTATCCCAGTGCAGTCTGACCCCAAACACACTATCCCAGTGCAGCCTGACCCCAAACACACTATCCCAGTGCAGTCTGACCCCAAACACACTATCCCAGTGCAGTCTGATCCCAAACACACTATCCCAGTGCAGCCTGACCCCAAACACACTATCCCAGTGCAGTCTGATCCCAAACACACTATCCCAGTGCAGTCTGACCCCAAACACACTATCCCAGTGCAGTCTGACCCCAAACACACTATCCCAGTGCAGCCTGACCCCAAACACACTATCCCAGTGCAGCCTGACCCCAAACACACTATCCCAGTGCAGCCTGATCCCAAACACACTATCCCAGTGCAGTCTGATCCCAAACACACTATCCCAGTGCAGTCTGATCCCAAACACACTATCCCAGTGCAGTCTGACCCCAGACACACTATCCCAGTGCAGTCTGACCCCAAACACACTATCCCAGTGCAGCCTGACCCCAAACACACTATCCCAGTGCAGTCTGACCCCAAACACACTATCCCAGTGCAGCCTGACCCCAAACACACTATCCCAGTGCAGCCTGACCCCAAACACACTATCCCAGTGCAGTCTGACCCCAAACACACTATCCCAGTGCAGTCTGACCCCAAACACACTATCCCAGTGCAGCCTGATCCCAAACACACTATCCCAGTGCAGTCTGACCCCAAACACACTATCCCAGTGCAGCCTGATCCCAAACACTCTATCCCAGTGCAGTCTGATCCCAAACACACTATCCCAGTGCAGTCTGACCCCAAACACACTATCCCAGTGCAGTCTGATCCCAAACACACTATCCCAGTGCAGTCTGACCCCAAACACACTATCCCAGTGCAGTCTGACCCCAAACTCACTATCCCAGTGCAGCCTGATCCCAAACACTCTATCCCAGTGCAGTCTGACCCCAAACACACTATCCCAGTGCAGCCTGACCCCAAACACACTATCCCAGTGCAGCCTGACCCCAAACACACTATCCCAGTGCAGTCTGACCCCAAACACACTATCCCAGTGCAGTCTGACCCCAAACACACTATCCCAGTGCAGGCTGACCCCAAACACACTATCCCAGTGCAGTCTGACCCCAAACACACTATCCCAGTGCAGTCTGATCCCAAACACACTATCCCAGTGCAGTCTGACCCCAAACACACTATCCCAGTGCAGTCTGACCCCAAACACACTATCCCAGTGCAGTCTGACCCCAAACACACTATCCCAGTGCAGTCTGATCCCAAACACACTATCCCAGTACAGTCTGACCCCAAACACACTATCCCAGTGCAGTCTGACCCCAAACACACTATCCCAGTGCAGCCTGACCCCAAACATACTATCCCAGTGCAGTCTGACCCCAAACACACTATCCCAGTGCAGTCTGACCCCAAACACACTATCCCAGTGCAGCCTGACCCCAAACACACTATCCCAGTGCAGCCTGACCCCAAACACACTATCCCAGTGCAGTCTGACCAAACACCTATCCCAGTGCAGTCTGACCCCAAACACACTATCCCAGTGCAGCCTGACCCCAAACACACTATCCCAGTGCAGCCTGATCCCAAACACACTATCCCAGTGCAGTCTGACCAAATACACTATCCCAGTGCAGTCTGACCAAACACACTATCCCAGTGCAGCCTGACCCCAAACACACTATCCCAGTGCAGCCTGACCTCAAACACACTATCCCAGTGAAGCCTGACCCCAAACACACTATCCCAGTGCAGTCTGACCCCAAACACACTATCCCAGTGCAGCCTGACCCCAAACGCACTATCCCAGTGCAGTCTGACCCCAAACACACTATCCCAGTGCAGCCTGACCCCAAACACACTATCCCAGTGCAGTCTGACCCCAAACACACTATCCCAGTGCAGCCTGACCCCAAACAAACTATCCCATTGCAGTCTAATCCAAACACACTATCCCAGTGCAGTCTGATCCAAACACACTATCCCAGCGCAGTCTGATCCCAAACACACTATCCCAGTGCAGTCTGACCCCCAAACACACTATCCCAGTGCAGTCTGACCCCCAAACACACTATCCCAGTGCAGCCTGACCCCAAACACACTATCCCAGTGCAGTCTGACCCCAAACACACTATCCCAGTGCAGCCTGACCCCCAAACACACTATCCCAGTGCAGTCTGATCCCAAACACACTATCCCAGTGCAGTCTGACCCCAAACACACTATCCCAGTGCAGCCTGACCCCAAACACACTATCCCAGTGCAGCCTGACCCCAAACACACTATCCCAGTGCAGCCTGACCCCAAACACACTATCCCAGTGCAGCCTGACCCCAAACACACTATCCCAGTGCAGTCTGACCCCAAACACACTATCCCAGTGCAGCCTGACCCCAAACACACTATCCCAGTGCAGCCTGACCCCAAACACACTATCCCAGTGCAGTCTGATCCCAAACACACTATCCCAGTGCAGTCTGACCCCAAACACACTATCCCAGTGCAGTCTGACCCCAAACACACTATCCCAGTGCAGTCTGACCCCAAACACACTATCCCAGTGCAGTCTGACCCCAAACACACTATCCCAGTGCAGCCTGACCCCAAACACACTATCCCAGTGCAGTCTGATCCCAAACACACTATCCCAGTGCAGTCTGACCCCAAACACACTATCCCAGTGCAGTCTGACCCCAAACACACTATCCCAGTGCAGTCTGACCCCAAACACACTATCCCAGTGCAGTCTGACCCCAAACACACTATCCCAGTGCAGTCTGACCCCAAACACACTATCCCAGTGCAGTCTGACCCCCAAACACTATCCCAGTGCAGTCTGACCCCAAACACACTGTCCCAGTGCTGTCTGACCCCAAACACACTATCCCAGTGCAGTCTGACCCCAAACACACTATCCCAGTGCAGCCTGACCCCAAACACACTATCCCAGTGCAGACTGACCCCAAACACACACTATCCCAGTGCAGCGTGACCCCAAGCACACTATCCCAGTGCAGTCTGACCCCAAACACACTATCCCAGTGCAGTCTGACCCCAAACACACTATCCCAGTGCAGTCTGACCCTAAACACACTATCCCAGTGCAGTCTGACCGCAAACACACTATCCCAGTGCAGTCTGACCCCAAACACACTATCCCGGTGCAGCCTGACCCCAAACACATTATCCCAGTGCAGTCTGACCCCAAACACACTATCCCAGTGCAGTCTGACCCCAAACACACTATCCCAGTGCAGTCTGACCCCAAACACACTATCCCAGTGCAGTCTGACCCCAAACACACTATCCCAGTGCAGTCTGACCCCAAACACACTATCCCAGTGCAGCCTGACCCCAAACACACTATCCCAGTGCAGTCTGACCCCAAACACACTATCCCAGTGCAGCCTGACCCAAACACACTGTCCCAGTGTAGCCTGACCCCAAACACACTATCCCAGTGCAGACTGACCCCAAACACACACTATCCCAGTGCAGCGTGACCCCAAGCACACTATCCCAGTGCAGTCTGACCCCAAACACACTATCCCAGTGCAGTCTGACCCCAAACACACTATCCCAGTGCAGCCTGACCCCAAACACACTATCCCAGTGCAGTCTGACCCCAAACACACTATCCCAGTGCAGTCTGACCAAACACACTATCCCAGTGCAGCCTGACCCCAAACACACTATCCCAGTGCAGTCTGACCCCAAACACACTATCCCAGCGCAGTCTGACCCCAAACACACTATCCCAGTGCAGTCTGACCCCAAACACACTATCCTAGTGCAGTCTGACCCCAAACACACTATCCCAGTGCAGTCTGACCCCAAACACACTATCCCAGTGCAGTCTGACCCCAAACACACTATCCCAGTGCAGTCTGACCCCAAACACACTATCCCAGTTCAGTCTGACCCCAAACACTCTATCCCAGTGCAGCCTGACCCCAAACACACTATCCCAGTGCAGTCTGACCCCAAACACACTATCCCAGTGCAGTCTGACCCCAAACACACTATCCCAGTGCAGCCTGACCCCAAACACACTATCCCAGTGCAGTCTGATCCCAAACACACTATCCTAGTGCAGTCTGACCCCAAACACACTATCCCAGTGCAGTCTGATCCCAAACACACTATTCCAGTGCAGTCTGATCCCAAACACACTATCCCAGTGCAGCCTGACCCCAAACACACTATCCCAGTGCAGCCTGACCCCAAACACACTATCCCAGTGCAGTCTGATCCCAAACACACTATCCTAGTGCAGTCTGACCCCAAACACACTATCCCAGTGCAGTCTGACCCCAAACACACTATCCCAGTGCAGCCTGACCCCAAACACACTATCCCAGTGCAGCCTGATCCCCGCTGCTGTTTCAGACCTACTATATAGGTCTGAGCTAATTAACCAGGAGCAGGTGTGCTAGCAGAGGCAAAAGACAAAACTTAACCCTTTAATCGCTGGGATAAACTGCTTGTTGCAGCCTATGGCTGATGTATACATGGTCCTGCACTCTGTCACAATATATATATATATATAAATATATATATATATATATATATATATATATATATATATATATAGTGAGAGAGAGAGAGATATAAAAGAAGAATTTGTGCCTGCCAAAACACACCCAGGGGCAGCAGTAAGGAGGAGTTACTGCTCCCATTGGGTGATTCAATGAGGGCGTGATTTTCACACCAGTTGCAGTGGCCGAAGGCCACTGCTTTTGGTGTGAAAATCATGCAGGGAGTTAGCCCACCCCCACTATGCAGCCCGCCCACCACTATCAAAGTCAGAAAAAAACAAAATAGATGCCACTTGCTCCTACACCACAGAGAAACACACATGCCCCACTCACACAGCACCAAACACACACACACATGCCCCACTCAAACAGCACCAAACACACACACAGACATGCCCCACTCACACAGCACCAATCACACACACGCATGCCCCACTTACACACACAGCATCACACATACACACAGAGCCAGAAAGAAATATGGCTGACACATACACACACACACACACACACACACACACACACAGTCACTCACCCTGACTCCTAGTGGCCTCAGATGGACCTGTAGTAAAACCACTGAAGGGTACTGCAGCACCAGGGGAACAAAATGGCACTCAGAGGGTTAAAGTAGGTCCTCATTGCTCTATTATTTCTTCACTGTCATCATTTGCCATACAACACACACAGGACAGACAGCCATCAGGTACACACTTAACTTGCTGACTGCCACAGGGTTGTGTATCAGGTTTCACCCCTTAGGGAGTGTGTTCAAACCCCTCACACTGTAAACTTGCATTTCCCTCCCACTTCTCCTCCTTCCCCAGCCTATTACTAACACTTTTTCACATTTATGTTAAGCCCAGCCCCTACTCACGATTAAGCCCCACCCAGTTTTAACTCAGATTGCCCCATCAGCACCACAGACGTCCCCTCCAGGGACTCCACAAGTCAAAGTTCCAAGGTATGAATACACTTCCCACTGCAATTTAACTCTGACATGCCTCTCTATACCTTAACCCTTTGAATGCCAGAGGGGTGCACAACTCATGAGCGCATGTGTTTCTTCGCATATATGTTGCGTGTGTGTGTGTACATCTCTGTTCCATATGCGTGTCCACGTGTGCATCTCCGGTGTGTGTGTGTGTGTGTATGTCTTTTGCATGTCTCTGCCGCTCACTGTGTGTATGTGTCTGCCTGTGTTTTGCATATGTCTGTGTTTATCAGTGTGTCTACATTTCACACACGTGCGCCCAACGGTCATAACATGACAGGCAACGCTGTCCCACATTGTTAGAGTGTATGTATGAGAGAAAACCTGCATCTCCTGCCAAATACACCCAGCGGCGGCTGTAAGGAAGAGTTAGCTCGCCCCCCAACATCAGTCTTAACCCTTTGAGTGCCAGAGGGGTACGCATACATTGCAAAACAATGCGTTGCGTACCACTCTGGCACTTAAAGGGTTAACCCTCTCCTCCCCTACTGCTACATCACTTCACTCGACTTACAACTCCTACAGTAAACAACTCATGGCACAATAATATAACCCACCAACCATCGGCTCGCATTTTGCTGGGGAGCCACACATTGATCACTGCTTTCAAAGAGCATAAAAACTTCTGTTTCCATCCCCTGTCCCATAATGCACTGGGACATTCAGAGGCAGTTTGGAATCAGGTGAGTGGAGTCAGCTGGGGAATAGGTTATAACACACAGATCTTCAGTCTCCATGGTAAGAACTGGGGCTGATGGACTCACTTTGTTTCAATTTAACCCTTTGAGTGCTGTTGCAATGCCTTGGATACCTCTCTGGCACTCAGATGGTTAAACCCATTAACCCTTGGAGTACTAGAGATGATATGCAGCACATTGCGTACCTCTGTCACTCAAAGGGTTAATATCTGTTTGGAAAGCTTCCAACTTTGGGTATTGTGCAGCCCACTCCTTCCTCACAAGCTGCCCATTGATTTCAACAAGACAATTAATTCCATGAATGCTACAGACAATGCAAACACATTGCCACAGCAACGCATTGTGGACCACTGTAGCATTCAAGGGGTTAAAGCCCCATTTATGTCAACACGATTTTCCTGAATTTTCAATTCAACCCTATGGTGTGTTTTTTTTTGAGTTGCACCCTTTATCTTGATACATAAGGCCCATACAATTATACTCTTACCCCATTAATCTAAACCCATTTATACTTTTGGCTCTTGCAGCAGCTGACTGCGCACTGTGATCTGTGAGGCTGATGTACTAACACAAAGAGGAACAATTCATCTGTACCATACAGAACAAATAAAATGCTTTGCTGACCTCTCTAGGGTTGAAGACGTTAAAACGCCCATTTAAATAAATGGGTAGTGTTCCCTGTGCTGCTGTTACTTTTCCACAAAATTCCACCACTTTACTTAGTATATGAGCCTTCCTGTTTTGAAGCCTATTAGCTGTTAGGGGTCCCTGTATTGATCCCTTGCCTACGGCCCATGGACATATAATCCGACTCTGTCCCAGCCGACCACCACGACCCACTAATTCAAGGAGCGCCCAACATGTGTCACTTAACCCTTTCATTGCCAGAGGACTATACAACTCATTACAAAGCAATGTGTTGCGTACCTCTCTCACACTCAGAGTGCTTCACACCAACCAACTGCTACACTAGGTGTGTATAATGCAGTAACCCTACAGCCCTGTATTTCATGTCTACTTCACTGTCTCTGTATAGTCATTTCTCCCCCTCACCCATTACTTTACTGTAACACTTCACTGTCCCTCTTCTCCCCAATCTCTCATCTCCTCCTCCCTTGTCACCCCCACTCACCTATCCCCTTGCCATTCACCCATAGTCCCAATCTTGCCATTTTACTCCCACATCACCATCACCATCTGTCACTTAACCCTCTGTCTGCCAACCTATTTCTTCAAATGTACTGCAGTATCCACTGCTGTAATCTAAATTATTCCTTTACTCACAAACATCTTCTCACTGTGACCTTCACCAAGTAACATAGCATACTCACTTCAACTGTAAGGATACAGGGCCTTATTCATCAAGTAACACAGCACACTCACTACAACTGTAAGTATACAGGGCCTTATTCATCAAGTAACACAGCACACTCACTACAACTGTAAGTATACAGGGCCTTATTCAACAAGTAACAGCACACTCACTTCATCTGTAAGGATACAGGGCCTTATTCACCAAGTAACACCGCACACTCACTTCAACTGTAAGGATACAGGGCCTTATTCATCAAGTAACACAGCAAACTCACTTCAACTGTAAGGATACAGGGTCTTATTCATCAAGTAACACAGCTCACTCACTTCAACTGTAAGGATACAGGGCCTTATTCATCAAGTAACATAGCACACTCACTTCAACTGTAAGGATACAGGGCCTTATTCACCTAGTAACACAGCACACTCACTTCAACTGTAAGGATACAGGGCCTTATTCATCAAGTAACACAGCACACTCACTTCAACTGTAAGGATACAGGGCCTTATTCATCAAGCTGAAGAGCTGCAATTAAAACCTTTTTTACAACTCTTATCAGCATATCTACATCACCACTGCGTCTGTTACACACTGTCTACATTTGTGACATACATCCATGTATGTGTGTGTCTCTCTGTATGTATACGTTTCACAGTGTGTGACACGCTTTGTCTCTTTAAGTGCGTGTCTGTAACACTGCATATTTCTGTTTCACACAATGTCTCTCTGTGTAAATAATATGATGGGCAATGCCGTCCCACATTGCTAGTTCCTTATAAATAAGACCTGTCGGTATATCCACTCGTCCGTTATAATGTGATTTCTGTTTTTTTGTAATATATCTTGATTGATTTTGAAAATAAGAATAATCATACAAACACGGGGAAAGGAGAGGACAGAAAGGAGAAGAGAAGACATATCCAGTGACTGAGCACCCGGTTATCGTAAAGTGATAAGGGCATAGTTTTACAAAACTAGAATACATGTACACAATGGCAACTAAAACAAAGACCACTCTATTGAAAACAACCACATATAGTGTTGTACAAAAAGGTCTTCCAAAATGGATTGTCCAGAGAGATATTCATTAGGTATCATAGAACAGGAGGTATCAGCCACAAGTATGTAAGGAGAGGCAGAAAAAAATATATATATGAAAAGGCAGTAAGAAAAGAAAAAAGAAGAAAGGGGGAGATAGGTCCCCTCCGGATGCCCACGGCCAGAAGCCGACCACTAGGTAGACTACCAGCATCAGCACAGGATAACTTAAGGTACATTAGAAAATTAAGTGGAAGAATCAAGTTAGGGGTCTCGCAACCTAAGGCGAAAGGTCTCCCCTCCCACAAATTCATCCCACTGGAACCACATTAAAGATGGGTGGTTTGAACGAGTCTGCAAGAGGGCCAGCAAGGTTTAAATCCATCCGTCTTGCAAAACATCCAACAACCTCGGGGGAGTAGCCACCACTGGAAGAAGCCTACGGTATGAACACGCAGGGATACCTGGAGGAAAATCAGAATTGTGGGCAAGAGACATTAGAAGAGAAGGGTGGTGAAGAAGGCCTGGGAGAGAGGAAAGCTTCCTCCAAACCCTCAAAGTAGGTACTATGGTGGGATGAGAGGGATCTAAACAGACCTGCTGTCTAGAGCAGACCCAAGCCGCAGCAGGAGCAGGGATTGTAAGAGCGCCCCCCTCCAGAGATACCCAATGTTTATCAGTGGGGATAGACCATGCTCGTCAATAGGGTCACGTTGTAGTAGGCCTCCAAATCCGGGAGGCCTACCCCTCCAAGGTCTCTACATCGAATCAGGTAGGAGTAACCATGTCTCTGACTGCCAGATAGCCAGATAAACTTGCTGAGAGTTTTTCATAGACCCTGATAAAAGGATCGTGGAACAAAAATAGTCAGCGTCTGTATGACGTAAAGGATGCGAGGTAGAATATTCATTTTGAGTACTGACACGCGGCCAAACCAAGTAAAGCGTCGCCGGGACCAGGTCTCCAAGTCGGCACCCAGAGTTGCCCGTAGTGGGACATAGTTATGTTCAAATAAAGCTGAGGTACGTGCAGTGAGGAATATGGCCAGATATTTAAGCTTCACCGGTTCCCATCGAAAAGCGAAAGATGTCCTTAAGGTTTCACAGGTACGGGAAGGCAAGGTTAAATTAAGCTCCGCTGACTTAGACATGTTAATCTTAAAGTGTGAGAGAAGAGCATATTTCCGGATTTCGGACAGAAGGTTCGGCAGGGAGACCATGGGTTGAGTCAGAGTGAAAAGTATGTCGTCCGCAAAGGCAGATACTTTGTAGGTATGGTCAAGGTGAGTAACATCAAGTATAGAAAGGTGAAGATGAATTACATTAAGGAAAGGCTCCAATGCCAGGACAAAAAGGAGATGGGGACAAGGGGCAGCCCTGTCTAGTACTGTTCAACAGAGTAATTGGCCGTGAAAGAACCCCATTGACCTGAACCTGGGCTTCCAGAGAATGGTATAAGGAAGAAATCCAATGGAGCATACGATCACCCAATCCAATATGGCGGAGGACATGAACCAGGAAAGGCCAACTCACCAGATCGAACATCTTCTCTGCGTCTGTGGATAGCAACAGAGTGGGTAAGTTCTGAGTCTGTACCATATGGATTAAATTGATAACTTTAACAGTGTTGTCCCTAGCCTCACGACCGGGGACAAAGACCACCTGGTCCGCATGAATGAGGTCAGGAAGAACCTTGGCTAACCAAAAGCTCAGAACTTTAGCAAACAGCTTGACATCAACATTTAATAAGAAAATGGGGCGGTAACTAGAGCAATGTTTGGGATCTTTATCTGGTTTCAGTATGACCAAAATAAAAGTATCAAGGGAACGGTCAAAAACAAACAAGAACACACAGAAGGATATTATAAGGCACTCAACCCACATCCATAAACAGTTACCATCATAAATTAATAAAAATATTTATTCAACGTCTTAAATATAGACATTTGAAAAAAATGGAGTCAAACATGTAAAAAAAAAACCATAGTTAACAGTGTGTAACACCAATGTCTGCACCGGACAGATACAGACCATCCCACATCAACATATCCCCAAATAAAAATATACAATAATGAACACAGAACACTGGCGCCAAAAAATAGAGCTCGGCCATAAAAAGAAAAAGAAAAATGAAAAAAGATATAACAGTCTGAAAGCGAAGAATGATGATGAGTATGAAACATGAAACATAGCTGATGAATGATGAATCAAGAAAGATGAAATAATGGTAAGTTCATCAAGAGTCATATACGATACCAATATGATCACCAGGATAATTCAATTAAAGTCACAGTGTCAAAAGATTCTCCCGTCAGAGGTCATGATGAATATAAATTCATAGTGGTGAGTACTCAACTATGTAGAACGGCATGTACAAACTTGATATTACATTGTACGGCATGTACAAACTTGATATTACATTATACATACGCAACTGAGTCTGGCGGGTCTGTGACAAAACAGTATGAAATGTCAAGGGAGCAAAGCCAACAGCATATTCAAAAGCATTATCGTCCCAAATACCTTCCTGCTCCTATATTGGAGCCCACCACCACTCACAAGATGCCTTATTCGGTACAGCTAGGAGTACTCATTCCTTGATGGTACTAAAAAGTTCAATGTTGGTTCCATGATCAATTGCAAAACACGTGGACTGGTATATCAGTTGATATGTCCCTGTAATAAGATCTATGTTGGAAAAACCATTAGGGAATTTAGGAGAAGAATATTGGAACATAAATATGATATTGAAAAAGTAAAATTGGATAGTCCAATTGCTAGACAGTTTTCAAAATACCACAAAAGCAATCCAGAAGGTTTGAGAGCTATAGGAATTGTACATATTTATAATAATAAAAGAGGGGGAAATCTGGATTTAAAGCTATAGAGGTGTGAGACACGGTGGATTTATACCTTGGGCTCTCTTTTTCCTCAGGGTCTTAATGAAGAAATACAATTCAATTTCTTTTTGTAATATATGTATAGATGTGGGTTTATATGTTATGTTGCATTTATGGTGAGTTGGATGGGCACTTCACGACATTAGGGGAAGTGTTTTAAATTCATGGATTAGGTGTTATAATTTGCTCTATATAATTTTATGTGTATGGAGATAATATTGGAGTGAGGTGCCCAACTAACTCATCGAATGATGGAGTAAGGATATGGTGGGTTGGATGGACACTTCACAATAAAAGGGGAAGTGCATTAAATTCAAGATTAGGTGTCATAGTTTGCTCTATATAATTTTATATGTATTGAGATAATATTGGAGTGGGATGCCCAATTAACTCACCGATTGATAGAGAAGGGATATAATATATCTGTTTATATCATCGACTTTTTGTTACAAATTATTCTGGAATTGATGTGGTATATGATACGTGGCTTGAATTTATTAGGTGATTGCAGGAAAATATTCATTTAGGTAGTGATTTGTGATACTGGGGAATCTATCCTGGTCTGGAAACCACATTTGATATTTAGGCGTGTTGGTTGCTGTGGCAACCTCCCCTTTAGTTTTAACTTCCGGGTCTTAGATATTAAAAGGTGTGACCCGGATTTAGTAATGATTGTTGTTTGCCTTGAGAAAGTCCGCGGATGTGCGGACGAAACGCGTTGGCGAGGTCCAGACAGCATTGATGCCGTTAGTAAAGAACGATACAAGTGGCTGGCCATGAGTTATAAGAGCTGTCTATCTTCATATATAGAATGAAAGAATCATGGGAATGATGATTTAAGCAGTTGCATTTGCTACTTACATTATACAGTTTGGAAGCGGAAGGTGGACGGATACCTATTGCTGGTGGAAAGAAAGATAAAGTATCGTTGAGTTACCACGACACAGTGTGAAGCCGGAAGGAATGAGTACTCCTAGCTGTACCGAATAAGGCAACTTGTGAGTGGTGGTGGGCTCCAATATAGGAGCAGGAAGGTATTTGGGACGATAATGCTTTTGAATATGCTGTTGGCTTTGCTCCCTTGACATTTCATACTGTTTTGTCACAGACCAGCCAGACTCAGTTGCGTATGTATAATGCAATATCAAGTTTGTACATGCCGTACAATGTATTATCAAGTTTGTACATGCCGTTCTACATAGTTGAGTACTCAGCACTATGAATTTATATTCATCATGACCTCTGATGGGAGAATCTTTTGACGCTGTGATTATAATTGAATTATCCTGGTGATCAGATTGGTATCGTATATGACTTGATGAACTTACCATTATTTCATCTTTCTTTATTCATCATTCATCAGCTACGTTTCATGTTTCATAATCATCATCATTCTTCGCTTTCAGACTGTTATATCTTTATTAATTTTTCTTTTTCTTTTTATGGCCGAGCTCTATTTTTTGGCGCCAGTGTTCTGTGTTCATTATTGTATATGATATGTTGATGTGGGATGGTCTGTATCTGTCCGCTGCAGACATTGGTGTTACACACTGTTACTATGGTTTTTTTTTTACATGTTTGACTCCATTTTTTTCATATGTCTATATTTAAGACGTTGAATAAATATTTTTATTAATTTATGATGGTACCTGTTTATGGATGTGGGTTGAGTGCCTTTTAATATCCTTCTGTGTGTTCTTGCTTGTTTTTGATATGCTATATATGGATTAGGGCACCCTATGTATGATATACATGGTTATACCCTGTTAAAAGTAACTAAGAGTTGTGTTCCTTTGCGATATATCTATATATCCTCAAGAGAACGGTCAGCCAGGAAGACCCCAGGACCTAACGAGTTGAAGGTATGTAGGAATCTAAGGAGAAGAATATCCTGAAAGGTCTTATAGTACGTAACAGTCAGCCCATCCAGTCTGGGGTTTTTGCCCGTGGGGGTAGCATTAACCACCACTTGAACTTCTTGTAGGGTGATCGGATCATCCAAAAGTGTCGCCTCTGAACGGGATCATTTCCGCGGCATGTAAGACGTCAAGTAGTCAGAAATGGCAGAAACATTGTCCAAAAGTACAAAGCCGGAATATGGGCACATAGTTCACCAAACATCCTAGACTGTTTGTTGGGGGAATTTAAGCCCTTAGCATTTATTGAGACCACAGTATGGGTAGAAGATTTATCAAGTTGGTCAGCTATAATCCGCATACAGTGTACCCAGCCGCAGCCGGGGAGGGGATTCAGGGAAAAGAGCCACAGTTAGAGACCAGCCAGATCACATCCAGACGAGACCCAAGAGACAGAAAAGAAGGGACAGGTAATGGGAAAGGAGAGTATAGAGGGACAAAGAAGCAAGCATAGATAAGAGAGATACAGAAAAGGGACACAAAGGGAACACAGTAAACCCTACACTTGTTGGGAGCAAACCCCAAATTGCGCTAGCGCCCAGAAATGGGTCACCCAGCCAAAGGAACCCAAGTCCGAGGTCGTCGCGCCTAAACTAATACACGGGAAAAAAGCCAGTGAAGATGTGAGAGCTCTGCACGAAACACAAATCCCACACAGCGCTCCCCAGTCCCTGCCCCGCGGGCAACAATGCACAATAACATAGCAGTCTGCGAGCTAAAAAGAAGCATGCATAGTGAACTCTAGTGAACCACTGGACCTTACATTATTGAAGTATAGCAAAAAGAACATATTAACCAAAGGGAAACAGCAGGACATATAGGCACTGAGGGAACACAGGCGCCCCCGCCAAGCACCGAGGGCAGCGGGGGACAACACAGCCCCAACACCGCACCGCAAGGTGCCCACCAGCCAGCTGGAGAGCGACCCGCAGAGCACCGCTAGCCGCAGTGATCGGGAAAGAAGCCCATGCACCATTCCGGCCAATGGTAAACATCTATTGCGGCCCATAGTGAACCACAAAATACATAATCTCCCGAGCCCCAAGAACCCCATAACATTCAATATTTTCGACTGCTCAAAGGAGGCGACCATCCCCCACTCAGCGTGTCCAGCAATCCACGGACCAGGAAGCACCCAGAAGGCCACAAAATGCCCAAAGCCCAAACACAAAGGGTCCAGTACCGTATCACCCCCCACTCAGTAGACCCGAAGCGTCAGCCCAACCCGACACCGGGAAGAGCCGAGGCGCCCCAGAGCATAGGTGAAAACCCACACCCAGCAAAGTTATCTGAACGATACAGTAAGGGCAACTACAAGAGTCCCACAACCCCCAAAACAGGAGCCCAAAGTCAGAGCAGTGCAGACTCCAACATCGGAAAGACCATATATATATATATAAGAAGACTTTGTGCCTGGCAAAACAGACCCAGGGGTGGCAGAAAGGAGGATTTACTGCTCCCATTGGGTGATTCAACAGGTTGTGATTTTTGGCTCACCCCCACTATCCAGCCCGCCCACCACTATCTAAGGCTTCTACACCACAGACACACACTGGCAAACACATACAAACATATACACACACTCATACAGAGACACACGCACACACTGAGCAGCTGAGGATGATGGGAACTATGTTCAAGCTACAGGTGGAAGGCCATGGTCCAAATTTGTATTATGCATCAGGGTTCCCAGCACATAGATACAAGGTTATGGGCTCGCTACAATAAACCACTCATATGCAGCTTCTTTATTCCCTGTCTGTGACCCTGCACAGCCCTGCCAATTACTACAAGTGAGCCGGTTTCTAACCAATCAGTAGGTAGGATGCTGGGGAGCAGACTTGCTAGCACAGAGAAGCTGGGAAAGTGAAACAATGGCAGAGACATGATCAGGCAGTACAGAGCAGGACTTCAGCTGAGCTGGTAAATGGCAGAGACATGGGTGTGACTGTATTTATATATTGCACAAAGAGAGAGAAAGAGAGCAGATTGTTTGTTAGTCTGTCTGTAAGTAGAGGTGCCAGTTCCTGCAATCATCTCTATGCTGTACATAGCTCACTGTATAGCGTGTATGACAAACTATTTATATATGGTCTGGCACTGTATAGTATACAGTCTGTGTATAAGGACTGGCACTATACAGTATAGGAGGGACAATCCCTGTTTGACACCCAAATCCCTCTGCTCCTCTATTTAGGAGATCGCACTGTGTGGTGTATATACCAGTGTATCAGATCGCTCCACATCAATAAAACCCACAGTAATGTGGGTATAAACTTCTGTATATATCTTATAAATTAGTCTGTGTAAAAAATACTTTCATCTTCTTCTAAATCATTCACTTACACAAAGAGTAACTTAACCATTTCAATGCCAGAGGGGTACGCAATGCATTGCTTACCCCCTGGCACTCAAAGGGTTAAAAATTCATCAAACTACACCACCAGCCACGTCCCCAGTAACACCACATAAACACAAGTGTCTCTCTTTGTCCATTTGAAATGTTGGGAGGTATGTTACTTACACTGCTCACACTGTATGTATGTATGTTCTGCTTTGCATCTGTGTGTCACTGTTTGTGTATGTCAGTGCATGTGTGTGTGTGTGTGTATGTGTGTTGCATGCGTCTGTCTATCACTGTGTGTCCCCCTGTATATGTGTGTGTTTGCACATGTGTCTGTGTATCACCGTGTGTACCTTTCTGACACGTACACCCTACGCCATATTTCACTATCTTAACATTTATTAACCCCTTAACGACCCTTGGCGGTCACAGTACGTCAAGGGTCAAATTGACTGAATGACCCATGACGTACTATGACCGTCCTAGAATTTCAGGCTCCCCCCGCGGCTGCATGCCATTTGGGGAGTCCTGAACTGGAAGGAGCAATAAAAAAAAAACAAAACGCTCCGTGGTCCTTAACTGACCACGCGGCTGGTCATTAAGGGGTTAAAAAAAAAAAAAACATTCCCTGCAAAACATAACGGGCAACGCCTTCCCACATTGCTAGTATAATATAGGATCTCCCAGGTAGAGTCGGGCAGCCCAAACATGAACCAGTAAGGGTAGTGGGAGAGGAGTAACACATAGGCCAGGAGGCCAATATATTCATAGTTAACCAAGTAGCCGGGGGAACGGTCACATTGGAACCATAGTTCAGCATACCACAATTTAGGCCTCAGGAACAAGATCTCCACGTTGCCCTCTCTGCGACCTGTGCCGACATCTGTGCTGGGGTCTAGGGAGCCAGGACGGATTCCTTAGAGCCAGCAAGGGCAAGGGCGACTCACCGGAGAGGAAGGCCTTCCAAGTAGACAAGTCGGGGACGTCCAAACTCAGCACCGCACACAGGTGGGGGACATCCTCATGGGTCCGGATCACATAGGTAATGCCCTCCTGCCTCACCGACAGCGAGAAAGGGAAACCCCACCGGTAAGGGACATCCGCTTGGTGAAGATGTTCTGTCAGCAGCTTCACAAATTTCTGGAGCTGAAGAGTAGCCCAAGCCACGTCAGGCAAGATGTGGATCGGGGAGCCATTAAATACCAAAAAGCGTCGTTTTCTAGCTGCTGACAGAATTTCCTCTTTAAGACCAAAGGAGTGGATGCAGCAAATGATGTCCCTAGGTGTTGCTCCAGGGAGGTCCTTAGGCCGGAGTGCTCTGTGCGCTCTATCTAACACCAGAGCAGCTGAGGCATCTCGTCCCAGCACAAACTTAAGTACATCGGCCGTGAGCATCTTAGTGTCCTCCGGGCCATCGGATTCAGGGAGGCCCCTGATACGCAGGTTGTTCCTGTGACCCCTGTTGTCCAAGTCGATAACATGATGCGCCAGTTGAGACAAAATGGTGCCCTGTCTGGTGAGTTTATCGTCCAAGGCCCGGAATGAATCCTGCAGGGTAGAGTGGTCAGACTCAAAGGTTTGGATCCTTGACCCCTGTTGACACAAGTCCTCTCGGAACTCCTGCAGCTCATCCCGAACTGCAGACTGGACCAGGTCCGAGATAGAAGCGAGATCTTTTTTGATCTGGAGCTTGAACGCGGCAAAATTTGCCTTTGTCACCATGTCCCCCGTAGATGGGGTCAGAGCCTGAAATGAGAGTCCACTCGCACCCGGTACATCACCATTGGTGGAGCTAGAGGAGGAAGGTAAGTCCTGCGCAATGGCAACGCCACCAAAATCCTCTGTCGGAGCAACCGACACGGGTGCAAAAAAGGAGTTCATGGGTTGTGAAGAAGGGCCTCTTCCAGACTTAAGCCCTGGGCTCTTGGGGTCTTTTTGGCACATTTCCCCATGGTCAGTAAGTGAAAGGCTTCGGTTCGGCCACAGTTATATGCCCGCAGAGCTGGAACAGAGACAAAGCACGTCTGTTCACATCGAGCGCTGGCCCGGCCTCCATAATGACATTTCTTATACCCATCACTAGGAATTGGTTATAATATCCCCCCCCGGGTCTTGTGGGACAAATCATCACTTTACACGGGACAAATTTAACTTCCCAAAGTTCCATCTAAATGGTGATTTTTAACCCCTTGGAAACCTCTCTAGCATTTACTGTTTAAGTCCCATTTAAATAATTAGGAATGTTTATTTCTCCCCCATGGAACAGCTGTTATTGCACCACAATTCCTCTAGTCTGCTTAGTACATCAGGCTCAGTGTGTGTTAGTTTGTATGAGTGATTATGTGTCTGTGTACGTGATTATCTCTGTGTTTATGATTGTGTGTCTATGTATGTGTACAAAGGTACAAGGTATTTCAAAGTTTGAGGATAAATTAATATCCCTTATTTGTTTGTGGACTAGAATGACAATTGTGGCCTATTTGAAGTGTCACAATGTATCCTGTTCACAAATTTTTACTAAAATTGTCTAGATTTGCCATAAAGAATATATAACCTCAATTCCAACCAATTGTTATGATAACGTTTTATCAACTTCGCTGGTTAGAAAGCAAATACGGCAGTAATTACAGAAGTCTTTTACAAGCTTAAATTTTGTATACGACATTTAGTTATTTCATTATATTGACATATAATTTATTATTCAAATTGATTATTTTGCTAATTAAATGTTGTTGTTACGCTCGTTGACTGCGCTAAGGTTCGACCCTCTGCTGCTTGGTTGCGGATAGAAATGCTGGACAGTCGGGGTCTTTCCCCTCTGCGGTGACTTCTGGCACCAGCGGCCTCCTTGCCGGCGGCTCTACTTCGGTCTCCTATCCTGGGTGCATCTCTTTGCATTTGGCACTCTCTTGGTGTCTCAAACGCTTGGGCCCCTTCTCCATCACCTCTCCTGAGCATTTCGGAGATGGGAGGCTTTGGATCTGACTGCTGTCCCAAAGCTGTTTGAGGATTTGGCTCGGCGGGACTTCGACGCTTTCTCCCCGTGCCTTTGACCTCCCAAGAACGGAGCTTTGGAGGTTCCTGCAGGTTCAGAAGTTCCTTACTAAGCTCACCAAAGGAGGTTCTCCTTCTCGCACTCTGACCTGGATGGAGACCTTCCTTACCTCACCTGATAATAGTCGACGCACGATCTCTAAGTTGTATTGATTTCTACTGTACGGTGACTCTAAGACAACCCCGAGCTTTCTCATCGCTTGGGCTGAGGACCTTCAGGTTCCCTCGCTATCGGATCTGCAGACTTGGAGAGCACTTTTCCGAGTGATCAAATACCTACCGAAAGATACTCCCTCTCAGGAGGGCTTTTATAAGCTGGTCACTCACTGGTATCTTACACCTCACAGACTATCTAAAATGTTCCTGGGGACACCGGACAAGTGTCGGAGGTGCGGGGAGTCTGGTGGCACTATGTCCCATATCTGGTGGACTTGCACCGACATTAGCGCTTATTGGGGACGGATTCTGGGGAAAATAGAGGAGATATGCGGTATCTCAGTCCCTGTCGACCCTCTGTTATGTTTATTTTCCCTTCATGCTCTATTTACTCCTAAAAGGTTTCCTCTTCTACACTTTTTGCTCACAGCTGCTAGATTGACTATCTCCTCCCACTGGAAAGTACAGGGCTCCCCTTCCCTAGATGCTTGGATGGGCAGGGTAAACAGATTCAGCACCACGGAGAGGTTTCACGCTTGGCGCCTCTCACGCTTAAATTCCTTCAGAGAGACTTGGTCCTCCTGGAATGCCTCCGCTTATGCTTCCTAGTTCCGGGAGCGGTGACAGCTTCATGTGTGGCGCATGGATTGGAGACGTAGTGCAGTGCCAGGCGGTTCCTGGGGATTGGGTTGGTGGCCCCTCCCCCCTTCTCCGTTCCCCCCTTCTTCTCCCTTTTTGCTTTACTCTTCTGCTTCACCTCTCAATCTCTTCTGCTTGCCCTGACGATCCTTGATAGACTCTTCCTTCTTTTTCACCCTCCTCTTAGTTTCTCGTTTCTTCCCTCTGGGAGCTGTCACGTTGATCTTTTCTTGGTTGTCTTGTTCTTCCCTAAGCTCATCACTGATCCTATTTTTGAGTATCTGAGAACATGTTTTAGCTATTCTTGCCTTATTCCTGTGTATTTGACCTTGGATATGCTTTATATTCTAATTTTTGCTTTGTGATCTGTCATGTTTTACTTTGGATGTACATTTTCTAATGCTACAATAAAGAAAAAAAAAAAATGTTGTTGTTACGCTAATTAAAATAAGTTGGGTTTTTTTAATGTATGTGTACATGTGTGTGCATGAGACTGTGTGTATATGTATGTGACTGTGTGTGTGAATGTGTATGAGGATTTAGGTCTGTATATAACTATGTGACTGTATATCTGTGTGTGTGACTGTGAGTATGTATGTGACTGTGTGTGTGCATGTGTATGAGGATTTAGGTCTGTATATAACTATGTGACTGTATATCTGTATGTGTGTCTGTGATGTGTTTACTGTGTATGTGTGTCTATGTCTACATGTGACTGAGTGTCCATTTGAGTGTATGCGTGTATGTCTGTGACTGTGTGAATATGTGAGTGCATGGGAGGTAGGTGTGTGACTATATGTGAATATGGATGTGTGTCTGTCATTCTCTGATTAACTATATGTGTGTATATATGTATATGTGAATATGTATATGAGTATGTGAATATGTGCATATGTGAGTATGTATATGGGGATATAATGTATGTGTGTGCATGTGAACGTGTATATGTGTGTGTATATATGTATGTATATGTGAATATCTGTATGTGTATATGTACAGTATATGTGAATATCTGTATATGTATAAGGGGACGTAGATGGTTTTCCTGGCTCTGACTACACAATGGTGATTTTAGTTACACATGTTCCACCTCTTATTTTCCCCTCAGTACACGTCTCGGAAGCTTGAAGAGGACGTTGCCTGTTCCAGGCTCAGCGACTGATCGGTACGGTTATTTTTTTTTTGTTCCTAATAAACATTCCAAGTTCTCAATTCTTGTGGTCTCTGCATTTGTCCTTAGTACAGACAGTCAATCGTTGGCTGGTTGGGGATGATTGAATTGCAAACTCCAACAGCTATAGAGCCACAGGTTGCCTACCACTGTCTCAAGTTTTCAGATGATATTGTAAATCAAACAGTGTATACAGGAGCACATAGCCACCTACCTACAGGAGGATTTATCTACAGGACTGGGGTACAGGGGTGTGGGGGTTACCTACCAGTGTGGGGTACAGGGGAAGAGGGGATTACCTACCAGTGTGGGGTACAGGGGTGAGGGGGTACCTACTAGTGTGGGGTACCAGGGTGAGGGGGTTACCTACCAGTGTGTGGTACAGGGGGGAGGGGGTTACCTACCAGTGTGGGGTACAGGGGGGAGGGGGTTACCTACCAGTGTGGAGTACAGGGGGGATAGGGTTACCTACTAGTGTAGGGTACAATGGTGAGAGTGTTATCGACCAGTGTGGGGTACAGGGTAGAGAGAGATGGATGCGCTTGGCATAGCAGAAGGGAGAGGTTAGGTGGCAGTGCCCCCGGCCTGGTTGCAATAGGTGGATGTGATGGTGGTGCAGTTGACTTGGTGCCACTTGGTATGGTGGAAGGGGCAGTTGGTTTAGCATTGTCATCTGACATAGGGTAGTGAGCGGGTGGTTTGGCAGTGCCAATTGGACTGAATTCCTTACATGATGAAGAATTTGTCCTTGATATTTGCGTTGATAAGCTAAAGAGAGGGCGAGGTGCCCATTATACTCATCATAGAGGTCAGATGACTCACACAATGACCCCGGAGAAGGGAAACCATTGTGACATCCAGCGGGTCACTTTGGAGATCATTTACGAAGCAGCTTATCAAATACACTGCACATTTGGTGCTAAAACTTACATTTATCTATGATGAGTTTCTTTCCAGGTGAATGTATGTTCCACCCCAGAAAAGAAATGAGACCATTGAAGTATTTTCTGAGGTGTTTACAATTCCTCCTTTAGTAAATGGCCCCTTGTATCTCCCTGTGCCTCAGACAGTAGATTGTAAGCTCTACAGGGCAGGGACCCAGCTGACAATCAGACATTCTGTACCCAGCATCATGCACAAACAAGATGTGTTCTCCTGAAAACCACACCATCACATATATGTAGAACGGCTGGTGAATACATGACTTATTCTTCCAGTAGAAGAACGAAATTATAAAGAGCGAGATGTAAATCAGGGACATTTTAACCCCTTGAGTGCCAAAGGGGTGAGCAAAGCAATGCATTGGACACCCCTTTAACAAGCAATGAGTTAAGCCACTGCTGGACCCTATACAAGGTAAACAGTAGATGGTCACCTTCACCCTGTGGAGGTTATAGAGGCCTCCAACACTTCCAGCACCCAAGGGATTAAGAAATCACCAGCGGCCAGCGCGCCCTCCGCAACTGCCCAGGTTCCCTTATTGTTTAGTGGTCCAGACAAATGCCCAAACCCTGCCAGTTCCAGTCAGTTTGTCCTACTCTCTGTACAAATCATTCACTGAGTAACACAAGTCTGATACTGTAGATATTTCAGGCACTAAACAGGATTTATATCAAATAAAAAAATATTTATTCTAACTGATGTCCCTCTCTATCCAGGATGAACATTCTGATGTCCGGTCATATCTGAATAATCAGTTTCTTACAAACACCTCTCACTATGGCCCATTTCACTTTAACATATGAACTGTGGGAGAATGGGAGACTCCATTCTGTACGCAGAGAAGGGGAAAGAGCCCTGCACATCGCTCAGCAACATTAAATAATCAGATAGAGGTACATGTTTAAACATTAAGAACTCACAAAAAAAATAGGTTCGTTATACTAAAGGTTCTTATATGTCTGTGTAACTTCAGGAGGGAAGGGTTATAGTCTTAGTGTAAAAGGGATCTATGGAGAGGGAGTCCCCTCTGGGTGTCAGAATAAAGGGTTGAAATGACATTTAATGCCGCGACATGAGAATCTTGCGCTTTTGATGCAGGGCGAGATTCTCATGTCGCCCTTTGAATCACAGCGACCTGATTATTGCGCCGTTATGTTGCACGCTCTTTTGTGTGCGACATTTTCAGAGTGAACTGCTCATCACTTCTCATTGCCATCTATTGACAAAACTGGAAGTACATCTACAGTGATTATTGCGTCACTGTGAGTTGTCTACTGTGATTTTGCACCAATTAAATTATGGCCAAAATGAAAATGTGAATTTTTGTCCAAACAGAGCTACATAAGCATGCCAGGCTTCTGTAATAACTACTACCTTAAGCCTGTTAGAAGAGGTTGGCTGGATTGTTATTCATTTATAAATCCATTTACATACTGTGTGTAATAACAAACCCTTTGGAGGATTCCAACTTGCTGCTGTTCTTGCCATTTAAATAGTAATATGATCTCTTTCTTCTCTAAATGCTTTAAGTTCCCAAGCAGACTCCTTGAGCTGTATTCAATAAACTGAACAGGCAGGAGGACCAGATTCCCCAATAGGCAGTGTAGGAATCCACTTAGAGCTCCAAATTGTGAGTGGCGGTGCCTCAACCCTGCACATATCGCTCAACATTTTCAATGGCCGAAGAGGGACAAACAGAACAAAATCAGAATCGTACTATTGTAACTCAGGATGGATGATGGATAAAAGCAGATTTATTGGAATAATAAAAGCAGATACACTGAGCACTCACATCTTACGCGTTTCGCACAGAACTGTGCTTACTCATAGACTAGACCAACAAAATATCCTCACTGATTATGTATCTTTGGAGCAACGTATTAAATTTGAATTGGCTAATCAACTGAACACGGCAATTAGTTCACTGTATCCAATAGTAGTCTGCAACAAAGACTTACTGTAAAACCAAGTATACAAAAGACTAAAAATCACTGTATTCTCTTGAAAAGACCTGAATGTATCAATCTCAAATGGTCCTTATTTGCTCCATGATCCAAGTTGCTGTTGCACCTTAGTTGAAGAGCTAACATGCATCTTGAATTTTGTAGGTGAAGTACTTCAATGGCCTGAAATGTTATAGTGGCGCTATTGCTACACCATCCAATGGAGAACTAGGGTCAGTTGAACATAAACCTTCATAGGGCCGTGTAGCAACAGCGCCACTGTCACATTTCAGGCCATTGAGATACTGCACCTAAAAAATTCAAGTTTGAGGTGCAATAACTTTTGAATAGAACACCTCTCAGCAGTGGAAATGGACTGGTTTTACTCAGGAGGCTATACACTGTAATATACAGCTTTTATCATATTAAGTGTCACTATCCCTTTAACCATTTGAGTGCCAGAGGGATTCGCAAAGCATTGCTTTTCAATGTGTTACTTAACCATCTGGCACTCAAGGTTAACTCATTGCAAATCAAGGTGTTGTTACCCCTCTTGCAGGCAAAGGGTTAAATAAACTGGCCAGTAGAGAGCAGCAGACATTTGTGTTTGATACAGAACCCACCCATCAGGCCAGTAGGTGTGGCCAACACAAGACGCTCCTCTCACCAATGGCAAGGCAGTAGATGTAGTATATCTAGACTTTACACAGGCATTTGATACAGTGCCACACAGAAGGCTGGGGTATAAAATAAGGAAATTGGGGCTAGGAGATAACCTTAGCAATTGGATACAAAACTGGTTGAAGGATAGGGAACAGTGTGTGGTTGTAAATGGACAATTCTCCAATACAGTTAAAGTGGAGAGTGGAGTACCTCAGGGTTCAGTATTAGGTCCGCTGCTTTTTTACATGTTTATAAATGACCTGGAAATAGATCTAGAAAGCAAAATATCAATATTTGCAGATGGCACTAAATTATGCAGGGTAATTAATTCAGAACATGATATTTTCTCTCTATAGAGGGACTTACATACAATGTCAGATTGGGCAAACAAATGGAATATGAAGTTTAATGTGGGGAAGTGTAAAGTAATGCATTTAGGAGGAAACAATCCCAAGGCTACTTATGAACTTAATGGAATCATTTTAGGGGACTCATTGCTAGAGAAAGACCTGGGTATCCTTGTCATCTACAAACTTGGAAACAGTGACCAGTGTCAAACAGAAGTAGCAAAGGCAAACAAAATCCTGTCTTGCATAAAAAGGGGTATCGAAGCAAGAAAGGATAACATTATTTTGCCATTATACAAATCATTAGTAAGACCTCGCCTTGAGTATGCAGTGCAGTTTTGGGCACCAGTTCTGAAAAAGGATATACTAGAACTAGAGAGGGTACAGCAAAGAGCAACACAATTAATTAAGGGAATGGAGGACTTGACGTATGAGGAAGGACTAGACAAACTTGGTTTATTTACTGTAGAGAAAAGACTAAGAGGAGACCTTATCACATTGTACAAGTAATGAGAGGTCAATACAAGATTTCTGCAGTGAGCTATTTATTCCAAGGCCTGATCAGGGCCAGGGGACACCCCTTGAGGTTTAGACTTCAGCAGAGAAAGGGTTTTTTTACAATAAGGTCTGTTAAATTGTGGAATTCCTTGCCCAAGCAGGTGGTTATGGCAGATACAATGGATACATTTAAGAGAAGATTGTATGTTCTCTTTTGAAAGAAATGTATCCAGAGTTATACAGTTTGGTAGCAGGAAAGCTATAAAATTCTCAGTCACTGGGGAATGAGGAGAAGGATGGACTTGTGTCTAGGGCTGCAACTAACGATTATTTTGATAATCGATTAGCTGGCCGATTATTTTTTCGATTAATCAGATAAAAAAAACAATATGCTAATTTTTCATTTTTTAAAAAGATTCAATGAACAAACAGTGTTAAAAACAAACAGCAGAATAAAAAACTTTACACATTAACATGTGTCATTGTTATTATTTTACTATGGGGTCTATGCACCTCTCTTTCTCCCCCCTTGCACCTCTATTTCTCCCCCATGTACTTCTTTCTCCCCCCTTGTACCTCTCTTTCTCCCCCATTTTCCACTTTGTACCTCTGTCTCTTTCCCCCATGTACTTCTCCCCCCTGCTCTTGCACCTCTATTTCTCTCCACCCCCCCCAATACCTCTTTGTCACTGGAGCATCTTTCCCCCATACTGATGACATCCGGGGCAGAACCACGTCAAATGCGGAGACGCCGAGTGGTGCATGCTGGGGTTTTCTTCCTCAGTCTGGGCGCCAGTTTTAAACTTGCCTCAGAACAGATGAAGAAAATACTAGCATGCTTCACGCGGCGTCTCTGCGTTTGACGTGGTTCCGCCCCGGATGTCATCAGTGCGGGCAGTGGGAAAAGACAGTAGCATCCGGCAGACATTAACCCTTTGAGTGCTAGAGGGGTAAGGAACGCATTGCAAATCAATGTTTCCTTACCCCTCTGGCACTCAAAGGGTTAAGGCGCTCATCCTTTCAAAACATACGGCTGCTGGGCGGCGAAACTTATCGCTGCACAACTAATCGATAATGAGAATTGTTGGCAACGATTCTCATTATCGATTTTATCGATCAGTTGTTGCAGCCCTACTTGTGTTTTTATTCAACCTAATTTGCTATGTTACAATTTGGCAGTCTAGGAAGTTGGCATCTCGGTCTTGTAGTAAATCCATCTCTGAGGACATACATATGGATTCTCTCCTTGTAACATCTCTGATCTTTACCCCTTTAAGGACCAAAGCAATAGACAACATCTTGCTTTGCCATGAATTGCATATCCTCTGGTCTTTAATGGGATAGTAATGTTTCATAATAAAAGCAGCTCTAATTAATCATCATAGTATTTAGACCTTGGAGAGTGTTATTTCAGTACTGTCAGAGTTGTAGTACATGAGTAATTGAATGATATAGTACCCCCCTCCCGCCCCTTTTACTGATATAACACTGCTCAGCCAGAGCAGCAGGGTGTGTTCAAGTGGATTGCAGAGAGGGACAATCTTCAATTAAGATAAGGGAAAAAGCTGAAAAACTTGTCAAGGGGGCAGGGTTTTCATTGTTCTCATAGGAAGAAGATTGTCCCTTGATGTGCGCTGTCTGGTCTTTGGACTGCATTCCACATCTGAGAAGAGATGGCTTACACTAGGTAAAAGGGGCGGGAGGGGAAACTTTATCATTCAATTACTCTTGAACTACAACTCTGACAGTATTGATATAACACTATGGCTCGTATACTATGAAGATTCATTGGAGATGCTGTTTTTGAAAAAACATTACTATCCCTTTAAAGGATTAATATTTGCATAACAGCATTTTACACATGGAAAACATGTAAAAAGTTTCTACATTGTGTGCCTCATCTGATGTATAACAAGACTTGATTTCCCATATTCAAAACATGAAAACGGTTTCGCTCATTGTATGAATCTTCTGATGTCTAACAAGACTTAATTTGTGTGTGAAACATTCCCCACATTCGATACATGTAAATGGTTTCTCTCCTGTATAAATCCTCTGATGTCTAACAAGACTTAGTTTCTGTGTAAAACATTTCCCACATTCAAAACATGAAAATGGTTTCTCTCCTGTATGAATCTTCTGATGTGTAACAAGATGTGATTTCTTTGTAAAACATTTCCCACATTCAGAACATGAAAATGGTTTCTCTCCTGTATGAATCATCTGATGTGTAACAAAATCCGATATCTTTCTAAAACATTTCCCACATTCAGAACATGAAAATGGTTTATCTTCTGTATGAATACTCTGATGTCTAACAAGACTTGATTTCAGATTAAAACATTTTCCACATTCAGAACATGAAAATGGTTTCTCTCCTGTATGAATCATCTGATGTGTAATAAGATTTGATTTCTTTGTAAAACATTTCCCACATTCAGAACATGAAAATTGTTTCTCTCCTTTATGAATTCTCTGATGATTAACAAGATCTGATTTCTGTGTAAAACATTTTTCACATTCAGAACATGAAAATGGTTTCTCTCCTGTATGAATCCTCTTATGTCTAATAAGATTTGATTTTGAAGTAAAACATGTCCCACATTCAGAACATAAAAATGGATTCTCTCCTGTACGAATCATCTGATGACTAATAAATGATTTTTTGGCAAAATATTTTCCAGTTTCAGAACATGAATATGGTTTCTCATCTGTATGAATTATCTGCTGTAGAACATGTTTTGATTTAGTAGGGAATGGTTCCTGACATTCAGAAAAAGAAAATCCCTTCTCTGTTATGTGATTTCTCTGATGTGTAACAAGGGCAGATTTAGATTTAAACCATTCATGACATTCAGAGCAGCTGTACAGTCTCTCAGAGGTAAAAGCTGCACATTGTGTCCCTGTATTGTGTGTGAGATTAGACATATGGGGATCTGTTAGATTGGATCCTTCACGTGAGATGGATTTCTCAGACGTAGACCTTTTTACACTGTTACTTGCAGAATGTCCTCCAGTTATGTCTGTTCTCTGATGACTCTGCATTACACAGATCTCTTCCATCACATCTCCTACTGAACCTATGGAGTGAGAACAAGAATTATTATGTTACCAAATAGCATTTCACTTAGTACAAAACATGCTTGAACATGTTAAATAAAAACACAGTATACGGCAAAATCTACAAAAGCAGTTGTAGTAATTCTGGGGCAAGCCAATGGCAAAATCTGGGCTGCATATAAATTCCTGAAATGTGGTGGGGACCTTTCTAGCGTGCAAGAGGTTAAATCAGATCATTTGTTTGTTCTCTATAGTTGGTTTACACCACAATTACACAGACATACAGGGCATTAAATTACTCTTGTTCATCTGCCACATATAAATACATAGATGGCAAAACTGGACTTCCCTTGTCAAAACCAAATCATAAATGATGGCATCTACCAACCACCCAGCACATGGCAAACCTCCTCAGTGGGACCGCCACGCAAAACAACAAATGGAAGCTGTTGGCTCTTGGAGACTTCAATGTTATTTGACTGGACTCCAAAAAAAACAAAATTCAGTTCACTGTGTTTAAGGGATTAAACTTAATACAACTGACACTCTCCGCTACTCGCATAGATCCAAAAACAAGCAGCTATACTCTACTGGATGGATCCTTTCATCCTGTGCAAGTAGAACCCAGATTTCGGGCGTAATAGTAATGATTACTCCCGAGTGTAATGTGCATGGAAAATAAAGCCAATGACATCAGTCCCCAAAGTTATAGTTGCTAGATCTCCAATCTTTCCTAAATGATCTAATCAATTACACATATAGTACAAAATAAACCCAATAGCCGGCCTAGACTCTGCAATTGACTATTTTAGCTCTAAGCTCTTGCAGGTCTGTAATACCCATGTCCCACTAAGGATGGTGATGGGGGGGGGGGGGGAGAGGGCATCTACTCTGTTTTCACATGGGCTTAGGTAATCATTCAGTAAATACGTTTCTCTCTTAGTTATCTGATAGAATATAATATGTGTCTATTGCTGACAATGTCCCCAGTAACATGTGGGGTCCCACAAGGTTCCATTCTTGGCCCCCTTCTAGTTTAAGGTTTTGTAAATGATCTGCTCATGGATTACAAAGCATCTCCTGTTCACATGTAAACACTCAACACCATTATCTACATTACAATTCCAAACATAGCACAATTTGTGTCAGAATTACTGAAGATTTCTCTAAAGTTCAAAGGTGGATCAGTAATAACAACTTGTTCTTAAACACTGGCAAGAAGGTCACAATGGTATCTGGTACACAGTGCAGATTACTTAAACACCACAATACCCGTTTAACAATCATAACAAAAGTCTAATCATAATGTCTCAAGTCCACCCTTACAAGTATCTCAGTGTGCGGCTAGACTCCAACCTCCCATTTGGTCTTGATGTTGATAAATGAACATCCAATCTTTATACTAAAGTAGGCGCTCTGTTTGAAAACGAATCCTGTCCAAGTCCCCTTGTAAGAAAATATATTGTGCAACAAGTGTTAATGCCAGTCATCGATTATGGTGATGTAGTAGTATATATGATTCTGCTCCAAATTCTATCTTTGTAAACTCAGCATTCTGTATAGTTCATTAAGAGGTTTTGTTTTCCAACCCTACACATCACTGTGATATGTTTAAATAGACAATTTGTTTAACAGTCAAATCCAGAAATACCCTCCACCTTTCCTACTTGAGTTATAACCACTTCTTAGTATGATCACTCCAGCTCTCTATATTTCTATAACCTCTGCTCCACTTCCAGCAACTCGCTGACTATTCCACACTACCTGAGCAGTATGATCACTCCAGATCTCCATACTAACTATAACCTCCACTACTAACAACTCACTGACTATTCCACACTACCTGAGCAGTATGATCACTCCAGATCTCCATACTAACTATAACCTCCACTACTAACAACTCACTGACTATTCCACACTACCTGAGCAGTATGATCACTCCAGATCTCCATACTAACTATAACCTCCACTACTAACAACTCACTGACTATTCCACACTACCTGAGCAGTATAATCACTCCAGATCTCCATACTAACTATAACCTCCACTGCTAACAACTCACTGACTATTCCACACTACCTGAGCAGTATGATCACTCCAGATCTCCATACTAACTATAACCTCCACTACTAACAACTCACTGACTATTCCACACTACCTGAGCAGTATAATCACTCCAGATCTCCATACTAACTATAACCTTCACTACTAACAACTCACTGACTATTCCACACTACCTGAGCGGTATGATCACTCCAGATCTCCATACTAACTATAACTTCCACTACTAACAACTCACTGACTATTCCACACTACCTGAGCAGTATAATCACTCCAGATCTCCATACTAACTATAACCTTCACTACTAACAACTCACTGACTATTCCACACTACCTGAGCAGTATGATCATACCAGCTCGCCACAGTAACTATAACCTCCACTACTAACAACTCACTGACTATTCCACACTACCTGAGCAGTATGATCACTCCAGATCTCCATACTAACTATAACCTCCACTACTAACAACTCACTGACTATTCCACACTACCTGAGCAGTATAATCACTCCAGATCTCCATACTAACTATAACCTTCACTACTAACAACTCACTGACTATTCCACACTACCTGAGCGGTATGATCACTCCAGATCTCCATACTAACTATAACTTCCACTACTAACAACTCACTGACTATTCCACACTACCTGAGCAGTATGATCACTCCAGATCTCCATACTAACTATAACCTCCACTACTAACAACTCACTGACTATTCTGCACTACCTGAGCAGTATGATCACTCCAGATCTCCATACTAACTATAACCTCCACTACTAACAACTCACTGACTATTCCACACTACCTGAGCAGTATGATCACTACAGCTCTCCATACTATGTATAACCTCCACTACTAACAACTCACTGACTATTCCACACTACCTGAGCAGTATGATCACTACAGCTCTCCATACTATATATAACCTCCACTACTAACAACTCACTGACTATTCCACACTACCTGAGCAGTATGTTCACTCCAGATCTCCATACTAACTATAACCTCCACTGCTAACAACTCACTGACTATTCCACACTACCTGAGCAGTATGATCACTCCAGATCTCCATACTAACTATAACCTCCACTCCACTGCTAACAACTCCCTGACTATTCCACACTACCTGAGCAGTATGTTCACTCCAGATCTCCATACTAACTATAACCTCCACTGCTAACAACTCACTGACTATTCCACACTGCCTGAGCAGTATGATCACTCCAGATCTCCATACTAACTATAACCTGCACTACTAACAACTCACTGACTATTCCACATTACCTTAGAAGTATGATCACTCAGATCTCCATACAAACTATAACCTACACTACTAACAAATCACTGACTATTACACACTACCTGAGCAGTATGATCACTCCAGATCTCCATACTAACAACTCACTGACTATTCCACACTACCTGAGCAGTATGATCACTCCAGATCTCCATACTAACTATAACCTCCACTACTAACATCTCACTGACTATTCCACACTACCTGAGCAGTATGATCACTCCAGATCTCCATACTAACTATAACCTCTACTACTAACAACTCACTGACTATTCCACACTACCTGAGCAGTATGATCACTCTAGATCTACATACTAACTATAACCTCCACTGCTAAGAACTCACTGACTATTCCACACTACCTGAGCAGTATGATCACTCCAGATCTCCATACTAAGTATAACCTCCACTACTAACAACTCACTGACTATTCCACACTACCTGAGCAGTATGATCACTCCAGATCTCCATACTAACTATAACCTCCACTACTAACAACTCACTGACTATTCCATACTACCTGAGCAGTATGATCACTCCAGATCTCCATACTAACTATAACCTCCACTACTAACAACTCACTGACTATTCCACACTACCTGAGCAGTATGATCACTACAGATCTCCATACTAACTATAACCTCCACTACTAACAACTCACTGACTATTCCACACTACCTGAGCAGTATGATCACTCCAGCTCTCCATACTAACTATAACCTCCACTACTAACAACTCACTGACTATTCCACACTACCTGAGCAGTATGATCACTACAGATCTTCATACTAACTATAACCTCCACTGCTAACAACTCACTGACTATTCCACACTACCTGAGCAGTATGATCACTCCAGATCTCCATACTAACTATAACCTCCACTACTAACAACTCACTGACTATTCCACACTACCTGAGCAGTATGATCACTACAGATCTCCATACTAACTATAACCTCCACTACTAACAACTCACTGACTATTCCACACTACCTGAGCAGTATGATCACTCCAGCTCTCCATACTAACTATAACCTCCACTACTAACAACTCACTGACTATTCCACACTACCTGAGCAGTATGATCACTACAGATCTCCATACTAACTATAACCTCCACTACTAACAACTCACTGACTATTCCACACTACCTGAGCAGTATGATCACTCCAGCTCTCCATACTAACTATAACCTCCACTACTAACAACTCACTGACTATTCCACACTACCTGAGCAGTATGATCACTCCAGATCTCCATACTAACTATAACTTCCACTACTAACAACTCACTGACTATTCCACACTACCTGAGCAGTATGATCACTCCAGATCTCCATACTAACTATAACCTCCACTGCTAACAACTCACTGACTATTCCAAATTCCAAGAAAGAAGTGAATTAATCTGCCTCCTGCTACAGAGCTCCGAAAGTCTGGAATAACCTACCTGAAAAACTATCAGATCTCCCAGTTTAAAATCTCTAAAAACAACTGCTTTCTTGTATTTAAAAACATCTTGTAACTATGTAAAAGTTTATGTGTTTTTTCCTTCAGACTTCAGTGAGTTGTTAGCAGTAGAGCGGAGGTATAATTATTACAGAGAACTGAATGATCATTCTGCTCAGGTAAATCTTATTGTATTCTTCCTGGTAAAACACTTCCTACATAAAATACGTATTTACAAGTTAAATAATTAAATAAAAGAGAAGCTGTTCTGGAGCAAACCAACGGCACCATAGGGGATGGAGTAAATAAAAATGACCACTTATTTAAATGGAGGTTTAATTCCTGGAATGCTAAGGATGTCTCCAGTGCATTGCAAAGCATGCTGGGATGTGATGTCTCGGATTCCCTGGACCTACTATATTTCTAGAAATAAAACAAATACCCATTTCAATGACATCTACATAAGGGGAGAGCACAAAAAGAATCTAAAATCACTATCTTTACTATTAATAAAGGTGCAAGATAGTAAATACTTACAAGCTCTCGGAGGAGACCTTTGCCAATCCGACCTTGCTGAACAGCCATAAACCATGTCCCACTACTTCAGATCTCTTGGCACAGTCTCAGATGCTGTACTACAATTGCCTCCTTTCTTGTTGGTGCTTTATCCCATCACTTTATCCTACCCACTTGTAAAGTTGCAATAAGACAATCTGATGCGGGTCCAAGTCCCAGGTGGGTAAGCATCTGCTTTCAGGCCCCATCATCTCAGAGTACAACTTTGTCTGAGTGAGAGTTTCCCATAGGGAATGTGGCAAGGAGTTACTGACACTCAACAGATAGGAGCTACAGCCCAACGCATATTGCAGACTACTCGCTGCTTTATCACGGGTTACTATATGTCCATAAGTCCTCCTTTATATAAATTTTCTGTTCTTCTGATTAAAGCCAATTATCTCTCTCTGATACTGGGAATAAATCCAATATTCCCCTATGTTGTAGATGGTTTGCCACAGAATTTCACGATTTCACTGATATACCAGTCTCTCTATGAATTCATTGGTGAGCATGTATGAAGCAAAACAAGGAAAAATTCTGGGGCAAACCAACTACCAAACAGGGGAAAATTAAACATTCCCAAATGTCTATTCAATATTCAAATATCCAGCTGGCTGATCGAGACGAACCCCCACCCCCCGCAACAATACATATATATATATATATATAATTTTGCCTCACAATTAATCTGAGACCAGCTATTTAGTATTATCTTAATGTATAGATTAACACTCACCTGTCCTGGAACTTCTGGGAATTAATGTCTTCTTAGATACATGGTGATCTCTTCCATATGGCTCTTCTCCTCTTTCTATCACCAGTATAACTGCAGGCTTCCCACTGATATAACCTGTGTATGGAGATTTAAATATGATGACTTTAACAGACTGATTATGAAAATATAACTGATTTACCTAACATGGAAGTTTCCAAATTAATATGTGAAATTATTTTTTTTTTCTTTACAGTTAAAGGGGATACTATCATATAAAAACAACTTGGGTGATTCTGAAAGAGATTTCAAGGTATAGTAATACCTCATTTAAACTTTAGCTTCGGGTATTATGATTTTTTTTAACATATTGCACTATATATTGTTAATTACAGATTTGTAGTTCAAATGCTGATGTACCCAAAAGGATCCCACCCCTTCCCTGCGTCACTGATCCTCTCTGTCTGGTCCGGATAGCGAGGGACACTCTTCAGTAAGCTAAAGGAAAATCCTGCCCGTTTTCCTTATAATTACTGAATGAAGATTGTCCCTCGCTGCATCTGTCCAGTCCCATGACCGGATTCCAAATCTAACGGAAGGCGGCCAGAAGGGGTGGGGGGGGACCATTCAGCCAGAATAGCTTTGGAACTACAAATCTTTAAGTAACTATATATATAGAGCAATATGTTTAAAAAAGTGTACATAATATTAAGAGCTAAAGTTTAAACGAATATTTCTATCCCCTTCATAACCATAGTTTTTTGTATTAGCCATTTTAATTTTGAAAATGAGTTTGGGAGTCATGCAGATTTAAACATAAAGCTAAATAAGAAATGGCGAGCAGTCACTACGCTGTTATTTTATGCAGAACTTTCCCCCTCCCTCCCCTCTCCCGGACGTCAGCATTTCAGGCTGAGATCCAACAACGGATCACAATGAGGGACAATCTTCAGTTAGTATTGGGAAAAACCTGTCCTCCTTCGACAAGGAGGGTAAGTTTTTCCTTATACTGACTGAGGGGAGATTGTCCCTCATTGGGATTTGTCTGGTGAAGCGGCCGGACTTCAGATCTGAGGGGAGGCGGCATTAGAAAGGGGCGGGAGGGGTAAACCTCTACATAAAATAACATTGTAATAGTACAGTTTTGGACAATAAAAGAAGCAGCCAGCAGTATTATTGCTTATGATGAACAAACTGCGCTGCTTTGGTAACTTACTATTACTAACCCTTTAAATGCTAATCATGTTTCCCCTTGTGAAAAGGATCCCTGTATTTAGGGTGATATTACCTAGAGATGTAAGGGTTTGGTAATTCTCCATCATCACATCCCTGTAAAGTCCCTTCTCTTCTTCTCTTAAACAGTCCCACTCCTCCTCAGAGAAGTAAATTGCAACGTCATCAAACTCAAACTGTCCCTGAAAATGAAAATTGTTTAGTCAGTGGATGTTTTTGTGCAAAAACCATCATCCTAAGAGCAGAATGAGGAAACTGAGATTCATGAAAATATATGTAAAGTTATTGAATGATTTTTTGAACTGAAATATTTATTTGCTCCCTGTGGTACGGATGGATTACACCACTTTGCTTTTATACAAAAGGCCCATGGGAGAAAAACACAAACACACATATGTACATGAACACACACACAGAATTATATACATAGAAACATACCAAGGGACTGAGATCAGAGAGACAGAACAGAGGTGAATTCACATAAACATACAGTATACAGACGTGGACCAGCACCCAGTATAGTGTATATACAATATGGATTTATCATACAGATACACAGGGATGAGATACACATTATGGTGTATATATAATATGGAATTAGCATACAGATACACAGAGATCACAGACATATTATACTGTATATATAATATGGAATTATCATACAGATACACAGAGATCACACACACACACAGTATAGTGTATATATAATATGGATTTATCATACAAATACACAGAGATCACACACACACAGTATAGTGTGTATATAATATGGATTTATCACAGAGATCAGACACACAGAGCAGGTAAATGTCCCAGGACTCAGACACATACAGTAACCAGACATGTACCAGAAACAAAGTATAGTGTATATATAATACAGGTAAACAGACATCAGACTCACATTATAGTGTATATATAATATGGATTTATCATACAGATACACAGAGATCAGACACACAGTACAGTGTATATATAATATGGATTGAACATACAGACACACGGAGGAGGTGAATGCCCAGGACTCAGACACATGATCATACCTGGGAACTTTCAAAATGACCCTGAGATCTTTGAACTATTAACCCATAAAGTTCCTTAGAATGTAGTTTTCAGGTAATATAGCCCTGTTTGCTGTAACTGGGAGGTGTTCTTGTCCATCCTCAAGGAACATGATGTAAGTGAGTTGTCACTGCCTGAACATACAGAAGAGAAGCAGGATGAATCCCTCTGTCTTTCTGGTACAAACAGTACAATTTAGGGACTAAATAAGCAGCTCTTTCCTGTGGATGAGATAGTAGTTACCACTGAGCTCTCTCACCCTGAGATTTGGGTCAGACCCTGAGAGTTCCCAGGTATGCACATGATATTTATTATCAGCATACCTGGGAACTTTCAAATTGAGTTGACCCTGAGATTGTGTAAATATTAACCCTTACTTTTCCCATAATATAGATTATCCGTGATATATCCCTGATCTCTGTAATTTAGATTCGCTCCAAACAGTTTTTAAGGAGTCATTAATACACATCTTACAGATATCACTGCATGAACACACACAAATCAAGCAGGACTTCTGCCTCTGCCTTTCTGGTACAAGTGGCACCAATGTAGAGCCTAAAGAAGCAGAATATGTAACAGGTGGCACGAACTTTCTCACCCTGAGATTTTAGCTCTTCACCCTGAGACCCGGCCCAAAACCCTGAGTCTCAGGGTCAGACCCTGAGAGTTCCCAGGTATGATTATCAGTCTCTACATGAACCTTTGTGCAGATCATCAAATAATCACTGAGAAGAGAAAAATGCCCACTCACCATTGTACAGCCGATTCCAGGAAGCGACGTGTCACCTGAAATAGCGTCCGTATGGAAACAATAGAACTGTGTGGAACGTTCCTAATAGGGAACACTGACATCTAGTGGTAAGGATAGGGAATGCACAGAGCTGATAAAATAAATGTGTGACAAATCCAGGTACATATGTAGGAAACTGCAGGATCCGAATCAGGAGCAGAACAACACTAAATAGTGCACATCATGTGGGTGTTACATGGAGTTACCCTGTACAGATAAACTGTCTCTTATACACGTACCCTGCTGGGTATATCACTGTCACACTGAGGTTGGTAATATCACTGTGTATATTACCCTATTGCAGGTGCACTAATCCCCAAGAATTAGATCCTTTACCACTAAAATCTGCCCTGATATTGCACCTCCTCTGGGTGATAGGGGATCAAGGCCAGGGGAGGGCTGGCAACTTTTGACCTGGGGGGGGGGGGGAGTAAAATCAAGTGGCACATTTCTACTATCGCTCCAGTCCACTGTCCCAAGACCAATCCCTTTATAATTACCATTAATGTGGTGAAGTAAAACAAGCATCATGGTGCCTTACAATATGCTTTTTGTCATGTAGCACCTACTTCAGTGGTAATATGGCAATACAGATACATACTGTGGATTATTTTTATCCTAATTATTTTTGAAATAGCACACAGCATACAACTGAATTTGAGATATACTAGTAATACCACACAGCTTACAATTGAATTTGAGATATACAGGTAATAGCACAGAGCTTACAATTTAAATAGAGTTACACTAGTGATGCCACAGAGCTTACAATTGAAATGGAGCTATATTAGTAATACCACAGACCTTACAATTGAAATGGTGCTATACTAGTAATACCACAGAGCTTACAATTGAAATGTAGCTATATTAGTAATACCACAGACCTTACAATTGAAATGGAGCTATACTAGTGATACCACAGTGCTTACAATTGAAATGTAGCTATACTAGTGATACCACAGAGCTTACAGTTGAAATTGAGCTATACTAGTAATACCACAGAGCTTACAATTGACATTGAGCTATACTAGTGATACCACAGAGCTTACAATTGAAATTGAGTTATACTAGTAATACCACTCAGCTTACAATTGAAATGAAGCTATAGAGATAGCACAGATCTTATATATATATGGTGTTATACTAGTGATACACAGAGTTTACAATTGAAATGGTGTTATACTAGTGATACACAGAGTTTACAATTGAAATGGTGTTATACTAGTGATCACTGACATTTCCACTCATCTGCAACACACACTCACACACACACACTCCCACTCACATACACACTCACTCACACACACACTCACACACACTCACACACACACTCATACACACACGCTCATACACACACACACAGACTCATACACACACACGCTCACACACACACTCATACACACACACACACACACTCATACACACACACACTCCAACTCACACACACACACTCACACACAGACTCATACACACACACACTGACACACACGCTCACACACACACACACTCACACTCAGGATGTGCAACCTGATGCCCTGAGCTGGAGAGTCTTGAGTTGTCCACCCACTCACCCACCACATTCATATATATATTCACTGGTCTGTGACATTGGGCACATGGTGGTTCTGGACACCACAGGCTGCCCGTTACCCTGTCAATACCCCATGTGTTTTGCACTGAAATAAATAAAAAGGCACAAGAGGTGCCGGCTGGACTTCCACTCACTGGTGAGACCACTCACTGAGGGAAATGACAGGGTAAGCAGAGTGTCCCCAGAGTTCTTACCACTATCCTGGTAGGTCAGTGAGAGGGAAGCCTGGAATGGATTTCCGAGGGCAGAACTAAGACATGACTATGACAGGGAGAGAACAGGTCTGATCACGACATCTCTCCTTCATAAGCAGTACAGCGGCATTATTCAGTGACCACATCAGCTTCCCCAGTGTATGTTATAAATCACACGTGGGGGGAAGAAGCATTTACCGTGCAATCCACATGGCTCTCTTCAAGTTACTGGCTGACCTGACATAAATAATGTTACATCACTTCTGGGGTGGACCTCCTTCCTCCCTCATTGTCCGGTTTGCCGGCTGGTTTTCTCTGCTGCGCTCTGTCATTGATTAACCCTTTGAATGGCAGAAGGATACACAGGACATTGCAAAGCAATGCATTGTGATCCCCTCTGGCACTCAAAGAGTTAAAGAACATTTTAAATACCTCCAGCCTAACACACAAGAGGAACTATAAAGGACCAACGCTTCGCCTCTCACAGGCAGGGAACACACATCTGTAATAGAGTAAGGGGGACCCGCATGAAAGTGCAGAGGCAGCGGCCCCCTGAGATGATGGCTCAGTCACAGAGGCACCCTCTTCACCCCTTGTAGCTTTGCTTCTGTACTGCCCACCCAATTGTCCCCCAAACATGGCTGGGCCAATTTGTGGACATCAAATGTTTTGCTTACCATTGCACCACCAGCAATTCAATTGGGCGCGTTTCCCGCTCAGCACCAGTCCAGCCCCCAAACAGCTCATCACAGACCGAGGTACACACTTCTTTGCTGCGCATGACGTTAGCCAGCTGAGTCTGCCCATCAGTATCCAATGGAACAATGAGACACTGCCTGCAGGCAGCGTCCAGTGTTTCTATTGGATAATATTACTTACATCACCACCAGTGAATCAGACTTCTATTGTGCGGCCCGCACTGCTCAACATGAAGTCCATCCGGACCAGCTCTGCTGTCAGCCCCCTTGTTTATGGTATTGGTAACCTGAATAATTGCTGGTAATTGTAAGTGGCACAGCCGTATATGTGACGGCCGGCTCCACTCGGCCCCGCACTGACACTGACTGAGACTTTTTTTTTTTTATACAGTGCAGTCACTGGCGGTGACCGCGGCCCAATACAGTCACTGGCCCTGTGGGGCAACTGCATCCCGGGTCAGCCCACTCCTGATCAAGGCTGGATGTCCCAATAGGCAGAGGAGACAACTGCCCAGAGCCCCAAATGTTTTGGAGGTGCCTCAGCTGTGAATGTGGGTGTGTCCAAGTCAATCCTAATGTCCCTCCTCCAATTTTATTTCCAGTTTCAGGCTATTGTTTAACCCCTTGGATGCTAGTGATCTCTCTAGTAACCATGGGGTTAATGCCTTTTTTTGTCCTTGCTTGTTATAGGCCAAAGGTATTTTCTGTACCAGGAAATAGTGGGACTGGGGGCGGGGCTATGTCAGGAATGGGGGACATCTAGAAGTCCTTGACTAGGGGATACCGGGGATGTAATTCGGGCCCTGAAGGTGACCACATTTCCATTGTGCCATTCAGATACACCGCCGAGACGAGAAACGCCGAGCACTTGTGATCTGTAGCGTGGCGGTGTGGGTGGGGTCACGTGACATCACGTGGTCCTGCACGGTCATCACTGGACATCAATGTCAGGAATATCACAGAGATCTAAACACTAGATAGATGCCCACACTAATACACTCAGTGGTGTAACAACAGGGGTCGCATCTGCGACCGGGCCCGTAACTCTCAGGGGCCTGGACGCCCCCTGCGACACCCTCGCCACGCGCCCACAGCACAGCTGATCTCCCGGCAGCTGGCGCTCTAGTAATGCAGAGACCTGGGAGATGACATCATCATCCCAGCGCTCTGCATTGCTAAGAACTGAGCGGGAGCTTGAGTTCCAGACAAAGGTCTGTGCCGAATGAGGCACAGATCTGTCATTGCACACCGCTAGACCACCAGGGACTCGAGGTAGGAGGAGGGGGGCGGTCAGTAGGGGCATTGTGGAAGGATCAATGTGGAGAATGAGGCACAGATCTGTCAGCGCACACCGCTAGACCACCAGGGACTTGAGGTAGGAGGAGGGGGGCGGTCAGTAGGGGCATTGTGGAAGGATCAATGTGGAGAATGAGGCACAGATCTGTCATCGCACACCGCTAGACCACCAGGGACTTGAGGTAGGAGGAGGGGGGCGGTCAGTAGGGGCATTGTGGAAGGATCAATGTGGAGAATGAGGCACAGATCTGTCAGCGCACACCGCTAGACCACCAGGGACTTGAGGTAGGAGGAGGGGGGCGGTCAGTAGGGGCATTGTGGAAGGATCAATGTGGAGAATGAGGCACAGATCTGTCATTGCACACCGCTAGACCACCAGGGACTCGAGGTAGGAGGAGGGGGGCGGTCAGTAGGGGCATTGTGGAAGGATCAATGTGGAGAATGAGGCACAGATCTGTCAGCGCACACCGCTAGACCACCAGGGACTTGAGGTAGGAGGAGGGGGGCGGTCAGTAGGGGCATTGTGGAAGGATCAATGTGGAGAATGAGGCACAGATCTGTCATCGCACACCGCTAGACCACCAGGGACTTGAGGTAGGAGGAGGGGGGCGGTCAGTAGGGGCATTGTGGAAGGATCAATGTGGAGAATGAGGCACAGATCTGTCAGCGCACACCGCTAGACCACCAGGGACTCGAGGTAGGAGGAGGGGGGCGGTCAGTAGGGGCATTGTGGAAGGATCAATGTGGAGAATGAGGCACAGATCTGTCAGCGCACACCGCTAGACCACCAGGAACTCGAGGTAGGAGGAGGGGGGCGGTCAGTAGGGGCATTGTGGAAGGATCAATGTGGAGAATGAGGCACAGATCTGTCATTGCACACCGCTAGACCACCAGGGACTCGAGGTAGGAGGAGGGGGGCGGTCAGTAGGGGCATTGTGGAAGGATCAATGTGGAGAATGAGGCACAGATCTGTCAGCGCACACCGCTAGACCACCAGGGACTCGAGGTAGGAGGAGGGGGGCGGTCAGTAGGGGCATTGTGGAAGGATCAATGTGGAGAATGAGGCACAGATCTGTCATTGCACACCGCTAGACCACCAGGGACTCGAGGTAGGAGGAGGGGGGCGGTCAGTAGGGGCATTGTGGAAGGATCAATGTGGAGAATGAGGCACAGATCTGTCATTGCACACCGCTAGACCACCAGGGACTCGAGGTAGGAGGAGGGGGGCGGTCAGTAGGGGCATTGTGGAAGGATCAATGTGGAGAATGAGGCACAGATCTGTCAGCGCACACCGCTAGACCACCAGGGACTCGAGGTAGGAGGAGGGGGGCGGTCAGTAGGGGCATTGTGGAAGGATCAATGTGGAGAATGAGGCACAGATCTGTCAGCGCACACCGCTAGACCACCAGGGACTCGAGGTAGGAGGAGGGGGGCGGTCAGTAGGGGCATTGTGGAAGGATCAATGTGGAGAATGAGGCACAGATCTGTCATTGCACACCGCTAGACCACCAGGGACTCGAGGTAGGAGGAGGGGGGCGGTCAGTAGGGGCATTGTGGAAGGATCAATGTGGAAAATGAGGCACAGATCTGTCATCGCACACCGCTAGACCACCAGGGACTCGAGGTAGGAGGAGGGGGGCGGTCAGTAGGGGCATTGTGGAAGGATCAATGTGGAGAATGAGGCACAGATCTGTCATCGCACACCGCTAGACCACCAGGGACTCGAGGTAGGAGGAGGGGGGCGGTCAGTAGGGGCATTGTGGAAGGATCAATGTGGAGAATGAGGCACAGATCTGTCATCGCACACCGCTAGACCACCAGGGACTCGAGGTAGGAGGAGGGGGGCGGTCAGTAGGGGCATTGTGGAAGGATCAATGTGGACAATGAGGGGGACCGTGGAAGAGGCATTATGGACAACGAGGGGCATTGTGGAGCAGGGGCGGATTGTGGTGCAATACCAGCCCGGGGGATTTTCTTATTTAACTGGCCCACTAGCTGGTATTTGAGAGCCAGTGGGGGTGTGGGGGTGTGGGTGTGGGTACACAGTGCATTGCTCAGCAGTAAATACTGTATGCAGTATATTATAAGTTATTAACCACTTGCATGCCAGAGAGATGTACAGTAATGCATTCTGAGATTAACCCATTGATTGTCCCATAGGTGCACACCACATTGCACACGAATATGTATCTCAATGAATAACCCCTTGTATGATAAAGAGGCATAATTAATCTGTAACTGACATCTTTATTCACCTTTCGGGTATACAAGGGGTCAATTACTCATGAATTAAGCCTCTAGCATACAAGGGGTTAAACAGTGAGGTACTGCCTAAGAGGAATTCAGTGGGTTAATAGTAGAATAAAACAGTGCTGTAATCCTGTCTGGCATGTAGATGCTTAATAACTGATTATTTATACCTATCTAAAAAAAACAGGGGGTTAAAGGGTTAACACATCATACGTTAAACCTATCTAGCAACAATACAGTTAGTTAATAAAAATGAATACCATTTGGAACTGCCAGGTAGTTGGGACCCAGAAGCTTTGCCTGCTAATCTTGCACTGCCCCAGGACACACTGCAGGCAGAGCAGGGACAGCTAAGTCAGCCTCGGGGGTGGGACTGATAGAGGGAACAGGACCGCGTCTTCACTGCTGCTCTGGTGAGTTGTGCCTCCGGTCCACAACGTTGTGGACTGGAGAGGTGAGATCATCTGATCTCCCTACCAGCCCATAACTGAGCACATACCTCCCAAGTGTCCCTCTTTAGGAGGGACAGTCCCTCTTTTGGACCCAAATCCCTCTGTCCCTCTTTTCCACCTTGATGTCCCTCTTTTTAGGAGATCGGATTGTATGGTGTGTATATAAGTGTATCATACTGCTCTACAGCAATAAAACTCACATTAATGTTTGTTTAAATGTTAGTATATGTGTTTATACATTATTCAGTGTAAATAAAATACTTAGATTTTGTTATAAGTCATTTATTTGGTTACACAAGGAGGTATCAATAGGTCATGAAATAGCCTAAAGATTCTGGGTAATGTCCCGCCTACCATTCACACCCCCAGCAACACCATCTAAAACACATGTGTCCCTCTTTGGCAACTTGAAATGTTGGGAGGTATGTGAGCGGCCCACCGGGGGATGCCCGATCCCCCGATAGGACAATCCGCCCCTGTTGTGGAGAATGAGGGGCATTGTGGAAGGAGCATTATGGAGATTAAGGGGCAATGTGGAGATAAAGGGGCATTGTGATGGGGGCATTGTGGAGAAAGAGGGGCATTGTGATGGAGGTATTGTGGAGAAAGAGGGGCAATGTGATGGAGGTATTGTGGAAGGGGCAATATGGAGAATGAGGGGCATTGTGGAAGGGGCATTGTGGAGAATGAGGGGCATTGTGATGGGGGCATTGTGGAAGGGGCATTGTGGAGATTAAGGGGCATTGTGATGGGGGGCATTGTGGAGAATGAGGGGCATTGTGATGGAGGTATTGTGGAAGGGGCAATATGGAGAATGAGGGGCATTGTGAAAGGGGCAATATGGAGGTGGCCAATGTAGTTGAGGGGGGCCAATGTGGTCGGGGGCCCATGGCAATTCTTGCACCAGGGCCCCGTGGCTTCTAGTTACGCCTCTGAATACACTGTACACTGCACAGTGGGCTACTAGTACAAAGCCAAAAGAGGAGAAATTAGGAACCAAACCAAATACACTATAGGGATAAATAAAAATTCCCATTGATTGGAATGGTGCTTTTAACCCCTTGAATACCCGACAGATTTCCAGCTCTTGGGGTTCTAGAAATATATAACTGAACTCCATCATTCAAGGGTTAAAACACCATATAAATCAGTGGAGATCTGTATTTCTTTCCTAAAGTGTAGATGGTTTGTTCCAGGATTTCTCCAGTTTTGTGTAAATAACTGTGGTCTTGAGGGCAGGAAACTGGGGAAGGAGACGGGGGGGGGCAGAGATCTGCACAAAGGCAAAGAGGGATTGGGACGTGGAGGATGAAGGAGAGGGAGAATGGGGAAGTGGAGGATGAAGGAGAGGGAGAATGGGGAAGTGGAGAATGAGTGAAGGAGAGGGAGAATGGGGGAAGTTGGATGATGAGGTGAAGGAGAGGGAGAATGGGGGAAGTGGAAAATAAGGTGTAGGAGAGGGAGAATGGGGGAAGTGGAAGGTGAGGTGAAGGAGAGGGAGAATGGGGGAAGTGGAGGATGAGTGTAGGAGAGGGATAATGGGGAAGTGGAGGATGAGTGTAGGAGAGGGAGAATAGGGAAAGTGGTAGATGAGGTGAAGGAGAGGGAGAATGTGGGGAGTGGAAGGTGAGGTGAAGGAGAGGGAGAATGGGGGAAGTGGAAGATGAGGTGAAGAAGAGGGAGAATGGGGGAAGTGGAAGAGGAGTGAAGGAGAGGGAGAATGGGGGAAGTGGAAGAGGAGTGAAGGAGAGGTAGAATGGGGGAAGTGAAAGATGAGGTGAAGAAGATTGAGAATGGGGGAAGTGGAAGATGAGGTGAAGAAGAGGGAGAATGGGGGAAGTGGAAGATGAGGTGAAGAAGAGGGAGAATGGGGGAAGTGGAAGATGAAGTGAAGGAGAGGGAGAATGGGGGAAGTGGAGGATGAGTGTAGGAGAGGGAGAATGGGAGAAGTGGAGGATGAGTGAAGGAGAGGGAGAATGTGGGAAGTGGAAGATGAGTGAAGAAGAGGGAGAATGGGGGAAGTGGAAGATGAGGTGAAGAAGAGGGAGAATGGGGGAAGTGGAAGGTGAGGTGAAGGAGAGGGAGAATGGGGGGAGTGGAGGATGAGGTGAAGGAGAGGGAGAATGCGGGAAGTGGAGGATGAGGTGAAGGAGAGGGAGAATGGGGGAAGTGGAAGATGAGGTGAAGAATAGAGAGAATGGGGGAAGTGGAGGATAAGTGAAGGAGAGGGAGAATGGGGGAAGTGGAGGATGAGGTGAAGGAGAGGGAGAATGGGGGAAGTGGAGGATGAGGTGAAGGAGAGGGAGAATGGGGGAAGTGGAAGATGAGGTGAAGAATAGAGAGAATGGGGGAAGTGGAAGATGAGGTAAAGAAGAGGGAGAATGGGGGAAGTGGAAGATGAGTGAAGGAGAGGGAGAATGGGGGAAGTGGAGGATGAGGTGAAGGAGAGGGAGAATGGGGGAAGTGGAGGATGAGGTGAAGGAGAGGGAGAATGGGGGAAGTGGAGGATGAGGTGAAGAAGAAGGAGAATGGGGGAAGTGGAAGATGAGGTAAAGAAGAGGGAGAATGGGGGAAGTGGAAGATGAGTGAAGGAGAGGGAGAATGGGGGAAGTGGAGGATGAGGTGAAGAAGAGGGAGAATGGGGGAAGTGGAAGATGAGGTAAAGAAGAGGGAGAATGGGGGAAGTGGAGGATAAGTGAAGGAGAGGGAGAATGGGGGAAGTGGAGGATGAGGTGAAGGAGAGGGAGAATGGGGACGTGGAAAATGAGGTGAAGAAGAGGGAGAATGGGGGAAGTGGAGGATGAGTGAAGGAGAGGGAGAATGGGGGAAGTGGAAGATGAGGTGAAGAAGAGGGAGAATGGGGAAGTGGAAGATGAGGTGAAGAAGAGGGAGAATGGGGGAAGTGGAGAATGAGGTGAAGAAGAGGGAGAATGGGGGAAGTGGAAGATGAGGTGAAGAAGAGGGAGAATGGGGGAAGTGGTGAAAGAGGTGAAGGAGAGTGAGAATGGGGGAAGTGGAAGATGAAGTGAAGAAGAGGGAGAATGGGTGAATGAGATGAAGAAGAGGGAGAATGGTGGAAGAGGAAGATGAGTGAAGAAGAGGGAGAATGGAAAAAGTGGAAGATGAGGTGAAGAATAGAGAGAATGGGGGAAGTGGAGGATAAGTGAAGGAGAGGGAGAATGGGGGAAGTGGAGGATGAGGTGAAGGAGAGGGAGAATGGGGACGTGGAAAATGAGGTGAAGAAGAGGGAGAATGGGGGAAGTGGAGGATGAGTGAAGGAGAGGGAGAATGGGGGAAGTGGAAGATGAGGTGAAGAAGAGGGAGAATGGGGGAAGTGGAGAATGAGGTGAAGAAGAGGGAGAATGGGGGGAGTGGAAGATGAGGTGAAGAAGAGGGAGAATGGGGGAAGTGGTGAAAGAGGTGAAGGAGAGTGAGAATGGGGGAAGTGGAAGATGAAGTGAAGAAGAGGGAGAATGGGTGAATGAGATGAAGAAGAGGGAGAATGGTGGAAGAGGAAGATGAGTGAAGAAGAGGGAGAATGGAAAAAGTTGAAGATGAGGTGAAGTAGAGTGGGAATGGGGGAAGTGGAGGATGAGTGAAGGAGAGGGAGAATGGGGGAAGTGGAGGATGAGGTGAAGAAGAGGGAGAATGGGGGAAGTGGAGGATGAGGTGAAGAATAGAGAGAATGGGGGAAGTGGAGGATAAGTGAAGGAGAGGGAGAATGGGGGAAGTGGAAGATGAGGTGAAGAAGAGGGAGAATGGGGGAAATGGAAAATAAAGTGAAGAAGAGGGAGAATGGGGGAAGTGGAAGATGAGGTGAAGAAGAGGGAGAATGGGGTAAGTGAAGGATGAGGTGAAGAAGAGGGAGAATGGGGGAAGTGGAGGATGAGTGAAGGAGAGGGAGAATGGGGGAAGTGGAAGATGAGGTGAAGAAGAGGGAGAATTGGGGAAATGGAAAATAAAGTGAAGAAGAGGGAGAATGGGGGAAGTGGAAGATGAGGTGAAGAAGAGGGAGAATGGGGGAAGTGGAGGATGAAGTGAAGAAGAGGGAGAATGGGGGAAGTGGAAGATGAGGTGAAGAAGAGGGAGAATGGGGGAAGTGGAAGATGAGGTGAAGAAGAGGGAGAATGGGGGAAGTGGAAAATGAAGTGAAGAAGAGGGAGAATGGGGGTAGTGGAAGATGAGGTGAAGAAGAGGAAGAATGGGGGAAGTAAAAAAAGAAAATTGACAGAGAAATCTTGTAACAGCACCAAATCCCACTCCTAGTATTGCAGAACAGTGGGATTGGCAAAAAGGGATTGGTCAATGGGGGAAAAAATAAAAACAAAAATAAAATGTAACCTTATTTGTACCCTATGGAAAAAAACTAGCGAATTAAAAACAAGATGGAGTCACTAACATCTATTATCTCAAAATGATAAGTAGCACTGATTAATCACACCTAAAGCCTCGTAACTGCGATACAAAGACAGCTTCTCACCTCCTGTTATTACGGCAGTAGTAAATAACCTATTATGTGCATATCCAGCTGCCTACCATGTGGCTATAAAGACAAGTACAAAGTAGCCATCTGAAGCAGCATTAATTACTTCTTGTACTAAAGTGACTTCCTGAACGTTACGATCCTCCTGTCCTCTAATGGATAGGGCAGGTAGATCTAACTAGTCCTGCTGCCTATCTACATATCTAAGTTGAGATGAAAGGACAGAGAAAGGCAGCCACAAAAGGTGATCTACCTCGATAATCCATCATAGTATCAGCAGAAGGCTTATATTGCAGTATTGAATAGTTTCCTGCTGGTAGATTTGTATATTAGATCATTGATGTATATGACTTGATTTATTTGCAGGGTCTTTTGCCTCCTTTGGACAGGTTTTTAATTGTTTTTAAACTGTCAACCATTGTATTATTGACTATTGTTGTACCAATAAAATTTGTTCTTGCTTTTGTATTTTTTCAGTCTCTTGTCAGTGTGCCTCATTTATGGGATCTGCTTTGTCCTTAGAGGGGATGTGCTGTTAGTCATCTTTCTACCTGAGACTTTTTTGTATAGGAATTTTATTAAAGGCACGGAGGCTAATATTATGCTATAATACTTCTCCACTGCTCCACTCAGCAGCAAGAAAACTTTATTGTTACAAACAGACAAAAAAAAAGAACTGAAACCATCATACTCCTCCCCCCAGTTAACCACTCCCACAATCCATATAAAAATGGGATGCAGCCTTAAGCTCCTCCTCTTTCGTTTGGAAGCGACCAAAGAACCTGATCCATTGGAAACTTAACTCAGAAACAGCAACCAGGAACCGACATCTGACCACACACCAAGCAGCACCGTGATATCCACCTGGAAGGAGAGGAGAAACAGTGAAAGGGGACGGAACACCGGGAGGAATAATATTCGCCTCCATGTCTTTAATAAAATTCCGACTTTCCATCAAAATTGTTAGGAAAAGCCACAAATTTTATGGAACGCACAGAGGCTTCATATTATGCTAGTTCGAAGCTAGACAAACAAGTTAACTAGAAACAAGATAAGTTAAAATAAAGACCCTAAATGTACACACTCTAGACCAATCAGCAACACAGTACACAAACTACAAGACAACCATGAATAACCAAAAAACAATAAGGGGAGAGCATCATAGTGTATCACTTGAAACAAATGGAAACATGTTTGAAAGAGAAAATTATTTCACTCACATTTTTCTGTTGAAAAGTAGCAAATTCTTGTGGAGGATATTAACACTGCTCCACACAGATAGCCTCCAGTGATACGCTCTATCACTCCATGATCACTTCAGTTAAATACTCCGATGTGATTAACAGACTGCTAGATTGGTCAACAAAAATACAAAAAGAAAACAAAGCTTTGGAAACATACAGGCCAGTGGGAGATTTAGATGTAGCAACTATTACTCACGAACTTCAGTATATTACTGTTTTGTTTGGAAGCTCTCCTCCTGTGTAAATATTTTTTGGTTTGTCGTTCTAAAACAACCATGAGGCTGCAAAACCATGGACACAAACTCTCCCCGAAAGGCAGAAACCCAATAGTCACTGCCATGCCAGTCAAACACGTCCCAACAGCTGGCAAGCAGGCCATCACTGATCTGAATGATTAGACGTCAATATACCCAAAAATATGGTGACCCATCTAGGAGCCAAGAATCCTGCCAGGTGGACAATCCACCAAAGATAGAAAGACCAACTTGGCGGAAGACACGGGGAGACCAGGGTAGAAAAGAAAGTCCCAACCGAAACCACTCCGATCACCACAAAGGCATTAGGTGAGGCGAAAGCCACAAACAGCAAAAGCCGAACCAAAACACCAGGAATGCACAGTAAAGATCCATGAGGACCCAAACCCCCAAGGCGAAAAGGAATGCCAGTACAGAATTGAACTACTTAGACCCAGAGAAAGGTAAACAGACCGACATGCACAGAGAAATAGTTTGAAAAATATTACAAGGGCAAACCAATGTCATGGCTCCCCAGAGAAGTTCAGGAGTCAGTACGGTATAGTTAATGCAATTTATTAACAATACTATAGGTATTACAATATATACAACAGGATCAAACAGAGGGTTACCAGCCAGCAAGCACTGCTATCAGAAATAATAGGCTGCCAAGCCTGACCACACTGCTGGAGACTAGGCCTCAGCCACTGATAGTCAGTCTCTGCAGGAACCAGGAACAGGAACACATGATCTTGATCCGACGTAGTGAGAACACTGACTCATGCCTGCAGTCAGTAGGTAGAGACTTCTGACTCACGCCTGCTGTCACTATAGGAAAACGGATAACTGACTCAAGCCTTCAGTCAGCATCAGAGCTAGTCTGCCAGAGCCCCAGGTCCGCACTAGGTTGAGTGTCTGCTAGGTACAAGGGATAGACGTAAGAATAGTCAGACAGAGCCAGAAGTCAGCACCAGAGAGGGAAGTCAGACAAGCCAGGTCATACACAGTTCAGGTAGTCAGCCAGAGCCACAGGTCTGCACCAGATTGGATGCCCACTTTAGGGATAGAGAAAAGAATAGTCAGACAGAGCCACAGGTCAGCACCAGTTTGGATGGAAGACAAGCCAGGTCATACACAGAGCCCAAGATAATAGAACTGCTTTAAACAACAACACAAGGGCAACTGAGTCAGGACTCTGTCTACCCTTTAAATCCCTCCTCAGGAAGTAGGTAGGGGGAGCAACTCAGAAGGAGGAAGTAGGTAGGAGGAGACTACAGGAAGGAAACACATAAAACAGAGGCCTGCTGCATGCTTGAAGCCTTGTGCCTGCAGATGACACTGAAACCAAGGTAAGCTTAACAACCAAAGAACACATCCAAAGCATCAAGAAAAATCAAGCACAATCCAGACCTACCCAAAGAGGGAAAAGAAAATAGAGGATGAAAAGACGCCAGAAAACAAAAACACAGCGGAGAGCCGACAGATGCAAGTACACCAACCCACAGGATGGCCATCCACCAAACATGACTCGATGCAAAGTCTGAGAGATACCGAGAACTCGCAGTAGAGTCCTACCTCAGTCAATCAGAGGCAACAGAAAACACAACGAGAATGGAAGCAAACGGACACTGAATCAAGAAACGCACCATTCACCAAAGAGGCCAGACTGAACCCACAAAAAAAATGCATGGGGTAGCCTCCACGAGCTAAAGCAACCCAGAGGCATCTGAAAAAACAAGCGGTCCCCGGGCAGAATCTACCCGAAAAACCAAATAGCTGGAACAGGGAAATCCCCAAACAGATAGAGACGCCAAGACACCCTGCCAAGGCCACCAGCCAATTGGGCGTGGCACCCCCGGTTGTGACAGTACCAGTATTTACCGGACCCTTTTGGGGCCGTCGGTTCCTGAACCGCCGCTGCTGCTGCCCTCTTCCACGGCCAGCTGGAGCCCTGCTGCTTCCTGGAGGTCCTGGATGCTCAGGCAGGAACAACTGGATGCTGCCCCCTGGCAGACTGGCAGAGATAGTGAATTTAGCTGCAGAACCCTAGGTAGGGTTTCCAGAGGCCCTACGCCAGTAGACCGGCGAGGAAAGTGAATTTGCTCCTGTAGTGGCTAAGGTGAGAATTCCCAGCCTAAGTCCTCTCCAGAAATACAGCCGAGACTTGTATTAAGGAGGGTAGAACAGAACAGCTTTATTGATGAAACACACTGCTTATATACACTTCCAGACACTCTTATCAAGATTAGAATTTAAATTAGTGCTTGGGACAGTGTTGCTATGCTTGACCAATCAGATAATGGCCTACATTTCCAGTCGCTCCTATCCAGATAAGAATGCAAAGTAGGGTTTGGAAAAGGGGCATTTTGACTGGACCATAATAACCTCCCCTGATTGGTCAAGGAAGCACAGCAGGAGCCAATCAACATTCCAGTCATTGTTTAGCCAAGTTACACAGATCTGAAGCAAGTAGGAGTGCTGGGCATAGCCTTTATTTTCTGCACTCTGGCTCCCAACTATCATATCCCTGTAAAGGAATCAATATTTCAAGTGGTATAGTCGTAAGTTATTCCATCTGGTCACATTACTCCCCCCCCAAGTCTTGGACAGACCAGGTGTGATCCCAACGGATCCACCTCTGCACTGTCCACAAAGTCTTTCAGTCATCTTCTTGCCAGGATAGTCTATCAGCCTTTTTGTTATACCTGCTAGGTCTGCACTGAATGGTAAAGGTGGAGGGAGAAGCTCCAGCTGTGTAACAACTGTCCATTTTTCCTACAAACATATTCAGAAATGCATCCACCTTTGGGGTTGTACAGACATGGAGCTTGTGAAGGCACTGGTAAGATACCCCAAATCATTTGCTAACAGTACCTCAGCGGGGATGCCAGACATCACTCCCACCTCACAGTCTCTTTCTCCAGCACCCCAATCCAGTGTGATCCGGGCCAAGGGAATCTGGTGTATGGCTCCTCCAGCAACTTGTACAGCCACTGTCCGGCCAGTTCTCTGCCTGGGGAGGACCCAGTGGGGTTGTACCATAGTGATTGTGGCCCCAGTGTCTCTCAAGCCCTTGGCTGGCTGCCCGTTCACCAGCACTGTCTGACCATGGTGTCCTCGGTTATCTGTTCTGGCGGTTTGGACCAGGCTCACCTCGTGGATCGGTCCCCACACTTTGTCCCTGCCAAAAGGGGCAATATTGTAATCCACTCCCATGGGCATGGATAAATTATACCCCATAGGTTCAGTGCCAGAGTCCTCTCCTCCACAGTAGGCTTGTCTTGGTGCACTCTGGGGCGGGACCGGTAGAGATACCGGCTGCTGGGGCAAGAGCCCAGGCTGTGACTGTCTCTGAGGGTAATTGCTCCGAACGTGCCCAGGCTGCAAACAATCATCACACTGCAGTCCATAGCGGCGCCCTCTGCTGGGCTGGTTGTGACTGATGGGAATGGAGCTGAGATGTGGTATCTGGCCCATTCAAGTGTCTGTAGTAATTCCTTTGGATTGTACAGGAGAGCGACAGGGCCCATTCTCTTGAGTCTCCACATATCTTTCCTTACAGTAGGCTTGTCTTGGTGCACTCCGGGGTGGGACTGGTGGAGGTATTGGCCTCTGGTGTAGGGGACTAGGTCTGGACCGTCTCTGAGGGCAATTGCTCCGAACATGTCCCAGCTGCAAACAATTATAGCACTGCAGGCCAGAACTGCGCCTTCTACTGGGCGAGTTGGAAGTGGCTGGAATGGGGCTGGGCAGTGGTACCTGGACCCCTCGAGGAGTGGAATTAGGCCCTCTGGGTGGGAGAGGAGAGGGACGGGGCCCACTCTTCCTAGTTTCCACATATTTATCGGCCAACTTGGTTGCTTCCCCCACCGTAGCTGGGTCATGGTCCCGTACCCAATCCCGAACGTCAGGAGGCGTATGTTGGAAGAATTGCTCCAGTAGGAAAAGCTGCCGACAATCCTCCATAGTCTTTGCATTGCAGCCCAGTAGCCAGTTGGCACAAGCACGGTCCATGCGGTACACCCATTCTGCACAAGAGTCCTATTCCCGCCATCGGGTATCCCGGAACTTCCGCCGGTAAGCATCTGGGGTGACCGCATACCGGGCAAGCAGACACCGTTTTACCTCCTCATAATCCCGGCTGACGTCATCAGGCAGGGCTCGATATGCCTCGGCTGCACGTCCAGTCAGCTTGCCTGCCAGAATTGTTACCCAGTCTCTCGAATCCACCTCATGAAGGGCACATTGCCTCTCAAAATCTTGCAGGTACCCATCTATGTCACCTGTGCTTTCCTCAAACACCTTGAAGGCTTGATGAGGCAGTTTGCCGTTCCTGGATCCATAGCTCCGTGGAGATCCTGAATCTCTTGGGACTCTCTCCAGTTCTGCCATCCTCATGCGCTCCTCCCTTTCTGCTGTCCTCTCCTGAGTCACCATGGCCATTACTCTATCCACTACCTCAGCAGAGGGATTGGGGCCATAAAATGCAAGTCGGATCTTGACAGCTCGGGTGAAGGCATCCTCATGCTCTGTAGGGCCCTCCCCGGATCCCATGCTGGTCTGCTGGCTGGCAGGGCTGGCTGTTCCAACTGATAGGTGGTCCATCTGCATCAAAGCCTCAACCAAATCAGTCTTCCTGGGTCCCCTTGCTTCTCCGCCTCTAGCAGTAAGGATCTCTTTTAAGGTGGATCGCTTTAGCTGATTGTAGAACTCTTCCATACACCTGCCACTGGCTCCAGCCAAATCTCCTGATGGAGATTGTCCCAGTAGTGGTTTGGATCCCTTTAGGAAGAGGGCATCCCACTTCTGACACCAGATGTGACGGTACCAGGATTTACCGGACCCTTTTGGGGCCGTCGGTTCCTGAACCGCCGCTGCTGCTGCCCTCTTCCACGGCCGGCTGGAGCCCTGCTGCTTCCTGGAGGTCCTGGATGCTCAGGCAGGAACAACTGGATGCTGCCCCCTGGCAGACTGGCAGAGATAGTGAATTTAGCTGCAGAACCCTAGGTAGGGTTTCCAGAGGCCCTACGCCAGTAGACCGGCGAGGAAAGTGAATTTGCTCCTGTAGTGGCTAAGGTGAGAATCCCCAGCCTAAGTCCCCTCCAGAAATACAGCCGAGACTTGTATTAAGGAGGGTAGAACAGAACAGCTTTATTGATGAAACACACTGCTTATATATCAAGATTAGAATTTAAATTAGTGCTTGGGACAGTGTTGCTATGCTTGACCAATCAGATAATGGCCTACATTTCCAGTCACTCCTATCCAGATAAGAATGCAAAGTAGGGTTTGGAAAAGGGGCATTTTGACTGGACCATAATAACCTCCCCTGATTGGTCAAGGAAGCACAGCAGGAGCCAATCAACATTCCAGTCATTGTTTAGCCATGTTACACAGATCTGAAGCAAGCAGGAGTGCTGGGCATAGCCTTTATTTTCTGCACTCTGGCTCCCAACTATCATATCCCTGTTTTTCAAGTGGTATAGTCGTAAGTTATTCCATCTGGTCACACCGGTCAAGACCGACAATCAGAAACAAGATGGAAGCAAAGAGACCTTCAGTCCGGCAGTAACACCCATGAAAAAGAAAGAAAACAAAACCAGCGGCAGGAGAGTCTGCCCCCCACGTCCCCGAAGTAAGAAAAGAAACTCTGCAAAAATATTCCCCTAGAGAAAAGCACTTAGCGAGGAACTAAGCCGCACCAACCAAAGCCATCCATATGTAGAGGAGTGTAACGGTTTTTCAAGACACTCAGACCAGCAGGATAGAATAAAACACAGTTTTATTTAAAAAAATAAAGAAGAAAGATCACCCTCTATTGGCAACACAAAATAATACAGAGAAATTAGCTTACATGTGCCTTCTCAGGCCAAGTATACAGATGCAAGAACAATACATACTGTCACAGGACAGGCACAGAATAGCAAGGGTACTCAATGGTTAAGTACAAATAATCAATCAGTCTCTGTTGTGGTGTTTGGCACCTCCAAGGTGGTAGTGAGGCAGCAATTGGTGTTAGCTGATACAACACCTAAAGTCCATAAGGCTTAGATAGCTGCTTTGGCAGAACAGGAACTGAGGCCAGAATACTGCATAGTAGCATAGCCAATAGCCCCCACGGGCGTAATAACGGAGACAATTTGACACTGCAAGAGCTTGAGCCAATAGCCCCCACGGGCGTAATAATGGAGACAACTACACTGCAAGAGCTTGAGCCAGGAGCCCCCACTGGCGTAATAACGGAGACCAACTGTAGTGCAATAGCTTGAGCCAGTATAGCCCCCAGGGGTGTATTACCGGAGACACCCTGCACTGCAAGAGCTTGAGCCAATAGCCCCCACGGGCGTAGTAACGGAGACTTATGGTACAGCAAGAGCTTGAGCCGATATCCCCCATGGGCGTAGTAACGGACACAACCTGCGCTGCAAGAGCTTGAGCCGATAGCCCCCACGGGCGTAGTAACGGACACAACCTGCGCTGCAAGAGCTTGAGCCAATAGCCCCACCGGTCGTGTAACAGAGAGTTAACACTGAAAGAGCTAGAGCCTATAGCGCCCCCCGCGGGCGCGGTAATGGAGACCGACTACACTGAAAGTTGACAAGATGAGCCACCGTCTAAACAAAGCTCTCAATGCGGCCGGCTCAGCAGATGTAGCGGCTGATCAGCAACGGCTCTGCAAGTGTTAACGAAGGCTCTGATAATGGAGACAGCAGCTCTGCAAGTGTTAATGAAGCTCAAGGATCGGACACACAGCTCTGCAAGTACAACCGGAGGCTCAACAAACATGGCACCACTCTGCAAGTGCTAAGGGAGACTCAGCAACGGACGTACAGCTCTGCAAGTGTTAATGGAGACTCAGCAATGGAAACACGGCTCTGCAAGTGTTAATGGAGGCAATCACAATCAGCCCTCCCACAAGCACATTGGAAGTCAGAATGTCGCTTCAGCGACACCAAGCAGCAGGAAGCAGGAACGATGGCAGGGTCAGCAGCAAGCCGGTTCAGGTCACGGAGCAGGAAGTCAGCCAGGCCGGGTCAGATCACGGAGGAGGGTTCGCAGACAAGCCAGATCAGGTCACGAGCAGGAACGTCAGCCAGGCCGGGTCAGATCACTGTGCAGGAACATAGGAGCGTAGTCTAAACAGGCCAAGTCGGTATACCGGTATCAGGAACACAGCACAGCAATACTGGCTCAGGAACACCACAAAAGGGCACCTGACAGGTGCCAATGGCAAGGTATAAAAAGGTCACCAGGGGCTGGCCAAACAGGCTTAACCAATAGGAGCGCAGCACAAGCGAGAGTGACAGAAAAAGATCACGGGCACCGTGATAGTACCCCCCTCTCAAAGACCCCCTCTCCCTGCAGGAGGTCTCGGTTTCTGGGGATATTTAGAGTGGAAATTGCGCAACAGTCTAGGTGCATGGAGGTCCTTCTGATCCACCCAGGAACGTTCCTCAGGGCCATAGCCCTTCCAATGGACCAAATATTGCAATTTCCCTCTAAATCTCCTAGAATCAATAATACTCCAGACTTCGTACTCCTCTTGGCCCTGAATGTCCACAGGCCCAGGAACCACCGGAGTGTTAGTGTAGCGGTTGCAAACCAAGGATTTCAACAGAGATACACGGAACACATTATGTATGCGCATAGAGGCTGGGAGTTCCAATGCGTACAAGACGGGATTCACCTTGCGGATAACTTTGAACGGACCAATGAACCGGGGAGCCAACTTATTGGAAGGTACTTGCAGATTGAGATATCTGGAGGAGAGCCCTATCCCCAACCTGGAAGGAGACCGCTGGCAGCTGTCTACGATTGGCATGCTGCTGATGTCGCTGAAATGACTGACTGAGGGTCCTCTGAACCTGTGCCCAAGTGGAGCGAAGCTGCTCAATATGCTCATCCAGAGCTGGAATTTGTTGCGACTGAAATGAGTCCGGGAGCAGGCACGGCTGGAACCGTAATTAATGAGAAACGGGGAGCTCCCGGACGATGAATTAACTGCACAATTCTTGCCAAATTCTGCCTATGGCAACAGGTCGGCCCAATTGTCATGATGATTGGTTACAAAGCAACGCAGGAACTGCTCCAGTCCCTGATTGGCACGCTCAGCGGCCCCATTGGTTTGGGGATGGTAGGCGGAGGAAAAGGACAATTGAATGCCCATCTGACCACAAAATACCCTCCAAAATCTGGACACGAACTGGATCCCATGGTCAGACACCACGACTCTGGGTACCCCGTGCAAGCGAAACACTTCTTTGGCAAAAACCATTGCCAATTCCTGAGCCTACGGAAGGCCAGAGAGGGGCATGAAATGAGCCATCTTAGAGAACCTGTCGACCACCATGAGGATAAACGTGTACCCCTTAGATACTGGAAGTTCTCCCAGAAAGTCAATCGATATGTGGGACCATGGACGTCCGCCATTAGGAACATGTTGGAGTAGGCCCACTGGGAGATGCCTGGGCATCTTGGCATGAGCACAGGTGGCACAGGCTGCAGTAAAAGCGGAGCAATCGGCACTAAGGGAGGGCCACCAAAATAACTGTGATAGAGACCATATTAGCTGATCCCTCTCGATATGCCCAGCAGCCTTAGACGAATGGTACATCTCCAATAGACGGGTACGGAATGGCTCATCCACAAAACACTTGCCAGCTGGGGTTTCTGGTTGAGCCCTTGCTTGAGAAGCCAAAATCTCTTCCCCCAGTGGCGAAGTGATGCTAGTACGTACTGTAGCCAGGATCTGGCTGAATAATAGGTACTGGTTCTTCCTCCCTCTCAATGTCCGATGCAAACTGTCTGGACAGAGCGTCTGCCCTAACGTTCTTAAAGCCAGGAAGATAGGACACTACAAAATTGAACCGGGACAGAAAGAGTGCCCACCTAGCTTGTCTTGAGGACAGCCTCTTTGCCTCAGAGAGATACGTCAAATTCTTGTGGTTAGTTAGGATTAATACTGGGGTCCTGGTACCTTCCAATAGATTACGCCATTCTTTAAGTGCCAGAATAATAGCCAGGAGCTCCCTGTCACCAATCTCATAGTGGCTTTGGGCACTGGAGAGTTTTTTAGAAAAGAACCCACAAGGTCTCAGGGCGCCACCTCCCACAGGACGTTGGGAGAGCACTGCCCCAACCCCAACTTCAGAGGCATCAACTTCCAAGGTGAATGGAAGGGCGGGATTGGGGTGGGACAGTACTGGAGCCGAAGCAAAGGCAGATTTCAGAGTCTCAAAAACATTTTCAGCTGCCTCGGACCATTGAGAGGGAGTAACGCCCTTATGTGTCAAGTCAGACAAAGGTTTCACAATAGTAGAATAGTTCTGGATAAATTTCCTATAATAGTTGGTGAAGCTCAGAAAGCGCTGAATAGCTTTTAACTCCTTGGGGCGAGGCAACTGTAGGACTGCTGCCAATTTTTCCTGGTCCATAGCAATGCCATCTTTAGAAATTACGAACCCCAGGAATGGTACTTGGGACCTATGAAATTCGCATTTTTCTAGTTTACAGAACAGTTTATTTTTACGTAATCAAAGCAAAACCTCAGAGACATCCTTAATATGCTGGGTAAGGTTGGCAGAGTGAATCAATATATCATCTAGATATACCACCACACAGGACTGAAGCATGTCACGAAGGATGTCATTAATAAATTCCTGGAACACCGCATGTGCATTGCATAGGCCAAATGGCATCACCAGATATTCATAATGCCCTGATCTGGTATTAAATACCGTCTTCCACTCATCACCAGCCTTAATTCTGATCAGGTTATATGCGGCCTGTAGATCAAGTTTAGTAAAGATGGAAGAGCCCTTTAACCTGTCAAATAGTTCAGCAATGAGTGGAATGGGGTAGGCATTCTTAGACATCAGCTTATTCAACCCCCGGTAATCAATACATGGTCTAAGCTCGCCATTTTTCTTTTTCACAAAGAAGAAACCGGCACCAGCCGAAGAAGTAGACTTGCGAATAATCCCTCTTTTGAGGGCGTCCTCAATGTAGTCCTCCATAGCCTTGTTCTCATCACATGACAATGGATAAGTGCGACCCCTCAAGGGCACCACGCCTGGGGGCAGATCAATAGCGCAATCATAGGGTCTGTGCTGAGGTAGTGCGCTAGCCTCCCCCTTGTTGAATACGTCACTGAATTCTCGATATTCAGCTGGCACGGAGGGAGAGGTACACAAAACCTTGACAGGGTGTGGTAAACAGTTTTTAGCAAAGTACTCAGACCATGATTTAACCTCACATCTCTTCCAGTCAAACTGGGGATTATGTAATAGTAGCCATGGAAACCCCAGAATGACTGCATGATGAAGAGATTGAATTATTTGGAAACGTACTTCCTCCTTGTGGAGAGCCCCAACAGACATAGTAATAGGAATCGTTTTCATGGTGATAAATGCAGGTTCCAAAGGTCTGCCATCAATGGCTTCAATAGTCAGGGGAGACTCCCTTTTGACTAACGGAATTTTGTGCAATTCGGCAAATGATTGGTCTATGAAGTACCCAGCTGCACCGGAGTCTACCAGTGCCATAACCATCACAGACAGGTCTGCCCAAGAGAATACCACCTGGATGGTGGGTTTCTGTGTACTTGAATCTAGGGACTGCTGCACGCCACCTAGGGCCTGTCCCCCAAGGTACCCTAGGTGTGTCCGTTTCCCGGCTGTACCGGACATGTGCGTAATAAGTGCCCAGCTTTAACACAATATAAGCATAGGCCCTGGCTTCTACGGTGCGCCCGCTCCTCCTTAGTAAGTCTGGTGAACCCAAGCTGCATTGGTTCACCAGACTCGGGTGAACGTTCAGGAGGAATGGGAGGCGAGGGTGGGTTTAAAAGACTGCCATGCCCATAATTTCTGGATCTCGCCCTCTTAGCCAGCCGTCTTTCATGAATGCGGGAGTCAATAAGCATGACATAGTCAATGTACTCATCCAGATCACTGGGTACATCTCTGGCAGCAATTTCATCTTTGATGGATTCGGACAAACCCTGAGCAAAGGCTGCCACTAATGCCTCGTTGTTCCACCCCACCTCTGCTGCCAAGGTCCGAAACTCAATGGCATAGTCGCCCAAGGTACAATCGCCCTGCTGTATCTCCATTAACCTTTTGGCAGCAGAGGCAGCTCTACCAGGAACCTCAAACACTCTGCGGAACTTTCTTACGAACTCATTAAAATTCTGAGTACAGGATTTGGCATTCTCCCACAGAGGACTGGCCAATGCCAGTGCTTTGCCCATCAGTAACGATATCATAAATCCGACCTTTCTCCGGTCGTTAGGAAATGCCTGGGGCGTTAGTTCCAGAAATATCTCCAATTGATTAATAAAGCCCCTGCATTGAGTAGGTTCACCATCATATCTTAATGGTAACGGCACCGCCGCCGTTAGGCCTCTGGTATGTGTAGTAAGGAGCTACAGACTGATTATCCGGTGTCAAGACTGGGGAGACCACCGGATTCTGGTTCGGTTTGTCAAGGTGTACCGTATGCTCCAGTAAAGTTTGTAAGGCCAGTGCCAGCTGGTCTAGGCACTGCTCATGAACACCCATTCTCCAGTGGATGTTTTGTGTATTACTTTCACCTTTACTGTCTGAGGACATGGCCCTTTCGTACTGTAACGGTTTTTCAAGACACTCAGACCAGCAGGTTAGAATAAAACACAGTTTTATTTAAAAAAATAAAGAAGAAAGATCGCCCTCTATTGGCAACACAAAATAATAGTGAGAAATTGGCTTACATATGCCTTCTCAGGCCCAGGCTTAGATAGCTGCTTAGGCAGAACAGGAACTGAGGCCAGAATACTGCAGAGTAGTTTAGCCAATAGCCCTCACGGGCGTAATAACGGAGACAACTTGACACTGCAAGAGCTTGAGCCAATAGCCCCCACAGGCGTAATAACGGAGACAACTACACTGCAAGAGCTTGAGCCAGGAGTCCCCACGGGCGTAATAACGGAGACCAACTGTAGTGCAATAGCTTGAGCCAATAGCCCCCACGGGTGTATTACCGGAGACAACCTGCACTGCAAGAGCTTGAGCCAATAGCCCCCACGGGCGTAGTAACGGAGACTTATGGTACAGCAAGAGCTTGAGCCGATAGCCCCCATGGGCGTAGTAACGGACACAACCTGCACTGCAAGAGCTTGAGCCAATAGCCCCACCGGGGCGTGTAACAGAGAGTTAACACTGAAAGAGCTAGAGCCTATAGCGGCCCTGCGGGCGCGGTAATGGAGACCGACTACACTGCAAGTTGACAAGATGAGCCGCCATCTAAACAAAGCTCTCAACGTGGCCGGCTCAGCAGATGAAGTGGCTGATCAGCAACGGCTCTGCAAGTGTTAACGAAGGCTCTGATAATGGAGACAGCAGCTCTGCAAGTGTTAATGAAGCTCAAGGATCGGACACACAGCTCTGCAAGTACAACCGGAGGCTCAACAAACGTGGCGCCGCTTTGCAAGTGCTAAGGGAGACTCAGCAACGGACGTACAGCTCTGCAAGTGTTAATGGAGACTCAGCAATGGAAACATGGCTCTGCAAGTGTTAATGGAGGTAATCACTATCAGCCTTGCCACAAGCACAGCAGAAGTCAGAACGTCGCTTCAGCGACACCAAGCAGCAGGAACGATGGCAGGGTCAGTAGCAAGCCGGTTCAGGTCACGGAGCAGGAAGTCAGCCAGGCCGGGTCAGATCACGGAGGAGGGTTCGCAGACAAGCCAGATCAGTCACAAGCAGGAACGTCAGCCGGGCCGGGTCAGATCACGGAGCAGGATTCTCAGACAAGCCAGATCAGGTCACAAGCAGGAACGTCAGCCAAGCCGGGTCAGATCACGGAGCAGGAACTCAGGAGCGTAGTCAGAACAGGCCAAATCAGTACACAGGAATCAGGAACACTGGAACACAGGGACAGCAACACTGGCTCAGGAACACCACGAAAGGGCACCTGACAGGTGCCAATGGCCAGGCATAAAAAGGTCACCAGGGGCGGGCCAAACAGGCTCAGCCAATAGGAGCACACCACAAGCGAGAGTGACAGAAAAAGATCACGGGCACCGTGATAAGGAGTCAAAAAACGAATGCAACAGGCGAGATCACATACAGCAAAAAGCAATCCTTGCATAGAGGGGAACAAGAGTAAGCACAACCAGAGATTGCGGTCAGCCAGCTGGATTACATCTCCACAAAATATCTTCCTCTTGAGGAGAGGGTCATGTGAGGGACTAAGCAGCACATATCAAAGCTGTCCATACTTGGCATAAGCAAGAGATTGGACTCAACCCGCTAGATCTCATTGCATCAGTATATAACTTCCCCTTAAGGAGAGGATCTCGTGTGTGGGAACTAAGCCGCACAAATCAAAGCTGGCCATAAGTCACTGCGGGAGGACACAGGAGGAGGTGCTCAACGGTAACCACCCAAACATCAGACCATCAGCTTTAGACGGTTAAAAACTCCAATTTATTGAACAAAGCTGATAAAAGTATATAATGAAGACATAGAACTGATCAAATGTCACAACATAAAGGGCAAAACGTCTAAAGCATTTTGTAATCCTTAGGTTTACTTAATTATAGGCATATTATCCACTCACAGCTACCGACCTTAAATACGTAAGTGAAATTGAAATCATCAAATCAAATTGGTGGAAAATACTGCCTTCCAGGTCCATTTGTTCCAATTACCGGTGACAACTATCACGTCATATTCAGATTTTGTATACGAATGGGCTTGCTATATCAGACACAAAAAAGACGTATGCTTCCAACATCAAAAAAACAATGTATAACAAAAAATAAAATTAATAAATGAATGAATAAATGTTCATATTCAGCCCATTCACAATATATGTAGCCAAATGATATAAATATAACATTCACACTAAAGGGCTGAACTTAGTAATAAATATAATCATAAATACTAGCTAACATCGTTTATGAACAAACAAAGAAACATCATGTTCTGAGTTAATGCCCTTTGGTGAGCATGTTTTAAGGTAAAGTATCCACTTGACCTCACATCTATCAGGTTGAATACCCATATCCTCACCTCGCTCAGGCAAAACCACCCTTTCTGTACCCTGAAAGGAAAATTTACTCAAATCCCCCTGATTACATATAAGGAAATGTCTTGCTACAGGTTTACTCATGTCCCCATTTTTAATGTGAAGAATGTGTTCCTGCATACGTTCTTTTAGGCCTCGCATAGTCCTTCTCATGTACTAGGACCCACATTCAGCACAAGCAATTAAATATATGACATGAGTAGTCGACAATGAATATATTGTCTAATAATGTATTTTCTTCCAGTCAGTGAGCTTTCAAACTCCTTCCCCAATTTCACATATAGACAAGAGATGCACCTTCTGGCACCACATCTGTGCATACCAGGAGTCTGGAACCACATGGGTGCACCCCTCAGATTACTGCGAAAGAGACTTGGGGATAGTTTGCTGCCCAGTATGGGAGCTTTTATGGCTACATATTTGCAGCCATCCTGTATCATAGATCTCAACTTCTCATCTCCTAAAAGTATCGGAAGATGTTTCTCCACTACATGTTTAATAGTATGAAAATCCACACTGTAGTCAGTAATAAATGTAAGACCCGGACGATTGTCCCTTGTCCTTTTTTTACCATAAGTCTTTATAAGTTGCTTTCTGTCACAATTCTTTGCTCCCAAATAATCATTCTCAATCACCTTCACTGGATAACTCCGTTCCATAAAACGTTTTGTTAGAATATCTGACTGTAATTGAAATTCCTGATCAGTACTACAGTTCCTGCGTATGCGCAGAAACTGTCCAGCAGGATTCCCTTTAATTACATGTTTAGGATAACAAGTTTTTGCATGAAGCAATGTGTTAACTGAACAGGATTTCCTATAAACTGTAGTGAAGGTGATTGAGAAACCTTAGGTTTACGAAACACGTTAGACGTTTTGCCCTTTATGTTGTGACATTTGATCAGTTCAATAAACTGGAGTTTTTAACTGTCTAAAGCTGATGGTCTGATGTTCGGGTGGTTACCGTTGACCACCTCCTCCTGTGTCCTCCCGCAATGACTTATGGCCAGCTTTGATTTGTGCGGCTTAGTTCCCACACACGAGATCCTCTTCTCAAGAGGAAGTTATATACTGATGTAATGAGATCTAGCGGTTGAGCCCAACCTCTTGCATATGCCAAGTATGGAAAGCTTTGATTTGTGCTGCTTAGTCCCTCACGTGATCCAGTGGGCTGACCCCAATCTGTAACGTTTTTTTAGGACACTCAGACCAGTTGGTAAAATCAAACACAATTTTATTAAATGAAAAAAATAATGCAAACGATCGCCCTCTACAGGCAGCAGGAATAATAACACTGTATAGACAGTTATAACCCAAAGGCCCAATACACAGATAAGGTAACACTCACTATCTAGGAACAGGTAATGGTAATATAGACACAAATGGGTTAAATGCAATAGTCAGTCAATCTCAGCTGTGGGCTTTGGCACGCCCAAGGTGGTGATAGGAGGTGCTGGATAGATGTAGCCAACACAGCGTTCTTAAGGTAATAATGCCGTAGGCAATCGGTGACCAGTTGTAGATTCCGCAGACCAGTGACCCAAAATAGCCCCCGCGGGCGTACCCAATGAGACAACTGATTCTGCAAGTGTGAGAGCCGGTAGCCCCCATGGGCGTAATCTCAACCTAGCCTGAAATGCAAGAGCTGGCAAATAGCCCCCACGGGCGTATAACCGGAGACCAACAGCTAGCGGTAGTTGAGCCAATTGCCCCCACGGGCGTATACCAACGGGGACCTGCCAGAGCTTTGAGCCTGCCCTTTGCTGCAACACTGAGCCAAGAAGCCGCAACGGTGTCCACCGGTAAACTAACATAAGACCAAGAGCCAATGGAGCCCTACCGGACCAACTAAATGTGACTACTCTGCAGTTGTAAAGTATGAGTCGCCGTCCACACAAGCGGCCGACTCAGCAGACGTAGCACAGCGGGTTAAGGCTCTATACCGGGGAATGAAGGCTCTGCAGGAGTTAGGCAGCACTGCAAGGGTTAAAATGCACGTTTAACAACAGAAGGCTCAGTATGGTATAGGAGCTCTGCAAGCGTACGGAGGCTCAGTGAAGGAAGCACAGCTCTGCAAATCAGCACTTAACTCTGCACTGAACGGAGGCAACACAAGGGTGAAGTGGTCACACGGCAGCTGGGTAAACAGCGACAGCAGAAGTAAGAATGTCGCGGCGGCGACAACAGGAACAGGCAGGTCGCTGGAGCAGGCTGGTAGTCGGTCACGGAGCAGGAAGTCAGCCAGGCCGGTCGTAGCACATAGGAGGTTCTCAGACAAGCCGGGTCAAACACGAGCAGGAACGTCAGCCAAGCCGGGTCAGGTAACGGAGGTGGTTCGCAGACAAGCCGGGTCAATCACGATCAGGGACACTGGAGCGTAGTCAGGACAGGCCAAGTCGGTACACAGGAATCCGGAACACAGGAACACAGCAACAGCAAAACTGGCTCAGAAACACCACGAAAGGGCATCTGACAGGTGTCCTGGCCAGGCATAAAAAGGTCACCAGGGGCGGGCCAAACCAACTCAGCGAATCAGAGCGTACCACAAACGAGAGTGACAGGAGGATCACAGGCACTGTGATACAATCTCTGGTTGTGCTTACTCTTGTTCCCCTCTATGCAAGGATTGCTTTTTGCTGTATGTGATCCCGCCTGTTGAGTCCGTTTTTTGACTCCTCTAAATATGGATGGCTTTGGTTGGTGCGGCTTAGTTCCTCACTACATGCTTTTCTCTAGGGGAATATTTTTGCAGAGTTTCTTTTCTTACCTCAGGGACGTGGGGGGCAGACTCTCCTGCCGCTGGTTTTGTTTTCTTTCTGTTCCATGGGTGTTACTGCAGGACTAAAGGTCTCTGTTTCCATCTTGTTTCTGATTGTCGGTCTTGACCGGTGGGGTGCCACTCCCAGTTGGCTGGCAGTCTTGGCGTCTCTGTCTGTTTGGGGATTTCCCCGTTCCAGCTATTTGGTTTTTCGGGTAGATTCCGCCTGGGGAACGCTTGGTTTTTCAGATGCCTCTGGGTTGCTTTTGCTTGTGGAGGCTGCCCAATGCATTTTTTGTGGGTTCAGTCTGGCCTCATTGGTGCATGGTGCGTTTCTTGATTCAGTGTCTGTTTTGCTTCCATTCTCGTTGTGTTTTCTGTTGCCTCTGATTGGCTGAGGTAGGCCTCTACTGTGAGTCCTCGGTATCTCTCAGACTTTGCATCGAGTCATGTTCGGTGGATGGCCATCCTGTGGGTTGGTGTACTTGCATCTGTCGGCTCTCCGCTGTGTTTTTGTTTTCTGGTGTCTTTTCATCCTCTATTTTCTTTTCTCCCTTGGGTAGGTCTGGATTGCGCTTGATTTTTCTTGATGCTTTGGATTTGTTCTTTGGTTGTTACAGCTTACCTTGGTTTCAGTGTCATCTGCAGACGCGAGGCTTCAAGAATGCAGCAGGCCTCTGTTTTATGTGTTTGATTCCTGTAGTCTCCTCCTACCCACTTCCTCCCTCTGAGCTGCTCCCCCTACCTACTTTCTGTGGAGGGTTTAAAAGGCAGACTAAGTCCTGACTCAGTTGCCCTTGCGTTGTTGTTCAAAGCAGTTCTATTATCTTGGGATCTGTGTATGACCTGGCTTGTCTTCCATCCAACCTGGTGCTGACCTGTGGCTCTGTCTGACTATTCTTTTGTCTACCCCTATAGTGGACATGCAATCTGGTGCAGACCTGTGGCTCTGGCTGACTACCTGAACTGTGTATGACCTGGCGTCTCTGACTACCCTCTCTGGTGCTCACATCTGGCTCTGTCTGACTATTCTTACGTCTATCCCTTGTACCTAGCAGACACTCAACCTAGTGCGGACCTGGGGCTCTGGCAGACTAGCTCTGATGCTGACTGAAGGCTTGAGTCAGTTATCCGTTTTCCTATAGTGACAGCAGGCATGAGTCAGAAGTCTCTACCTACTGACTGCAGGCATGAGTCAGTATTCTCACTACGTCGGATCAAGATCATGTGTTCCTGTTCCTGGTTCCTGCAGAGACTGACTATCAGTGGCTGAGGCCTAGTCTCCAGCAGTGTGGTCAAGCTTGGCAGCCTATTATTTCTGATAGCAGTGCTTGCTGGCTTGTAACCCTCTGCTTCATCCTGTTATATATATTGTAATACCTATCGTAATGATAATATATTGCATTTAACTATACCGTACTAACTCCTGAACTTCTCTGGTGAACCGTGACATTGGTTTCCCCTTGTAATGTTTTTCAAACTATTTCTCTGTGTGTCGGTCTGTTTACATTTCTATGGGTCTAGGTAGTTCAGTTCTGTACTGGCATTCCTTTCTGTTTTGGGAGTTTGGGTCCTTGCGGATCTTTCCTGTACATTCCTGGTCTTTCAGTTAGGCTTTTGCTGTTTGTGGCTTTCGTCTCACCTAATGCATTTGCAGTGTGGTTTCGGTTGGGACTTTCTTTTCTACCCTGGTCTCCCCGTGTCTTCCGCCAAGTTGGTCTTTCTATCTTTGGTGGATTGTCCACCTGGCAGGATTCTTGGCTCCTAGATGGGTCACCTTATTTTTGGGTATATTGACGTCTAATCATTCAGATCAGTGACGGCCTGCTTGCCAGCTGTTGGGACGTGTTTGACTGGCATGGCAGTGACTATTGGGTTTCTGCCTTTTGGGGAAAGTTTGCGTCCATGGCTTTGCAGCCTCATGGTTGTTTTAGAATGACAAACCAAAAAAAAATTCACACAGGAGGAGAGCTTCCAAACAAAACAGTAATATACTGAAGTTCGTGAGTAATAGTTGCTACATCTAAATCTCCCACCGGCCTGTATGTTTCCAAAGCTTTGTTTTTTTTGTATTTTTGTTGACCAATCTAGCGGTCTGTTAATCACATAGGGGTATTTAACTCCCTCTATCAAATGGACCTATAGATTTCTCTGAAGAAGTGGTCAGCAGGCTATGAAACATGTTAGGATTTTAAATGTCATGTTACTAGCTTTTTAATAATTTCAGATTTTATCTTTATCGGCCCGTATTCGTATCCAGTCCTTTTTGTACCAGTGTGCTTACTTAAGCCATTCGAGTGGTGTGGTCCATTTGCGGGGAGGACCGGTGTCACGGTTTGTTACGACTCTCAGACACAAAGTTAGGTAAAAACACAACTTTATTGAAAAAATAATTAAAATGATCCCTTAGGATTCCAACACGTACATACAACATTTAATTCAAAAATAGCATAGATAAATAAAGGCTTTACCGGTCTTGCCAATATACCGGGCAAGACAGCCTGCGAATATAGGACAGTAGGCTCTACCAGCCTTGCCAATACCGGGTAAGGCAACCTTCTGATGGAATAATGTACCAGGTTCTACCAGCCTTACCAATATACCGGGCAAGGCAGCCCAAGTGTTACGGTTTTCTGACACTCAGACCAGGGTATGAAGAAAAAACACAGTTTTATTGAAAATAAAACAAGACCCCTAGAGGCCAGCACATAAATAGCAACAATGGCAATAATGACAAAGTGTATGCACACAATGATAATGACAAATGCTAGAATAGATAGGGAATTTTCCCCAAAGGGTTAAAGACTGAAATGGGTGAGATATACAAGATTGGCCAATGCCCAGGATAAATAGCAGTCTCTGGAACACAGTCTCTCAATAGCAGGATAGAGGACACAGTCTCTCAATAGCAGGATAGTGGAGTAACTGCACTGAATACACTCTCAAGTTGATATACCAGAGCCCAATGTCCAGAGCTGAGCCGGTCCCCACGCCTGGGGCTACAGAGGAGTGCTATTGTCACGCTGTAAAGATCAGAACCGAAATCGCCCTTGACTAGAAAAGTAATAACCCTGCATGTGCCACTAGGATATGCCCAAACACCCCTTGGGTGCTGTACTGATGGTAACTGCACAAGCTGTAATCGAGCCAATGTCCTCTGGAGTGCAATGGGAATGTACCTTCAACGTCTGTGGCCCTGAGCCAGAGGATGAACACGGACTGACAAGGCTCTGATGGAATAAGAGACACACAGAAGCACTCAGAGTAAAAGGCTATGTCAGAGAAATGTACGCTTGGCAAGAAGTATCGGAGGCACCAGACCGGAGACTACAGGCACTGCAAGGGTTAGATGGTTCTGTACACACGCGAGTACCTTGGCAGCCAACAGCAGGCAAAGCAACCTCAGGCTACAGCTACTGACAAGTGAGAGGAACAGTGAGTCGCTTATACAGTTCAGAATGTCGCCGAGCGACTGGAATGACGCAGGAACACAGGAACAGCAGGCAGAACCGGAACGGTAACTGGAACAGCAGACAGGCCGGCACCGCAACCGGAACAGCAGGCAGAACCGGAACGATCACTGGAACAGCAGACAGGCCGGCACCGCAACCGGAACAGCAGGCAGAACCGGAACGATCACTGGAACAGCAGACAGGCCGGCACAGCAACCGGAACAGCAGGCAGAACCGGAGCGGTAACTGGAACAGCAGACAGGCCAGCACAGCAACCGGAACAGCAGGCAGGGCCGGAGCGGTGACTGGAACAGCAGGCAGGTCCGGAGCAATGCTGGAACAGAGGCAGGCCGGAAACAATCACAGAGCAGGTTCATCAGCCAGAGCCGGGTCGAATCACGGAGCAGGGTCGTCAGCCAGAGCCGGGTCGAATCACGGAGCAGGGTCGTCAGCCAAAGCCGGGTCAAATCACGGAGCAGGGTCGTCAGCCAAAGCCGGGTCAAATCACGGAGCAGAATCAGGAACAGAGTCAGACTAGCCGGGTTGGTACACAGAAGACACTGGAATATGGCAACAAGGCGCAGCAACAGGAACACCACGAAAGGGCAACTGACAATTGCCCAAGCTCCAGCATATAACGGCACATCCTGGGCGGGCCAATCAGTCTCCACCAATGCACAGGTACATCATGATAGATTGACAGAAAGACACGGGGACCGTGATAGTACCCCCCTCTCAAAGACCCCCTCCCCTGCTGGGGGGTCTGGGTTTCTGCGGAAATTTGGAGTGGAAGTTGTGCAACAAACGTGGAGCATGGAGGTCCCTATGGTCAACCCAAGAGCGCTCCTCAGGTCCATACCCCTTCCAGTGGACCAAATATTGCAACTTGCCTCTAAATTTCCTGGAGTCAATGATACTCTGAACTTCGTATTCCTCTTGGCCCTGCACCTCCACCGGCCCAGGAACCACCGGAGTGGTAGTATAGCGGTTGCAAACCAAGGGTTTTAACAATGACACATGGAACACCTTGTGAATACGCATAGTCTTAGGAAGTTCCAAAGCGTATGCCACAGGATTGATTTTGCGAATAATTTTAAATGGTCCAATGAACCGGGGGGCCAGCTTGTTCGAAGGCACTTGCAAGTTGAGATTCTTGGAGGAGAGCCATACCCTGTCCCCAACCTGGAAGGAAACCTCTGGCCGTCGTCTGCGATTAGCATGCCGCTGATGTCTGTGGAAGGACTGACTGAGGGACCTTTGCACCTGTGCCCAAGTGGAGCGGAGCTGCTCCATGTGCTCATCCAGAGCCGGAATCTGTTGGGACTGAAATGAGTCTGGGAGCAGACAGGGTTGGAACCCATAATTAATAAGGAACGGAGAGCTCCCAGATGATGAATTAACCGCACAGTTCCTGGCGAACTCTGCCCACGGCAACAGGTCAGCCCAGTTATCATGATGATCAGTCACAAAGCAGCGTAAAAACTGCTCCAGTCCCTGATTGGCACGCTCAGCGGCTCCGTTGTTCTGGGGATGGTAGGCGGAGGAAAAGGACAATTGAATGCCCATCTGGCCACAGAAAGCCCTCCAGAATCTCGACACGAATTGACTCTCCCGGTCGGACACTATCACTCTAGGCACCCCGTGCAAGCGGAATACTTCTCTGACAAAAATTAATGCCAACTCCTGGGCCGAGGGAAGGCCAGAAAGGGGCACGAAGTGAGCCATTTTTGAGAACCTATCCACCACCATAAGGATGAAAGTATAGCCCTTAGAATTAGGCAGCTCTCCCAAGAAATCTATAGAAATGTGGGACCAAGGACAGTCACCATTAGGCACAGGTTGGAGCAGTCCCACTGGGAGATGCCTAGGAGTTTTGGCACGGGCACAGGTGATACAAGCAGCAGTGAATGCAGAGCAGTCGGCCTTCAGAGAGGGCCACCAGAATGTTCGAGATAAGGACCATGCCAACTGATCTCTGCCAATGTGCCCAGCTGCCTTGGAGGAGTGATAGGTCTCAAGTAATTTGGTACGGAAAGGCTCGTCCACAAAACACTTGCCAACAGGGGTTTCCGGAGGTGCATTCCCTTGAGATGCCAAGATCTGCTCTCCCAGTGGCGAAGTGATGCTGGTACGAATAGTAGCCAGAATCCTATCGGGCTGAATTATGGGGACCGGGGCCTCATCCCTCTCAATGTCTGTGCAGAATTGTCTCGACAAGGCATCGGCCTTAATATTCTTGGAGCCAGGCAGATAAGACACTATGAAATTAAATCTGGACAGAAATAGAGCCCATCGAGCCTGGCGAGATGACAGCCTTTTGGCCTCGGACAAGTAAATCAAGTTTTTATGGTCCGTGAGGATTAATACTGGGGTCCTTGTGCCTTCCAGAAGATGTCGCCATTCTTTTAATGCCAAGATGATAGCCAATAACTCCCTATCACCAATTTCGTAATGGCTCTGGGCACTAGACAGTTTCTTGGAAAAGAATCCACACGGCCTCAGGTTACCCCCTTCCTTAGGGCGTTGGGAGAGAACTGCCCCTACCCCAAACTCGGAGGCATCAACCTCTAGTGTGAACGGTAGGGCTTGGTTAGGGTGGGATAATATAGGAGCAGATGCAAACGCCTTCTTGAGGGTTTCAAAGGCCATCTCAGCTGCCTCAGACCATTGAGAGGGATTCGCACCCTTATGCGTCAGGTCAGACAATGGTTTAGTAATGGTAGAAAAGTTCTGAATACATTTTCTGTAATAGTTGGGGAAGCCTAGGAACCTTTGAATCGCCTTTAACCCCTTGGGTCTTGGCCAACGTAGGACTGCGGCCAACTTCTCTTGGTCCATGGCAATGCCATCCTTAGATATGACAAAACCCAAGAAGGGTACTTGGGAACAATGAAATTCACATTTCTCTAGTTTGCAGAACAACTTGTTTTTGCGTAATGTGAGTAAAACTTCGGTCACATCCTGGATGTGTTGGGTTAAACTAGCAGAATGGATTAATATATCGTCCAGGTACACAACCACACATGACTGTAACAAGTGGCGGAGGATGTCGTTAATGAATTCTTGGAATACGGCAGGTGCATTACATAATCTGAATGGCATCACAAGATATTCGTAGTGGCCTGACCTAGTATTGAATGCCGTCTTCCACTCATCACCGGCCCTGATTCTTATTAGGTTGTAGGCGGCACGTAGATCGAGTTTTGTAAAGATAGAGGAGCCCTTCAACCTGTCAAATAACTCTGTGATGAGTGGAATGGGATACGCATTTTTGGACATTAACTTATTGAGTCCACGGTAGTCAATACACGGTCGTAACTCGCCACTCTTCTTCTTTACGAAGAAGAACCCTGCACCTGCCGGGGAGGATGATTTACGAATAATCCCTCGTTTGAGGGCATCCTCAATGTATTCATCCATGGCCCTAGTCTCCTCACAGGACAATGGGTATGTCCTAGCCCTCGGTGGCACCACTCCCTGGGGCAGATCAATAGCGCAATCATATGCCCGATGCTGTGGTAATGCTCTGGCCTCACCCTTACTGAATACGTCGCAGAAGTCGCTGTATTCTGCTGGCACAGAAGGAGAGGTACACGATATCCTGATAGGATGAGACAGACAGTTATCAGAGCAATAATTGGACCATGACTTAATCTCACAAGTTTGCCAGTCAAACTGGGGATTATGCAACATTAACCAAGGGAACCCAGAATGACTGCATGATGTGGTGAATTAATAATCTGAAAACGAACCTCCTCCTTATGGAGGGCCCCAACTGACATACAGAGTAGAGTAGTCTCCATGGTAACCAGAGCTGGTTCGAGGGGTCTGCCATCAATAGCCTCAATGGCTAGCGGAGTATCTCTTTTAGACAAAGGAATATTATGTCTTTCTGCAAATGCTCGATCCATGAAATAGCCTGCTGCGCCAGAATCTACCAGGGCTAGTACCTCCACAGCTTGGTCGCTTAGGAGAAAACTCACCGGAATGGTGGGTTTCTTGTAGTCAGTATCTGAGGACGGTTGTACACCACCTAGGGCCTGTCCCCCATGGTACCCTAGGTGCGTGCGTTTCCCGGACGTACCGGGCAAGTATTTAATAAGTGCCCTTTCTTGCCACAATATAGGCATAACCCATGTCTTTTGCGATGAGCCCTCTCCTCCTTAGACAACCTGGTAAAGCCAATCTGCATAGGCTCTCCTGTCTCAAACGCCCGGTCAGGAGGAATGGGAGGAGAGGGTGGGTTAAAAGACCTTTCTTGCCCATAGGTCTTGGAACTAGCCCTCTTAGTTAATCGCCTCTCACGCATGCGAGTGTCAATGAGTATTACATAGTTTATAAACTCATCCAGCACAGCAGGCACCTCCCTGGCAGCAATTTCATCCTTAATGGAGTCTGATAGGCCCTGTGAAAAGGCTGCCAGGAGTGCCTCATTATTCCAGGCTACTTCAGCTGCTAGAATTCGAAATTCTATAGCATACTCTGCCACAGTGCAGTCGCCCATCTGCATTACCATCAATTTTTTTGCCGCAGAGATAGCTCGCCCAGGTAACTCAAATACTCTGCGAAACTGTTTGACAAACTCGGTAAAGTTTTGAGTACAAGGTTTAGCCTGTTCCCATAAAGGATTAGCCCATGCCAGGGCTTTGCCAGTTAGTAGAGATATCATGAACCCCACCTTGCTACGGTCATTTGGGAAAGCATGGGGTGTGAGTTCTAGGAATATCTCTAGTTGATTCAGGAAACCTCTGCAGAGAGTGGGTTCACCATCGTATCTTAATGGTAACGGCGGCGCCGCCGTAAAACTACGAGAGGGTGCCAACAATTGCCCAGTATTATTATCCGGTGTCATAACTGGGGGGACCACCGGATTTTGATTCGGTTTCTCAAGGTGTACCGTACGTTCAAGCAAAGTTTGCATGGCCAGTGCCAATTGGTCTAGGCGTTGCTCGTGAACATCCATCCTCCAATGGAGGTTCTGTGTATTACTGTCACTTTTCCCGTCTGAGGTCATGGCCCTTTCGTACTGTTACGGTTTTCTGACACTCAGACCAGGGTATGAAGTAAAAACACAGTTTTATTGAAAATAAAACAAGGCCCCTAGAGGCCAGCACATAAATAGCAACAATGGCAAAAATAACAAAGTGAATGCCCACAATGATAATGACAAGTGCTAGAATAGATAGGGAATTTTCCCCAAAGGGTTAAAGACTGAAATGGGTGAGATATACAAGATTGGCCAATGCCCAGGATAAATAGCAGTCTCTGGAACACAGTCTCTCAATAGCAGGATAGTGGACACAGTCTGTCAATAGCAGGATAGTGGAGTAACTGCACTGAAAACACTCTCAAGTTGATATACTAGAGCCCAATGTCCAGAGCTGAGCCGGTACCCACGCTTGGGGCTACAGAGGAGTGCTATTGCCACGCTGTAATGATCAGAACCGAAATCGCCCTTGACTAGAAAAGTAATAACCCTGCATGTGCCACTAGGATATGCCCAAACACCCCTTGGGTGCTGTACTGATGGTAACTGCACAAGCTGTAATTGAGCCAATGTCCTCTGGCGTGCAATGGGAATGTACCTTCAACGTCTGTGGCCCTGAGCCAGAGAATGAACACGGACTGACAAGGCTCTGATGGAGTAAGAGACACACAGAAGCACTCAGAGGAAAGGCTATGTCAGAAAAATGTATGCTTGGCAAGAAGTATCGGAGGCACCAGACCGGAGACTACAGGCACTGCAAGGGTTAGATGGTTCTGTACACACGCGAGTACCTTGGCAGCCAACAGAAGGCAAAGCAACCTCAGGCCACAGCTACTGACAAGTGAGAGCAACAGTGAGTCGCTTATACAGTTCAGAATGTCGCCGAGCGACTGGAATGACGCAGGAACACAGGAACAGCAGGCAGAACCGGAACGGTAACTGGAACAGCAGACAGGCCGGCACCGCAACCGGAAAAGCAGGCAGAACCAGAACGATCACTGGAACAGCAGACAGGCCGGCACCGCAACCGGAACAGCAGGCAGGGCCGGAGCAATGCTGGAACAGAGGCAGGCTGGAAACAATCACAGAGCAGGGTCATCAGCCAGAGCCGGGTCGAATCACGGAGCAGGGTCGTCAGCCAGAGCCGGGTCGAATCACGGAGCAGGGTCGTCAGCCAAAGCCGGGTCGAATCACGGAGCAGGGTCGTCAGCCAAAGCCGGGTCAAATCACGGAGCAGGGTCGTCAGCCAAAGCCGGGTCAAATCACGGAGTCAGACTAGCCGGGTCGGTACACAGAAGACACTGGAATATGGCAACAAGGCGCAGCAACAGGAACACCACGAAAGGGCAACTGACAATTGCCCAAGCTCCAGCATATAACGGCAACCTTCTGATGGAATAATGTACCAGGTTCTACCGGCCTTACCAATATACCGGGCAAGGCAGCCCAAGGAACTATACATATAGGCACACCAACCAAGAGTATGACCTAAGGTATTATTGGAGCAAATCAGCGTCCGCACGCTGGGACCAACAACAGATTTGTATAGCCTCTAGGCTTGGAGGATAACCCAACGTCCGCACGCTGGGACTAACAACAGCTTGGCATAGCCGCAAGGCTTCTGGAGCAAACCAGTGTCTGCACGCTGGGACCAACAAGTGATTTGTATAGCTGCAAGGCTTCGAGCAAACCAGCGTCCGCACGCTGGGACCAACAAGTGATTTGTATAGCCGCAAGGCTTGGAGCAAACCAGCGTCCGCACGCTGGGACCAACACGTGATTTGTATAGCCGCAAGGCTTGGAGCAAACCAGCGTCCGCACGCTGGGACCAACAAGTGATTTGTATAGCCGCAAGGCTTCGAGCAAACCAGCATCCGCACGCTGGAACCCACAAGTGATTGTACAGCCGCAAGTCTGGAGGATAACCCAACGCCTGCACGCTGGGACTGCAAATGTTGCCAAGGCGACCAAGCTAACAAGTCGTCAGGAACACAGCAGACAGGACAGGAGATAGCAGGAACCAGCAGGACGATCAACCGGTCAGGAAGCGGCAGCGAAAGATCAGCAGGAAACAGCAAGCTCAAGGAACTAGGCCGGAACCAACACTGGAACAGCACTGCAGACAGGGGACTCAGGAACAAGATGCAATCTGGAACTCAGGAACACAGCAACAGGCCCAAACGACTACAGGAACAAGGTGAAAGCAAACTTGGTCAGAGACACCACGAAAGGGCAGCCATGGGGTGCCCAAACCAGATTTAAATAGGCAGTATGAGGCGGGTAAAGGCAGGCAGCCAATAGGAGCCCCCTAATGGTGACAGGCAAGGAAATACATCAATCACGGGCACCGTGATAGTACCCCCTTTTCAAAGACCCCCTCTCCTAGAATAGGGTCTAGGCTTCTGCGGGTATTTAGCATGAAAGGCTCTAGATAACCTAGGTGCATGAAGGTCCTTACTGTCCACCCACGATCGATCTTCAGGACCATATCCTTTCCAATGCACCAGGTATTGTATCCTTCCTCTAAGCCTTCGGGAATCAATAATACTCTGTACCTCATACTCTTCCTGACCCTCAACCTCGACAGGTCCTGGCACCACAGGTGTGGTAGTATAACAGTTGCATATGAGAGGCTTAAAGGGATAGTAATACTTAAAATGTAAAAAAAAATATGTTGTAGGGTTTATCCCCCTGAGTAAACAAGGGTACTCCCACTGCTGAGAGGTCTTTCATTCAAAAGTTATTAATTTTCAAAGTTGAATTTTTTAGGTGCAATATCACAGTGGCCTGAAATTGTACAGTGGCGCTGTTGCTACACCATCCTATGGAGATTTATGGTCAACTGACCAGAGTTGTCCATAGGATGGTGTAGCAACAGCGCCACTGTACAATTTCAGGCCACTGTGATATTGCACCTAAAAAATTCAACTTTGAAAATTAATAACTTTTGAATGAAAGACCTCTCAGCAGTGGGAGTACTCTTGTTTTACTCAGGGGGATAAACCCTACAACATATTTTTTTTTACATTTTAAGTATTACTATCCCTTTAAGCAGAGACACATGGAACACATTATAAATACTCATGGATGCAGGTATGTCTAGTGAGTAGGAAACAGGGTTAATTTTGCGAATAACTCTGTATGGGCCAATAAACCGTGGAGCCAACTTATTGGACGGAACCTGTAGCTTAAGATTCTTAGAGGAAAGCCACACTCTATCCCCAACCTGAAAGGAGACCGCTGGAAGCCTTCTGCGATTAGCATAGCGTTGATGACGCTGAAATGACTGACCAAGTGCCCTCTGAACTTGTGCCCATGTGGAACGGAGTTGCTCGATATGCTCATCCAGAGCTGGTATCTGCTGTGTCTGGAAGGAATCTGGGAGCAAACAGGGCTGAAACCCATAATTGATCAAAAACGGAGAGCTCCCAGATGAGGAATTAACCGCACAGTTCCTGGCGAACTCCGCCCAAGGCAACAAGTCGGCCCAATTATCATGATGGTCAGCAATGAAACAACTCAGAAATTGTTCCAAACCCTGATTGGCTCGTTCAGTGGCTCCATTGGTCTGGGGATGGTAGGCAGAGGAAAAGGACAATTGTATGCCCATTTGTTCACAAAATGCCCTCCAAAACCTAGACACAAACTGGCTCCCCCTGTCAGACACCAGTACCCTGGGTACTCCATGCAATCGAAATACTTCTCTGGAAAACAGAATTGCCAATTCCTTAGCCGAGGGAAGGCCACGAAGGGGCACAAAATGAGCCATTTTAGAAAATCTGTCCACCACCATCAGTATGAAAGAATACCCTCTAGACATGGGCAATTCTCCCATAAAATCAATGGAAACGTGACCAAGGGCATTCGCCATTAGGCACGGGTTGAAGCAAGCCCACCGGAAGGTGTCTAGGGGTCTTAGCACGAGCACAGGTGGCACAGGCATTAGTAAAATCGGCACAATCGTTTCTCATAGAAGGCCACCAAAATAACTGAGAAAGGGACCATAACAATTGGTCTCTACCAATATGTCCCGCAGCCTTAGAGGAATGGTACGTTTCAAGTAATCGAGTACGAAATGGTTCTGCAACATAACATTTACCCACCGGGGTTTCATGAGGAGCAGACGCCTGAAAAGCCAAGATCTCCTCCCATAGAGGGGACGTGATACTAGTACGTATAGTAGCCAATATTCGATCGGGTTGAATGATAGGTGCTGGTGCTTCCACTCTGTCATTCTCAGTCTCAAATTGTCTTGACAGTGCATCCGCCCTAACATTCTTAGATCCCGGTAAATATGATACAATAAAATTAAATCGAAATAGAAATAGTGCCCATCTGGCCTGACGAGAGGACAATCTCTTGGCCTCCGAGAGATAGGTCAGGTTTTTATGATCCGTTAGAATTAGGACAGGATTTTTTGTACCTTCAAGTAAATGACGCCATTCCTTAAGAGCGAGGATAATGGCCAATAATTCTCTGTCCCCTATCTCATAGTGGCTTTGCGCCTCGGTCAACTTTTTCGAAAAGAACCCACAGGGTCTGAGTGTTCCACCTTTATTGTGTCATTGAGAAAGTACTGCCCCAACCCCAATATCTGAGGCATCAACCTCTAATGTAAATGGAAGTAAAGGATTGGGGTGGGATAACACAGGAGCCACAGCAAAAGCCAACTTCAGTTTCTCAAAGGCCTGCTCAGCAGTTACTGGCCAACAAGATGGATTAGCACCCTTATGCGTAAGGTCAGACAAAGGTTTGACAATGGAATAAAAGTTCTTACTAAACTTCCTATAATAATTAGCGAAGCCCAAGAATCGCTGTATTGCTTCAAGACTTAGGTCGTGGCCATTGTAGGACTGCTGTCAACTTTTCTTTGTCCATAGCAATGCCGTCCTTGCCAATTACGAACCCCCAGAATGGCACACTGGTTCTGTGAAACTCACATTTCTCCAATTTACAGTACAATTTATTTTCTCGTAGCCGCAACAACACTGTAGACACATCCTTGATGTGTTGTGACATATTTTGGGAATGAATCAATATATCGTCAAGGTATACCACGACACATGACTGTAACATATCTCTGAGGACATCATTTATCAACTCCTGAAAAACTGCGGGTGCATTGCACAACCCAAATGGCATGACTAGATATTCATAGTGCCCGGATCTAGTATTAAAGGCAGTCTTCCACTCATCACCTGCTCGAATGCGGACCAAATTATATGCCGCCCTTTGGTAAAGATCGAGGGCCCCTTAAGTCTGTCAAAAAGCTCGGTGATGAGTGGTATCGGATATGCATTCTTAGCCATCAGTTTATTCAAGCCACGGTAATCAATGCATGGTCCTAATTCTCCATTTTTTTTTTTTTTACAAAAAAGAACCCAGCCCCGCCGGAGAGGTAGATTTCCTTATGATCCCTCTTTCAAGGGCATCAGCGATATATTCCTCCATAGCTTGGTTCTCCTCACAAGACAATGGATATGTGTGTCCCCTAGGGGGCACCGCCCCTGGAGGCAGTTCAATACAGCAGTCATAAGATCTGTGCTGGGGTAGGGTGCCAGCCTCTCCCTTACTGAATACATCACAAAACTGTTGGTATTTGTCTGGCAGTGAAGAGGAGGTACACAAGATCTTGACCGGGTGGGTTACTCAATGTTCCATGCAAGACTGAGACCAAGCGGAGATTTCACACTTTTTCCAATCAAACTGTGGGTTATGCAACTGTATCCAAGGAGAATTGATGAGCTGGAACTGCTGTTCCTCTTTGTGGAGAGCCCCAATAGACATGGATAAAGGCATTGTTTCGAAAGTAACCTGAGCAGGTTCCAGGGGTCTACCGTCAATTGCTTCAATAGCGAGTGGGGTCTCCCTCTCAATGCGTGGAACCCCGTGTAATTCAGCAAAAGTATTATCCATAAAATACCCAGCTGCGCCGGAATCAACCAGGGCCAAAACCTCCACTGAGTGTTTTGCCCATGAAAGTACCACCTGTATGGTGGGTTTCAGTATACCACACTCTGGGGACAACTGAACACCACCTAGGGCCTGTCCCCCAAGGTACCCTAGGTGTGTTCGTTTCCCGGACGTACAGGACAAGATCTTAGTAGGTGCCCATTTTTACCACAATATAGACATAACCCATGTTTTCTGCGATGTGTCCTCTCCTCCTTGGTTAGCCTAGTGAAGCCTAACTGCATAGGTTCACCTGGTTCTCGAGACAGTTCAATAGGCTTATTAGCCAAGGGAGGGAACCAGTACCCTGTACGTGGAACGCTATCAATACTGAGACAGCCAGGTGGCTTGAGGAGCGAACCAGTACCCTGTACGTGGAACGCTATGAATACTGAGACAGCCGGGTGGCAAGAGGAGCAAACCAGTACCCATTACGTGGAACGCTAACAATACTGAGACAGCCAGGTGGCTTGAGGAGCGAACCAGTACCCTGTACGTGGAACGATATCAATACTGAGACAGCCGGGTGGCTTGAGGAGCGAACCAGTACCCTGTACGTGGAACGCTATCAATACTGAGACAGCTGGGTGGCTTGAGGAACGAACCAGTACCCTGTACGTGGAATGCTAACAATACTGACACAGCCGGGGTGGCTTGAGGAGTGAACCAGTACCCTGTACGTGGAACGCTAACAATACTGAGACAGCCGGGTGGCTTGAGGAGCGAACCAGTACCCTGTACGGGGAACGCTAACAATACTGAGACAGCCGGGTGGCTTGAGGGGCGAACCAGTACCCTGTACGTGGAATGCTAATAATACTGAGACAGCCGGGTGGCTTGAGGAGCGAACCAGTACCCTGTACGTGGAACGCTAACAATACTGAGACAGCCGGGTGGCTTGAGGAGCGAACCAGTACCCTGTACGTGGAACGCTATCAATACTGAGACAGCCGGGTGGCTTGAGGAGTGAACCAGTACCCTGTACGCGGAACGCTAACAATACTGAGACAGCCAGGTGGCTTGAGGAGCGAACCAGTACCCTGTACGTGGAACGCTATCAATACTGAGACAGCCGGGTGGCTTGAGGAGCGAACCAGTACCCTGTACGTGGAACGCTATCAATACTGAGACAGCCAGGTGGCTTGAGGAGCGAACCAGTACCCTGTACGTGGAACGCTATCAATACTGAGACAGCCGGGTGGTGAGAGGAACGAACCAGTACCCTCTACGTGGAACGCTATCAATACTGAGACAGCCGGGTGGCTTGAGGAGCGAACCAGTACCCTGTACGTGGAACGCTATCAATACTGAGACAGCCAGGTGGCTTGAGGAGCGAACCAGTACCCTGTACGTGGAACGCTATCAATACTGAGACAGCCGGGTGGTGAGAGGAACGAACCAGTACCCTGTACTTGGAACGCTATCAATACTGAGGCAGCCAGGTGGCTTGAGGAGCGAACAAGTACCCTGTACGTGGAACCCTAACAATACTGAGACAGCCGGGTGGTGAGAGGAACGAACCAGTACCCTGTACGTGGAACGCTATCAATACTGAGGCAGCCGGGTGGTGAGAGGAGCGAACCAGTACCCTGTACGTGGAACGCTATCAATACTGAGACAGCCGGGTGGTGAGAGGAACGAACCAGTACCCTGTACGTGGAAAGCTATCAATACTGAGGCAGCCGGGTGGCTTGAGGAGCGAACCAGTACCCTGTACGGGGAACGCTATCAATACTGAGACAGCCGAGTGGCGAGAGGAGCGAACCAGTACCCTGTATGTGGAACGCTAACAATATTAAGACAGCCGGGTGGCTAGCGGAGCGAACCAGTACCCTATACGTGGAATGCTAATAATACTGAGTCAGCCGGGTGGCTTGAGGAGCGAACCAGTACCCTGTACGTGGAACGCTAAAGGATGGGAAGAGACAGCCGGGCAACTGTCAAGTAACCAGAACCTACGTACTAAATAACCAGCAAGATGGAAATGTCGCCAAGGCGACTCAGGAACGTCAGATGACTGTAGGCGAACTGGACAGGAACCAGAAGATGGAGGCAGGAACCAGCATACAGACGATAAACCGGAATCAAGAACAATGGCGGCGACTGGCAGCAGGAAGCGGTGGCTCAACCGGATCAGATGGAAGCAGGAACTACTCGACTGGTAACACCGGAACAGGACGAATACAGGTCGCAGGAACACAGCAGAGGCCCAGGAAGCTCAGGAACAATGTGTAGACTCAGACAGCATAGAGACAACATGAAAGGGCAACCAAAGGGTGCCCAGGCTAGGTTTAAATAGGCAATACAGGGCGGGCTGAAGGCAGCCAGCCAATGGAGAGCCCCCTACTGGTGATAGACACAAAAGGAGAGCAATCATGGGCACCGTGATACTAATATAGCTCCATTTCAATTGTAAGCTCTGTGGCATTATACCACAGTGCCTGTGATCATCCTGTCACTCTCATCTGTGGCATACTCTGATTTGCTGAGTTGGTTTGGCCCGCCTCTTGGTGACCTTTTTGTACCTGACTATCACATCTGTCTGAGCCAGTCTTGCTGTTGCTGTGTTCCTGTATCCGGATTCCTGTGTACCGACTTTGGCTTCTCCTGACTACGCTCCAGTGTTCCTGATCGTGTTTGACCCGGCTTGGCTGAGAATCTCCTACGTGCTACGACCCGGCTTGTCTGAGAACCTCCTACGTGCTACGACCCAGCTTGTCTGAGAACCTCCTACGTGCTACGACCCGGCTTGTCTGAGAACCTCCTACATGCTACGACCCGGCTTGTGTGAGAACCTCCTATGTGCTACGACCCGGCTTGTCTGAGAACCTCCTACGTGCTACGACCCGGCTTGTCTGAGAACCTCCTACGTGCTACGACCTGGCTTGTCTGTGAACTTTCTACGTACTAGACCCGACTAGGCTGACTTCCTGCTTCGTGATTGACCAAGGCCTGTTCCAGCGACCCGTGTTGCCTGTTGTCGCCGCAGCAACATTCTGACTCCTGCTGGACTGAGTGCTGACGCAGTGTAACCATTACACTCCGGTGTAACCCTCCTATAGTGCAGAGTTTCCTTGCTGACTTGTAAAGCTGTGCTCCTTGTACCGAGCCTCCATACGCTTGCAGAGCTTAGTTACCATACCGAGCCTGGGAGATTTAACGTACCCTTTAACCCTTGCAGTGCCGCTTCGCTATTGCCGAACCTCCATTCCAGTCATAGAGCCTTTACCTTATTGGTCTACTTCTGCTGAGTTGGCCGCTAACGTAGACGGCGACTCCTATCTACAACTGCAGAGTAGTCAAGTCCTGTCGCTCCGGTTGGGCGCCATAGGCTCTCGGTGTTACGTTGAGTACCGGAGGTATCCATTGCGGCTATTGGTTCTGAGATTAAGCAGGGTTAGGCTCCAAGCTCCTGCAGGTTCTGAAGGTCTACGCCCGTGGGGGCTATTGGCTTGTGTAGTGCTCACCTTGGTCTCCGGTTATACGCCTGTGGGGGCTAAACGCAAGCTTGCATCTCACGCTATTCTCCGATTACGCCCGTGGGGGCTACATACTCTCACACTTGCAGTATCAGTTGTCTCATTGGGAACGCCCGCGGGGGCTATGTTTGGGTCACTGTTCTGCTAAGTTTACGCTGGTCACTGAACATCTACTATCCTGCATTACATGAACTCTGTGCTGTGCACATATTCTCAGTTTATCACTACACCACTTGGGCGTACCAAACCCCACAGCTGAGACGGACTGATTGTTCCCATTTACCTTTGGGTGACCAGTTCACCATTATCTGTACCATTTTGTGTGTGCCTATTATTCAGTACAGTGAATCTCTGTGTACTAATGTATTCACTTTGCACCTGTAGAGGGCGATTATTTGCACTTATTTTCATTCAATAAATGTTGTTTTATCTTACATCCTGGTCTGAGTGTCAAAACAAACCGTTACACATTACTAGTATAGCTCCATTTCAATTGTATGCTCTGTGGTATTACTAATATAGCTCCATTTCAATTGTAAGCTCTGTGGTATTACTAGTATAGCTCTATTTCAATAGTAAGCTCTGTGGTATAACTAGTATAGCTCCATTTCAATTGTAATCTCTGTGGTATTACTAGTATAGCTCCATTTCAATTGTAAGCTCTGTGGTATCACTAGTGTTGCTCCATTTCAATTGTAAGCTGTGTGGTATTACTAGTATAGCTCCATTTCAATTGTAAGCTCTGTAGTATTACTAGTGTAACTCCATTTGAATTGTAAGATCTGTGGTATTACTAGTATAAGTCCATTTCAATTGTAAGCTCTGTGGTATCACTAGTGTTGCTCCATTTCAATTGTAAGCTGTGTGGTATTACTAGTATAGCTCCATTTCAATTGTAAGCTCTGTGGTATTACTAGTGTAACTCCATTTGAATTGTAAGATCTGTGGTATTACTAGTATAAGTCCATTTCAATTGTAAGCTCTCTGGTATTACTAGTATAACTCAATTTCAATTGTAAGCTCTGTGGTATTACTAGTATAGCTCCATTTCAATTGTAAGCACTGTTGTGTCACTAGTGTAGCACCATTTCAATTGTAAGCACTGTGGTATTACTAGTATAGCTCCATTTCAATTGTAAGCACTGTGGTATTACTATAATGGTTTTCAAGACACTCAGACCAGTAGGTTAAAATAAAACACAGTTTTATTAAACAAAAAAATAAAAGAAAGGATCGCCATCTATAGGCCATACGGAGTAATAGCAAGTAGGCTGTATAGGCCCAATATACAGATAATAACTTTACAGATACTGTCACATAACAGATACTGAGGACAGAGAACACAAGGGTTAACACAGTAATCAGTCAGTTTCAGTTGTGGTGTTTGGCACGCCCAAGGTGGTGATGAGGCAGTGAGTGGTGTAGTTGACACAACACCTTAAGCCCATAAAACAGAGATAACTGCTTCAGAAGAAGGGAACTGGACCTGGACCCTGCAGAGACTTGAGCCTGTAGCCCCCACAGGCGTAGTAACGGAAGCAACTGGATTGCAAGAGCTTGAGCCAATAGCCCCCACGGGCGTACTAACGGAAGCAACTGGATTGCAAGAGCTTGAGCCAATAGCCCCCAAGGGCGTAATAACGGAAGCAACTGGATTGCAAGAGTGTGAGCCAATAGCCCCCACGAGAGTAATAACGGAAGCAACTGGATTGCAAGAGCTTGTGCCAATAGACCCCACGGGCGTAATAACGGAGAATATCGCTGAACGAGCTAGAGCACTGGCGCCTCCTCCAGGCGCGGTAACGGAGATCAACTATACTGCAAGGTGTAGAATGAACCGTCGCCTCACAAGGCTTAGGATGGACCGGCTCAGCAGTATTAGTGGCTGAAAGGTAACGGCTCTGCAAGAGTAACCTATCGCTCTGTACCAGTGACTGGAGGCTCAGAATAGGAAGCACAACTCTGCACGGTAAACGTAGGCTCAGCAATCAGGAGCTCAGCTCTGCAATGTAAAACGGAGGCTTAATGACCAGGAGCACAGCTCTGCACGGGTTAACGGGCTCAGCCAGCAGGAGTACAGCTCTGCCCGGGTTAACGGAGGCACACAATCAGCCTTCCACAGCCACAGGAGATACTAGTGTAACTCCATTTCAATTGTAAGCACTGTGGTATCACTAGTATAGCTCCATTTCAATTGTAAGCTCTGTGGTATCACTAGTATTGCTCCATTTCAATTGTAAGCACTGTGGTATCACTAGTATAACTCCATTTCAATTGTAAGCTCTGTGGTATTACTAGTGTAGCTCCATTTCAATTGTAAGCACTGTGGTATTACTAGTGTAATTCCATTTCAATTGTAAGCTCTGTGGTATTACTAGTGTAGCTCCATTTCAATTGTAAGCTCTGTGGTATTACTAGTATAGCTCCATTTCAATTGTAAGCTGTGTGGTACTACTAGTATAGCTCAATTTCAATTGTAAGCTCTGTGGTATTACTAGTATAGCTCCATTTCAATTGTAAGCTCTGTGGTATCACTAGTATAGCTCCATTTCAATTGTAAGCTCTGTGGTATCAGTAGTTGTAACGGTTTGTTCAACACTCAGACACAGTGTTTAGGATAAAACACAGTTTTATTAAAACAAACACAATGAGAAATACCCTTGACGGGCTATAGTGTAACTCAGTAGAATATACAGGTGCAATACAGGAATTAGACTTATGCCTACATAGGCCCAGAGTTCACAGTAACGCCCAGTATGATGGCGATAAGGAGACTGTGGTGCAGGATGGAGACAGAGCACAGTAGATCTGCCGGAGCAGAGCTGAGACTTATACCCCCCTGCCGTAGCAGTAAACGGAGGCCACACAATACTCTGCATGAGTTGTACGGGATAAAGCCAAGGGTACCCTGCCGGTGCAGTAACGGAGGCTACAGTACACTGCACGAGCTGAACGGAATCAAGCCAATGGCATCCTGCCAGTGCAGTAACGGAGGCAACAGTAGCTCTGCAAGAGTTAACGGAAGGCTCAGTAATTGGTACACTGCCGTAGCAGTAAAGGAGGCAACAGTAGCTCTGCAAGAGTTAATGGAAGGCTCAGCAATAGGTACTCGGCCGGAGCAGTAACGGAGGCAGCACGACACACTGACTGGTAGGCCCAGACAAGCAGAAGTCAGAATGTCACCCGAGCGACAACAACAGAGCAGGAACTGTGTGGTATCACTAGTATAGCTCCATTTCAATTGTAAGCTCTGTGGTATCACTAGTATAGCTCCATTTCAATTGTAAGCTCTGTGGTATTACTAGTATAGCTCAATTTCAATTGTAAGCACTGTGGTATTACTAGTGTAACTCCATTTCAATTGTAAGCACTGTGGTATTACTAGTATAGCTCAATTTCAATTGTAAGCACTGTGGTATCACTAGTATAGCTCCATTTCAATTGTAAGCTCTGTGGTATTACTAGTATAGCTCAATTTCAATTGTAAGCACTGTGGTATTACTAGTATAGTTCCATTTCAATTGTAAGCACTGTGGTATTACTAGTATAGCTCCATTTCAATTTTCAATTGTATGCTTCGTGGTATTTTAAAAATAATTAGGATAAAAATAATCCACAGTATATATCTGTATTGCCATATTACCACTGAAGTAGGTGCTACATGACAAAAAGCATATTGTAAGGCACCATGATGCTTGTTTTACTTCACCACATTAATGGTAATTATAAAGGGGTTGGTCTTGGGACAGTGGGCTGGAGCTATAGTAGAAATGGGCCACTTGATTTTACTCCCCCCCAGGCCAAAAGTTGCCAGCCTTCCCCTGGCCTTGATCCCCTATCACCCAGAGGAGGTGCAATATCAGGGCAGATTTTAGTGGTAAAGGATCTAATTCTTGGGATTAGTGCACCTGCAATAGGGTAATATACACAGTGATATTACCAACCTCAGTGTGACAGGGTAACTCCATGTAACACCCACATGATGTGCACTGTTTAGTGTTGTTCTGCTCCTGATTCGGATCCTGCAGTTTCCTACATATGTACCTGGATTTGTCACACATTTATTTTATCAGCTCTGTGCATTCCCTATCCTTACCACTAGATGTCAGTGTTCCCTATTAGGAACGTTCCACACAGTTCTATTGTTTCCATACGGACGCTATTTCAGGTGACACGTCTCTTCCTGGTGTCTGGTTGTACAATGGTGAGTGGTCATTTTTCTCTTCTCAGTGGTTATTTGAGGATCTGCACAAAGGTTCATGTAGAGACTGATAATAAATATCATGTGCATACCTGGGAACTCTCAGGGTCTGACCCAAATCTCAGGGTGAGAGAGCTCAGTGGTAACTACTATCTCATCCACAGGAAAGAGCTGCTTATTTAGTCCCTAAATTGTACTGTTTGTACCAGAAAGACAGAGGGATTCATCCTGCTTCTCTTCTGTATGTTCAGGCAGTGACAACTCACTTACATCATGTTCCTTGTGGATGGACAAGAACACCTCCCAGTTACAGCAAACAGGGCTATATTACCTGAAAACTACATTCTAAGGAACTTTATGGGTTAATAGTTCAAAGATCTCAGGGTCATTTTGAAGGTTCCCAGGTATGATCATGTGTCTGATTCCTGGGCATTCACCTCCTCTGTGTGTCTGTATGTTCAATCTATATTATATATCCACTATACTGTGTGTGTCTGATCTCTGTGTAACTGTATGATAAATCCATATTATATATACACTATACTGTGTGTGTATAATCTCTAGGTAACTGTATGGTCAATCTATATGATATATACACACTATAATGTGACTCAGATCTCTGTTTACCTGTATTATATATACTCTATACTGTGTGTCTGATCTCTGTTTACCGGTATTATATATACACTATAGTGTTTGTCTGATCTCTGTGTAACTGTATGATCAATCTATATTATATGTACACTATAATGTGTGTCTGATCTCTGTGCATCTGAATGATAAATCCATATAATATATACACTATAATATGTGTGTCTGATCGCTGTGTATCTTTATGATAAATCCATATTTACACTATGTGTGTGTCTGATTTCTGTGTAATAAATCCATATTATATTTACACTATACTGTGTGCCTTGTCCACGTCTGTATGTTTATGTAAATTCACCTCTCTTCTGTCTCTCTGATCTCAGTCCCTTGGTATGTTTCTATGTATATAATTCTGTGTGTGTGTGTTCATGTACATATGTGTGTTTGTGTTTTTCTCCCATGGGCCTTTTGTATAAAAGCAAAGTGGTGTAATCCATCCGTACCACAGGGAGCAAATAAATATTTCAGTTGGAAAAATCATTCAATAAATTTACATATATTTTCATGAATCTCCGTTTCCTCATTCCTCTCTTTGCACAAAAACATCCACTGACTAAAGAATTTTCATTTTCAGGGACAATTTGATTTTGATGACGTTGCAATTTACTTCTCTAAGGAGGAGTGGGACTGTTTAAAAGAAGAAGAGAAAGGTCTTTACAGGGATGTCATGATGGAGAATTACCGAACCCTTACATCTCTAGGTAATATCACCCTAAATACAGGGATCCTTTTCACAAGGGGAAACATGATTAGCATTTAAAGGGTTAGTAATAGTTACCAAAGCAGCTCAGTTGGTTCATCATAAGCAATAATACTGCCGGCTGCTGCTCTTATTGTCCAAAACTGTACGATTACAATGTAATTTTATGTAGAAGTTTACCCCTCCCGTACCTTTCAAATGCCGCCTCCCCTCAGATCTGAAGTCCGGTCGCTTGACCGGACAAATCACAATGAGGGACAATCTCCCCTCAGTTAGTATAAGGAAAAACTTACCCTCCTTGTCGAAGGACAGGTTTTCCCAATACTAACTGAAGATTGTACCTCATTGTGATCCGTTGTTGGATCTCAGCCTGAAATGCTGACTTCAAGGAAAAGGGGAGGGAGGGGGAAAATTCTGCCTAAAATCACAGCGTAGTGACTGCACGCCATTTCTTAATTAGATTTATGTTTAAATCTGAATCCCAAACTCATTTTCAAAATTAAAATGGCTAATACAAAAACTGTGATTATGAAGGGGATAGTAATACCTCGTTTAAACTTTAGCTCAGAGTATTATGTACAATTTTTTTAACATATTGCATTATATATAGTTACTTAAAGATTTCTAGTTCCAAAGCAATTCAAGCTGAAAGGACCCCACCCCCTTCTGGCCGCCTCCCGTTAGATTTGGAATCCGGTCATGGGACCGGGCGGATGCAGCGAGGGACAATCTTCATTCATTAACCCCTTAAGGACCCTTGACGTACCAGGACCGTCAAGGGTAAATGTGCTCCAACGACCCTTGACGGTCCCGGTACGTCAGGGGTTAAACTCTTCCATCGCTCCGTGCGGCCGCTTGTTACTAAGTGTCCCGGTATCGGGACACTTAGTAACGAGAAGCAGATACATTGTTGCAACATGCGATTCGCCTCAAAAGCGAATCACATGTTGCAAAACCTGAATGACAGGAACAGTATTTGTAAATACTGTCCCTGTCAGATCTCTCTGCCTCCCTCCACCTTGCATACTGCTGAGGTGGAGAGAGACAGACAGACATGGTGTTCCAGCCTTACTGTAAAAAAAAAAAAAAAAAAAAAGTGAAAAAAAAGTTTAAATAAAGAAAATTAACCCTTTGATCACTGTTCTGCTGTGATCAATAAGTTCCCCCCATCTGATCACTCTTGGAGTGATCAATTTGCTCCAGATCAGTGTTTTCTGATCTGTAAGACGCCCCCCATCCCCCTTGAATGTTTTTAGATTTTTTTAGAATTTTTTTTTAGATTTTTTTTAAATTTTTTTAATTTTTTTTTTTTTTTTTTTTTGAATAGTAAATATAGTTTTAAGTATTTTGGTAGGTAGTTGGGTAGGTTTAGTGTAGACGTGTGTTAGGGAAAGTTTTAGGGATAGATTTAGGTTTAGGGGAAAAAAAAAAAAAAAAATATATATATATATAAAGTGCAGTTTAGGTAGGTAGTTTACTTGGGTTAGGTAGGTTCAGGATATACGTAGGTTAGGGTAAGTTTTAGGGTTAGATGTAGGTTTAGGGATAGCGTAAGAAAAAAAAAGTTTTTTTAGTGGGCAAAATGCAGCGCAGGTACAGCATTGAAGAGGCATATGCCTTTTTGGCGTCTGACTCTGATGCAACAGACACTGTGTCAGATTTTGACATAGCGCAGATTTCAGAAAGTGAGAGCAGCTCTAGTGATGACGCTGGGCCTTCTGTCAAGAAAAGACGCACTGCCCCAAGAGCTGCTCTGGCAACTGCCCCAGCACCTGCCAAAAGAACTGCCCAAAGACCTACCAAAATACCTACCCAAAGAAATGCTGCAAGTGCTGCCCCAAGAGCTGCCCTGGCAACTGCCCCAGCACCTGCCAAAAGATCTGCCCAAAGGCCTACCAAAATACCTGCCCAAAGAAATGCCCCAAGAGCTGCCCTGGCAACTGCCCCAGCACCTGCCAAAAGATCTGCTCAAAGACCTGCCCAAAGAAATGCCCCAACACCTGCCACTCCGGATCCTAATGATTGGGTATCAATTTATGCCCACAAATCTCAGAATTCACAGGCAACCCAGGGATTCAAATTGATGTGGAAGGATTTACCCATGATCATTTTTTTGATTTGTTTTTGGGGGGAAGACATTTTAGGTGAAATTGTGTCCCAAACCAATTTGTATGCAGCCCAGTATACTGCCGCCAACCCTAAGTGTGAAAAACAATGTTTTTTTTGTTTGTTTTTTTTACTTACGTCATGGTTTACGAGGGATTGGTGGTAAAATGGCTGTGTATAAAATTGGAAAACACACCTAAAACGAGAGCCTGGGGTGTCTACTTTCCAGAAATATACACTTTTGGGGGGAAATCTTAAAAAAGAGCACTGTTACACAGCCCCAAATGAGACATGGCACCAGTAACGCAAGCTGTGAAGATTCAAAGTGTGAACCTGGAAACGCGCATGTTCCAATTTGGCCCCCGTAGCTCCCCCAAACCATGAGAAAGCTATGCATATGGGATATTGCCATACTCAGAAGAAGGAGCTGAACACTAATCAATTCAGTTTATAAAATCTTCACCTATTCTGTGCTTGAAATTCACATCAACATTGAAGGCGAAGTGTGAAAAACGCTGTTTTTTTTACTTACGTCAAGTTACGAGAAAGTGGTGGTAAAATGGCTGTGTAAAAAATTTGAAAACACACCTAAAATGAAAGCTGGGGGTGTCTACATTCCAAAAATATACACTTTTGGGGGGAAATCCTAAAGTGCAGCACTGGAACATAGCCCAAAATGAGTAATGGCACCAGTTAACCAAGATGTGAAAATTCAATATTTGTTCAAAATTGGGTCCCGTAGCTCCCCCAAACCTTGAGAAACCTATGCATATGGGGTATTGCCATACTCAGAAGAAGGAGCTGAACACTAAACAATGCATTTTTAAAAATCTAAACCTATCATGTGCTTGAAATTCACATCAATATTGAAGTGCAAGTGTGAAAAACGCTGTTTTTTTAACTTACGTCAAGATTTACGAGCGATTGGTGGTACAATGGCTGCGTAAAAAAATTGAAAACATACATAAAATGAAAGCCTGGGGTGTCTACTTTCCAAAAATATATACGTTTGGGGGGAAATCTTAGAGTGGAGCACTGTTAAACAGCCCCAAATGAGACATGGCACCAGTGATGCAAGCTGTGAAAATTCAAAGTGTGAAACTGGAAACGCGCATGTTCCAATTTGGGCCCCGTAGCTCTCACAAACCTTGAGAAACCTATGCATATGGGGTATTGCCGTACTCAGAAGAAGGAGCTGAACACTAAACAATACATTTTTAAAAATCTTCACCTATCGTGCTTGATATCAACAGTAGTATTGAAATGTAAGTGTGAAAACTGCAAAAAAACAAAATATTACCACAATTTTGAATTTTTTTTCTGGAAAAATAGCTGCATGAAAAACTCCAAAATTCTCCTGATTATTTACTTTATGTTGTGTAGTTTTCAGAAACATATACCTTTGTGGGACATTTTTGGTTCTGGCACCGTCAGCTAAGCTATGATGATCACATGCCAATTGTTGGAAATAACGGCAGCCATCTTGTAATATTTACCTTGTAAATGTGAGTAAAGGACTAAAATACTAGGCATATGGGGTACTCTTATATTCAGGAGAAGCAAATGAATATATTTAGGAGTATTTTTTTTTCATTAACTAATAGTATGCAAATCCTGACAGAAAAATGTAAGCAAAATGTTGTTGTTTTTTTCAATTTTTTTCCTCTTTTTTTCTATTTTAATCAAATTAAACAATGAGGTATTCATATAATTGTGGTATCAAAAGAAATCCCTACTTGTGCTTAAAAAAACAGTATATAATTTGTGTGGGTGTACAAAAGGAATTAAAGAGAAAATATGGTTGAACAAAGACATAGTCAAAAAAGTCAAAATTGCTCCGGTCCTTAAGTCAAATCTAACTCAGATTTTCCCGGTCCTTAAGTGGTTAAGTATAAGGAAAACGGGTAGGATTTTCATTTTGTTTACTGAAAAGTGTCTCTCGCTATCCGGACCAGACAGAGACGATCAGTGACGCAGGGGAAGGGGTGGGATCCTTTCGGGTTCAATAGCATTTGAACTACAAATCTGTAATTAACAATGTATAGTGCAATATGTTAAAAAAAAAATCATAAATAATACCCGAAGCTAAAGTTTAAATGAGGTGTTACTATCCCTTGAAATCTCTTCCAGAATCAACCAAGTTGTTTTTATATGATAGTATCCCCTTTAACTGTAAAGAAAAAAAAAATAATTTCATATATTTATGTGGAAACTTCTATGTTAGGTAAATCAGTTATATTTTCATAATCAGTTTGTTAAAGTCATCATATTTAAATCTCCATACACAGGTTATATCAGTGGGAAGCCTGCAGTTATACTGGTGATAGAAAGAGGAGAAGAGCCATATGGAAGAGATCACTACATATCTAAGAAAATATTAATTCACAGAAGTTCCAGGACAGGTGATTGTTAATCTGTACATTAAGATAATACTAAATAGCTGGACTCAGATTAATTGTTAGGCAAAATTCTAAGTATTTTTGTGGGTGAGGGTGGGGGATTTTGTCTCTAGCAGTCAGATGGATATTTCAATATTCAATAGACATTTGGGAATGTTTATTTTTCCCCTGTTGGGCAGTTCGTTTCCCCAGAATTTCTCCTCTTTTGGCTTCATACATGCTCACAAATGAATTCATAGAGAGATTGGTATATCGATTAAATCATGACATTCTGTGGCAAACCATCTACAGCATAGGGGAATATTGGGTTTATTCCCAGTATCAGAGAGAGAGAATTGGGTTTAATCAGAAGAATTGAAAGTTTTTATGTAGGAGGACTTATGGACATATGGTAACCTGTGATAAAGCAGGGAGTAGTCTGCAATATGCGTTGGGCTGTAGCTCCCCTCTGTTGAGTGTCAGTAACTCCTTGCCACATTCCCTATGGGAAACTCTCACTCAGACAAAGTTGTACTCTGAGATGATGGGGCCTGAAAGCAGATGCTTACCCACCTGGGACTTGGACCCGCATCAGATTGTCTTATTGCAACTTTACAAGTGGGTAGGATAAAGTGATGGGATAAAGCACCAACAAGAAAGGAGGCAATTGTAGTACAACATCTGAGACTGTGCCAAGAGATCTGAAGTAGTGGGACATGGTTTATGGCTGTTCAGCAAGGTCGGATTGGCAAAGGTCTCCTCCGAGAGCTTGTAAGTATTTACTATCTTGCACCTTTATTAATAGTAAAGATAGTGCTTTTAGATTCTTTTTGTGCTCTGCCCTTATGTAGATGTCATTGAAATGGGTATTTGTTTTATTTCTAGAAATATAGTAGGTCCAGGGAATCCGAGACTTCACATCCCAGCATGCTTTGCAATGCACTGGAGACATTTAAATTAAAAAGATCCATCCAGTACAGTATAGCTGCTTGTCTTTAGATCTATGCAAGTAGCGGAGGATGTCAGTTGTATTAAGTTTAATCCCTTAAACGCAGTGAACTGAATTTTGTATTTTTGGAGTCCAGTCAAATAACATTGAAGTCTCCAAGAGCCAACAGCTTCCTTTTGTTGTTTTGCGTGGCGGTCCCACTGAGGAGGTTTGCCATGTGCTGGGTGGTTGGTAGATGCCATCATTTATGATTTGGTTTTGAGAAGGGAAGTGAAATGTTGCCATCTATGTATTTATGTGGCAGATGAGCAAGAGTAATTTAATGCCCTATATGTCTGTGTAATTGTGGTGTAAACCAACTATAGAGGACAAACAAATGATCTATGATTTAACCTCTTGCACGCTAGAAAGGCCTCCACCCCATTTCAGGAATTTATATGCAGCCCAACTTTTGCCATTGGCTTGTCCCAGAATTACTACAACTGCTTTTGTACATTTTGCCGTATACTGTTTATTTATTTAACATGTTCAAGCATGTTTTATACTAAATGAAATGCTATTTGGTAACATAATATTTCATGTTCTCACTCCATAGGTCCAGTAGGAGATTTGATGGAAGAGATCTGTGTAATGCAGAGTCATCAGGGAACAGACATAACTGGAGGACATTCTGCAAGTAACAGTGTAAAAAGGTCTACGTCTGAGAAATCCATCTCCCGTGAAGGAGCCAATCTAACAGATCCCCATATGTCTAGTCTCATACACAATACAGGGACACAATGTGCAGCTTTTACCTCTGAGAGACCGTACAGCTGCTCTGAATGTCATGAATGGTTTAAATCTAAATCTGCCCTTGTTACACATCAGAGATATCACATAACAGAAAAGGGATTTTCTTATTCTGAATGTCAGGAACCATTCCCTATTAAATCAAAACATGTTCTACAACAGATAATTCATACAGGAGAGAAACCATTTTCATGTTCTGAATGTGGGAAATGTTTTACATGGAAATCAGCTCTTATTTCACATCAGAGGATTCATACCGGGGAGAAACCATTTTCATGTTCTGAATGTGGGAAATGTTTTACACAGAAATCAGATCTTATTTCACATCAAAGGATTCATACAGGAGAGAAACCATTTTCATGTTCTGAATGTGAGAAATGTTTTACACGGAAATCACATCTTATTAGACATGAGAGGATTCATACAGTAGAGAAATCACTTTCTTGTTCTGAATGTGGGAAATGTTTTACACAGAAATCAGATCTTGTTACACATCAGAGGATTCATACAGGAGAGAAACCATTTTCTTGTTCTGAATGTGGAAAATGTTTTAATCTGAAATTAAGTCTTGTTACACATCAGAGGATTCATACAGGAGAGAAACCATTTTCCTGTTCTGAATGTGGGAAATGTTTTACACGGAAATCACATCTTATTAGACATCAGAGGATTCATACAGGAGAGAAACCATTTTCGTGTTCTGAATGTGGAAAATGTTTTACACAGAAATCAGAGTTTGTTACACATCAGAGGATTCATACAGGAGAGAAACCATTTTCTTGTTTTGAATGTGGGAAATGTTTTAATCTGAAATCAAGCCTTGTTACACATCAGAGGATTCATACAGAAGAGAAACCATTTTCGTGTTCTGACTGTGGGAAATGTTTTACACAGAAATCAGAGTTTGTTACAGATCAGAGGATTCATACAGGAGAGAAACCATTTTCTTGTTTTGAATGTGGAAAATGTTTTAATCTGAAATCAAGTCTTGTTACACATCAGAGGATTCATACAGGAGAGAAACCATTTTCCTGTTCTGAATGTGGGAAATGTTTTACACGGAAATCACATCTTATTAGACATCAGAGGATTCATACAGGAGAGAAACCATTTTCTTGTTCTGAATGTGGGAAATATTTTACACGGAAATCACATCTTATTAGACATCAGAGGATTCATACAGGAGAGAAACCATTTTCGTGTTCTGAATGTGGAAAATGTTTTCATTTGAAATCAAATCTTATTTCACAGGAGAGAAACCATTTTCATGTTCTGAATGTGTGAAATGTTTTACACACAAATTAAGTCTTGTTAGACATCAGAGATGGCACACAATGTAGAGACCTTTTACATGTTCTCCATGTGGAAAATGCTGAAATGCACATGTTAACCCTTTAACCCCTAGAGTGCCAGGTGGGTACAATGTACGAGTTTGGACAGCTCTACCTGCTGTGCCACGCTTGTACATTTGACAGCTAAAATGCGGTCACTGCTTAAGCCGGTATAACCGTCTGGCAGTGGCCGCATTTCAGCTGAAATGCAGCCTGGCACTCTTGGGAGGACATGAGGATTACTCCTCATGTCCTCCCAGGTATTGATCTCCCAGCCGATCGCGCTGGGAGATCAATATCGCCAAGGGAGAAGGTCTGACAAACAGAGCTTCTCCCTCTTCCGCCCTCCTACCCCGAACTTCCGGGTAGGAGTGGGCGGGACCGGGGGAAACCTCCTAACGTCATCGGTGACTTTCCCCGATCGCGATCACTCCTACCGGTGGTAGGAGTGAAAGGCAGGGGAGCCTTTGCTCTCCTGCAGTCGCCAGATTGATCTCCCAGCACAATCGGCTGGGAGATCAATTACTGGGGGGACATCAGAAGGTGTCCTGATGTCCCCCCACGAGGTCTGAAGATAATTAAATAAAAAATAAAAAAAAATGAACCCTATGAGCACCGCGGGGACTTCCAGCGCATTGCTTTGCAATGCGCTGGAGACCCCATTGGCAGTCACAGGGTCCATTGTCCTGCCGCACATTTTTTTTTAACTGTGACCTCATTGGGGGGGTCAGGAGAGGTCCTGATGACCCCCAATGAGGTCTATAAAAAAAAAAAAAAATTAACCCTGTGTGTGCCACTGGTGTGGGGGGGTTCCAATGCAGACCCCCCTCCTGTGGCACACACAGGACTTTGGTTTGCGTTTCTTTTTTTTTTTTCCAAAGCTTGTTGGGGGGCCCTGATGTCCCCCAACAAGCTATGAATAAAAAATAATAATAATAATAAAAAAAAATTAACCCTGTGTGTGACACAGGGGGTCCAATGCATTGGACACCCCTGTGGAAGACAAAGTGTCCCCCCCCCCTTAATTTTTACTTTATTTAGACCTCATTGGGGGCCATCAGGGGTCCTGAAGCCCACCAACAAGGTGTAAAAAAATAAATAAATAATAGGAAAACAATGCGTGCCCCACAGGGGGGTCCAACGCAGTGCTTTGCAATGCGTTGGACCCCCCCTGTGGCACACATATTTATTTATTTTTTATTCTGCCCTTGTTGGGGGGGTCATCAGAAGTAGACCTGATCCCCAACAAGGTATGAATAACAAATAATAAAAGAAAAAAAAAATTAACCCTCTGCTTGCCACAGTGGGTCCAATGCATTGCTTTGGAATGCATTGTACACCCCTGTGGCGGACAAAGGATTTTTCTTTTTCTTCCCGTCATTATTTTTTATTCAGATCTCATTGTGGGGCATCAGTTCTAATGCCCTCCAATGAGGTCTACGCACATTATATTATATATATAATATTTTTTTTTTTTTTTGGGAAAAAACACCACAAAACCTGCATGTGTTACAGGTGGATCCAACACAAGTGGTTTACAATGCGCTGGACCCCCTGTGGTACACACATTTTTTTCCCATTATTTTTTATTCAGACATTGTTGGGGGGCATGAGAAGTGGTACTGATGCCCCCCAATGAGGTATGAATAAAAAAATAACAGCAACAGGGTGTCCAGTGCATTGCTTTTCAGTGCATAGGACACCTCTGTGGCATGCACACAAAATGCCTCCAATCCCCCCCACCACATACCCTATCCATCAGCCTAGTTCCACAGCCTACTGGCAGTCCCATTCCCCCAGTCTGACCCCCAGCCTGATTCCACTGCCTACTGGTAGATACAAGTGCCAGTACGCCCTGGATTCAGGCTGGGAATCAAACAGTGCATGAGGGGACTTACAGTGCACACTGGTAACCACAAATCCCCCATATGCACTTACCTCACCACCATCACCACCTCCACTTGCTCACTGCCCACTGGTAGATATACCCACTTACACAGCCTGACCCCTTGTCCCTTCCCCGAGCTGGTTTCGCTGGCAGACAAAAGTCCTCACTTACACTGACTGACCACTGGTAGCAATAGAATCACACGTACACTGTTTGCTTCCCCATCCTTGTTCCACCGGTAGCCACGCTCCTGGCACCCAATATGGTATGTCAACCCACAGCATTGGGCACCATTTTTTGTAGGCTGGCAGGAGGTCCTCCTGGGAAATCCCATAGTGTTCAACCATTTCCATAGCTAGTGACTGATTTGTAAGAAAAACAATTTTTTTCTGTAGCACCACATTCTGGAAATAGTTGTGCACTCTAACTTAGGGGTAGAAAAGCAAGTCACGGCTCATTAGATGTGGCAGGTTATCTTCTTTCCAAAATGTCATAGTTTCTGTACCCTTTCTTCACTTCTGTAGTTGATATAACCATTTTTGCATAGGCAAGCATTATTTGAGAAAATATTAGAAAAATCAGAGGTTGTTGTACGTGTCATTTGCACTTCTAGCACCCCCTACGGTAGGTCAACTCATACCAATAGGGTGTCGTTTGACTCCTAAGAGCACGAGCTAGTGAATGCAGTTGAAAATTGCATGGTTTTCACAGAGCTCCATACATTTAAAGGGGCAGAAATGTAAAAAAATTAAATTTTTTCCCTATAGTGCCACCTTCTGGAAGCATTTGGGCACAACAGGCTTGGGGTAAGAAGGCAAGTGACCCCTCATTAGATGCGGCAGGTTATCCTCTTTACAAAATGGTATGGTTTCTCTACCTTTCCTGCATATCTATAATGGTTATGACACTTTTCATGCAGGCAGATAATTTCAAAAACAAAAGTGTCGGGTTTAGGTAAGTGATCCTACCACCTACATATTGCATGTTATCCCACACAAATGGGGTAACATTTTTCTCATGTTGGTAGAAGGTACTGAATACAGTAGGAAATGTTATGGTTTTCAAAGATTTTAGTATCTTTGAAGTGGTGGAAATGTAAAAAAAAACATGTATTTATTCCTATAGCGCCAACTTTTGGAAATAATTGAGCACTTCAGCCAGGGGGTAGAAAGGCAAGTGACCCCTCATGTGATGCGGGTGAATGTCTACTTTCCAAAATGGTATACCTTTTATACCTTTCCTTCATGTCGCCAACAGTTATGAACATTTTAGTACAAGCAGCCATTTTCGAGGAAGCAAACAGGTAGGTGTATTTATGTGGTTCTGGCACCCCTAAGGTAGGTCGACTCATACAAATGAGGTGTCATTTTTTTTCTCCTAAGAGCACTAGCTAATGAATACAGTTGGAAATGCCATGGTTTTCACAAATTTCAGTACATTTGAATGGGCAGAAATGTAAGAAAATGCCTTTTTTTCCTCATTAGCGCCACCTTCTGGAGGCATTTGTGAACTCCAGGCTTGGGGTAACAAGGCAAGTCACCCATCATTGGATGCGGCAGGGTGTCTTCTTTTCAGAAATATATAGTTTTGCGCTGCTGGTGATTAGGGCTCTACGCTAGCCATGGACATAGGTAATACTATACAAATTTGGTATTTTTTTACTCGGGGGACTTGGGGCTTTTTCAAATAATTTAGACTTTTTCAATCAAGGTAAATGTTTTTGATACATATTATGTGATTTTAGCAAAATGAGTAAATTTTCACTTTTTTTTGTCATTATGACATCATAGCTTTTTGCACAATGTAAAATTCTCTTCATGTAAGGTACCACGAGAAAGCTCAATTCGTTCTGAAAAAAACAATATATAGTTTTCCATATTTAACTAAAAATCCCCAGAGAAAATCAAGCATAAACGGAAGGATAGCAAAAATGCTGAAAAAGTGTCTGGCCTGTAGGGTACAGGAAATGGCCCAAGCCTCTGGCACTGAAGGGGTTAAAGACCAGAGGAATGTGCAGCACATGGCAAAACAATATGTTGTCCACTGTTCTGGTCCTTAAATGGTTAAAGATCAGAGATGTCACCAGGAGAGAACCCATATGTATGTTCTCAGAGCTGGATTTACTACTAGACTGAGACGCGTCTCGTGTTGGACACACCTACTGTTCTGATTGGTGGGTCCTGCATCAAACGTCTGCTCCTCTCTACTGGCCAGTTTATTTAACCCTTTGTATGCAAGAGGGGTATCCGACTCCTTGATTTTCAAAGAGTTAACCCTTTGAATGCCAGATGGTTATGCAACACATTGCAAAGCACTGTGTTACGTATCCCTCTGGCACTCAAACAGTTAAAGGGATAGTAACACTTAATATGTTAAAAACTGTATATTACTGTGTATAGCCTCCTGAGTAAAACCAGTCCACTCCCACTGCTGAGAGGTGTTCTATTGCACCTGAAACTTGAATTTTTTAGGTGCAGTATCTCAATGGCCTGAAATTTTACAGTGGCGCCATTGCTACACGGCCCTATGAAGGTTTATGTTCAACTGTCCAGAGTTGTCCATAAGATGGTGTAGCAATAGCGCCACTGTAACATTTCAGGCCATTGAAGTACTGCACCTACAAACTTCAAGATGTATATTATCTCTTCAACTAACGAGCAACAGCTCCTTGGATCAAATAAGGACCATTTGGGATTGATACATTCAGGTGTTTTCAAGAGAATACAGTGATTTGAGTCTTATGTATACTTGGTTTTACGGTAGGTCTTTGTTGCAGACTACTATTGGATACAGTGAATTAATTGCCGTGTTCAGTTGATTGGCCAATTCAAATGTAATATGTTGCTCCAAAGATACATAATCAGTGAGGATATTTTGTTGGTCTAGTCTATGAGTAAGCACAGTTCTGTGCGAAACGCGTAAGATGTGAGTGCTCGGTATATCTGCTTTTTTTATTCCAATAAATCTGCTTTTATCCATCATCCATCCTGAGTTACAAGAGTGCGAATATGATTTTGTTCTGTTTGTCCCTCTTTGGCCATTGAAAATATTGGGAGGTATGGGTACGGCAGTGGGTGTGGCCAGCAAAGCTGTCACGAAGCTGCTGGTCAGGAAGGGGTACGACCACAGCCACAAAAGTAAATTTATAAAGTAGAACCCAAAGAGCAAAGAAACTAGCACACACACAATTAAGGTGGAAGCAAATGTATTTTAAAAAATGCATACATGGACCAATAAAGAGCACTGCAAAATAAAACCTACAGTATCTCACATAAGTGAGTACACCCCTAAGTGGAAATGTCCAAATTGGGCCCAAACTGTCAATATTTTGTGTGGCCACCATTATTTTCCAGCACTGCCTTAACTGCCTTGGGCATGGAGTTCACCAGAGCTTCACAGGTTGCCACTGGAGTCCTCTTCCACTCCTCAATGACGATATCACGGAGCTGGTGGATGTTAAAGACCTTGCACTCCCCCACCTTCCATTTGAGGATGCCCCACAGATGCTCAATAGGGTTTAGGTCTGGAGACATGCTTGGTCAGTCCATCACCTTTACCCTCAGCTTCTTTAGCAAGGCAGTGGTCGTCTTGGAGGTGTGTTTGGGGTCGTTATCATGTTGGAATACTCCTCCGAAGGGAGGGGATCCTGCTCTGCTTCAGTATGTCACAGTACATGTTGGCATTCATGGTTCCCTCAATGAACTGTAGCTCCCCAGTGCCGGCAGCACTCATGCAGGCCCAGACCATGACACTCCCACCACCATGCTTGACTGTAGGCAAGACACACTTGTCTTTGTACTCCTCACCTGGTTGCTGACACACACGCTTGACACCATCTGAACCAAATAGGTTTATCTTGGTCTCATCGGACCACAGGACATGATTCCAGTAATCCATGTCCTTAGTCTGCTTGTCTTCAGCAAACTGTGTGCGGGCTTTCTTGTGCATCATCTTTAGAAGAGGCTTCCTTCTGGGACGACAGCCATGCAGACCAATTTGATGCAGTGTGCGGCGTATGGTCTGAGCACTGACAAGCTGACCCCCCACCCCTTCAACCTCTGCAGCAATGTTGGCAGCACTCATACGTCTATTTCCCAAAGGCAACCTCTGGATATGACGCTGAGCACATGCACTCAACTTCTGTGGTCGGCCATGGCGAGGACTGTTCTGAGAGGAACCTGTCCTGTGAAACCACTGTATGGTCTTGCCCACCATCCTGCAGCTCAGTTTCAGGGCCTTTGCAATCTTCTTATAGCCTAGTTCATCAGAGAGTTCTTTGCCATGAGCTGCCATGTTAAACTTCCAGTGACCAGTATGAGTGAGTGTGAGAGCGATAACACCAAATTTAACACACCTGCTCCCCATTCACACCTGAGACCTTGTAACACTAATGAGTCACATGACACCGGTGAGGGAAAATGGCTAATGGGGCCCAATTTGGACATTTCCACTTAGGGGTGTACTCACTTTTGTTGCCAAGGTTTAGACATTAATGGTTGTGTGTTGAGTTACTTTGAGGGGACAGCAAATTTACACTGTTATACAGGCTGTACACTCACTACTTTACATTGTAACAGAGTGTCATTTCTTCACATGAAAGATCAAATAAAAATATTTACAAAAATGTGAGGGGTGTACTCACTTATAAGAGATACTGTAACTGAAAAGGGCAGTGACTCAGGACTACTAGGGACAGATCCCATGGGCAAAACTAGGGACAGAGGCTACTAAGGACGGAGAGCAGGGGCCACTGAGAACAGGGACAAAGTCAGCTGTAGTACTCAAGGAATGCAGCTGGCTCAGGAACTCTGAGGGTGCAGCCAGGGTCAAGGAACAAGGTGCACAGCTGCTCTGGAACATGGTGGTGCAGGGCCTGCACTGGAACACGAAGGGTGCAAGGGGGTGTGCAGCCTGCATTGGAACATGGACACAGGAGAGTAACAGTCAATACAGGAACACAGGAGGGCTATTGGCAGTACAGGAATGCAGGAGGGCCAATGGCAATCCAGGAACACAGGAGGACCCAGGGTCAATGGGACAGAAACCAACAGGGACAGGCCAGGATGTGAAGTCCAGAACAAGGGGAAAGACTACACTAAATAGGGCAGAGGTGATTGCAGGTGATAGGGGCCAGCTGGGAAGAAAATCAGGCCTCTGTAATTAGATAGCTGCAGCCTTTAACAGCACCAAGGGAAGACAGTGGCACTGAAAGGTACTGCTCCAGACTGAGAAGAGGACAGGGACATGACAACAGCTGAGACCTCTGTAATCTTCACAGTGGCTTAACCCATTGCGTGTCAAAGGGTTGTCCAATGCATTGCTTTGCTCACCCCTTTGGCACTCAAGGGGTTAAAATGTCCCCGGTTTACATCTCGCTCTCCATAATTTCGTTCTTCCACTGGAAGAATAAGTCACGTATTCACCAGCCGTTCTACATATATGTGATGGTGTGGTTTGCAGGAGAAGACATCTTGTTTGTGCATGATGCTGGGTACAGAATGTCTGATTGTCAGCTGGGTCCCTGCCCTGTAGAGCTTACAATCTACTGTCTGAGGCACAGGGAGATACAAGGGGCCATTTACTAAAGGAGGAATTGTAAACACCTCAGAAAATACTTCAATGTTCTCATTTCTTTTCTGTTTTCTGGGGTGGAACATACATTCACCTGGAAAGAAACTCATCATAGATAAATGTAAGATTTAGCACCAAATGTGCAGTGTATTTGATAAGCTGCTTCGTAAATAATCTCCAAAGTGACCCGCTGGATGTCACAATGGCTTCCCTTCTCCGGGGTCATTGTGTGAGTCAAGTGACCCCTATAATGAGTATAATGGGCACTTCGCCCGCTCTTTAGCTTATCAACGCAAATATCAAGGACAAATACTTCATCATGTAAGGAATTCAGTCCAGTTGGCACTGCCGGACCACCACTTGCTGCTTGCATGCCAAGTGACACTGCCAAACCATCCGCTCACTCCCCTATGTCAGATGACAAGACTAAACCATCTGCCCCCTTCCACCATACCAAGTGGCACCAAGTCAACTGCACCACCATCACATCCACCTATTGCAACTAGGCCGGGGGCACTGCCAGACTAACCTCTCCCTTCTGCTATGCAAAGTGCATCCATCTCTGTCTACCCTGTATCCCACAGTGGTATGTAACACTCTCACCCCTGTACCCCACACTGGTAGGTAACCCCTTCACCCCTGTACCCCACACTGGTAGGTACCCCACACTGGTAGGTAACACTCTCACCCCTGTACCCCACACTGGTAGGTAACCCCCTCACCCCTGTACCCCACACTGGTAGGAAACACTCTCACCCCTGTACCCCACACTGGTAGGTAACACTCTCGCCCCTGTACCCCACACTGGTAGGTTATCCTCTCACCCATGTACACCTCACAGGTAGGTTACCCTCTCGCCCCTGTACCCCACACTGGTAGGTTACCCTCTTGCCCCTGTACCCTACACTGGTAGGTTACCCTCTTGCCCCTGTATGCCACACTGGTAGGTAACTCTCTCACCCCTGTACCCTACTGGTAGGTTACCTTCTCGCCCTCGTACCGCACACTGGTAGGTAACACTCTCACCCCTGTACCCCACACTGGTAGGTTATCCTTTTGCCCCTGTACCCCACACTGGTAGATAACTCTCTCACCACTGTACCCCACACTGATAGCTAACCCACTCGCCCCTGTACCCTACACTGGTAGGTAACCCTCTCGCCCCTGTACCCCACACTGGTAGGTAACCCTCTCGCCCCTGTACTTCACACTGGTAGATAACCCCCTCGCCCCTGTACCCCACACTGGTAGGTAACACTCTTGCCCCTGTACCCCACACTGGTAGGTAACCCTCTCGCCCCTGTAATCCACACTGGTAGATAATCCCCTCGCCCCTGTACCCCACACTGGTAGGTTACCCTCTCGCCCCTGTACCCCACACTTATAAGTTACCCCCTTGCACCTGTACCCCACACTGTTAGTTAACCCACTTGCCCCTGTACCCCACACTGGTAGATAACCCACTCGTCCTTGTACCCCACACTGAAAGGTAACCCCCTCACCCCTGTACCCCACCCTGGTAGGTAACACTCTCACCCCTGTAGCCCACACTGGTAGGTTATCCCTCTCGCCCCTGTAACCCACACGGGTAGGTAACACTCTCGCCGCTGTACCCCACAGTGGTGGGTAACCCCCTCTCCCCTGTACCCCACACTGGTAGGTTACCCTCTCACCCCCTATACCCCACACTGGTAGATAACCCCCTTGCACTTGTACCCCACACTGTTAGGTTATCCCTCTTGCCCCTGTACCCCACACTGGTAGGTAACACTCACTGCTGTACCCCACAGTGGTAGGTAACCCCGTCTCCCCTATACCCCACACTGGTAGGTTACCCTCTCACCCCTGTACCCCACACTGGTAGGTAAACCCCTCACTCTTGTACCCCATAGTGGTACGTAACACTCTCACCCCTGTACCTCACTGTGGTAGGTATAACGGTAACCCAAGCCCCCAGGAGGTCTTGGGCCATCGTCCCCGGGTTCTCTATCTATGGGCCGGCTGGGGAACCGTCGCACGTCTTGGTCGAAGCGTGGAACCGAAGCCTTGAAGTCCGCAAATCGAACCGGAGACCAGCTACAGTGGATGCCTTCGTTGAGCTGGTCCCGAACATCGAAGCCAGATCGGAGGTGATCCAGGCGGAAGATGGGAGGCCGGCGTCGTAGCTCCAGCAGGCGGACAGTGAACCAGCTCAATTGCCATAGGGGGATGGGAGTCAGAGAGGACTCTTTAGACCATCCCAGCAGGAAAGAGACACGGAGACTGCTTACTCCAACTGAACACACTTCACTGAGTAACAACCTTTCTTTTATACTCTACGATACACTGTATCAATGGGGGCAGGAGGGGCCAAATAGTAAAATGGCTGGCTTGGCCTACTGACCAATGGGTAGAGGGAATGGGGATGTGACGTGGGCCCTGAATGGTCTATTTCCCATCCTTGACATTATGAGGGGTTGGGCCAGGGCTGGACAGGAGAATGCTGATGGACAAAGGGATTCTCAGTGGGGGACGTAGCCTCAATGGCTAAAGTCCACACAAAGACCAACGGTCAGGAGCGTTGGTCAACGTCCTTCAAATGTCCCGCTTTAACTGTGGCCAATCCGGGGTCAGGGTTTCGATTTCAAACTCTCGGTAGTTAGGCCCCGGCGTCGACGCCAGGGATCCCTTTGTCATACAATCCCGCCATTTCGTTGTCTAATCGAATAAACCGAGTGCTCGATGTATCGAGGTCACTTACGGTCAGGGCAGCCCTGCCAACCAAGATCGAAGTCATTTGAGGTCAGGGAAGCCACTTGTTAACCCTAAGTCCTGACAGGGCCCCAGTCTACCGGACCCCCTGCTTTTAGTAACAGTGGGGATCCATTACATTTCTCCCCCTTTTCTGTAGTCCTCCGGGAAAATAAGCAGCCAACCTAGTAATCCACGCGTGTCAACACTTACGGCTCCTCCTGTCGTGACAGACCATCTGCGTTTTTATTCTCCTTACCTAGTCTGTTCTTAATAGAAAAGTTGAAAGCCTGTAAGGCCAAACTCCACCGTACTAGTCGTCCATTGTCCCCTGCCACCAGATTCAACCACACCAAGGGATTGTGGTCGGTAAACACGGTGAATTCCTGACCAAACAGATATGGCTGCAGCTTTTTGAGGGCCCACACCAATGTCAGACACTATTTCTCCACAGCGGCATAAGCGGCTTCTCTGGGCAGCAACTTCCTGCTTAGATAGACCACCGGGTGTTCCTCGCCTTGTGCGTTAACCTGGCTCAGTACAGCTCTGAGTCTGTAGTCTGAAGCATCTGCGTGATCCAGAAAAGTTTTAGTGAAATCAGGAGCTGCCAATATGGGTCCCTTCCCTAGTGCGGTTTTGAGAGCTTGGAAGGCTTGCTCGCACTCAACTGACCAGTCCACATGGCGCGGTAGGTTTTTGAGGGTGAGATCAGTCAGGGGCTTAGCTATGGCGCTATATTGGGGCACAAATTTCCTGTAGTACCCTGCGGTCCCTAGAAAAGCCATGACCTGCTTCTTGGTTCTGAAGGTGGGCCAGTCCAGGATGGCGGCTATCTTAGCCGGCTCTGGTCTTTGTTGCCCGCTTCCTACCCTGTGTCCCAGGTATTGAACCTCCCCCATCCCTATTTGGCACTTGTCTGGTCTCAAGGTCAGGCCTGCCTGGGCAATCCTACCTAAAATGGCCTCTAGATGAAGTAAGTGTTCCTCCCATTTATCGCTAAAGATGGCGATGTCATCTAGGTAAGCACAGACAATCTCCTGTGCTCCTGCTAGCAGATTACCCACCAACCGCTGGAACATAGCCGGGTTGTTCTTCATCCCAAATGGCATCACCGTGAACTGGTAGAGGCCGAATGGGGTGATGAAAGCAGACTTGGCCACCGCACCAGGGGAATCTGCCAGTACCCTCAACTAAGGTCAAGGGTAGAGACCACGCCAGCGCCTGCAAGGCGGTCAAGCAAGTCGTCCACCCAGGGCATGGGGTAGGCATCTGTGACCGTCCGGTCGTTGAGTCGTTGGTAGTCCACACAGAACCTGGTGGTTCCATCTTTCTTGGGCACCAGGACCACCGGAGAGGCCCAAGGACTAGCGGATGACTCAATGACCCTTAAGTCCAACATTTCCTGCAATTCCTGCCACATTCCCTTTCTAACTGCTTCGGGAACCCTATAGGCAGGCTGACGCAGGGCCTCAGTCCCTGTAGTCAGAACTTGATGTTGGGTTATGGTAGTAAGCCCTGGGTGTGGGGAAAATAGCTGGGGCCATTTCTGTACCATATCCTTAACTTGCTGTTGCTGCTCTGGGTTTAATGAGGACCCCAATGTGATGGGGTCACAGTGTCCCCGCCCTTGGGCGGCAGCCAGAAGATGAGGGATGTCCTGTTCTTCCAGGCTGTCGCCCACTGGGTTGCAAATGGAGAGTACCTCTTCTGGGCGGGCGTGATAAGCCTTCTGGGCGTTCACGTGGCAGGTCCTGCGGTCCTGCTGCCAAGGCCCTCTAGCAACTATGTATGTAAATTCCCCTTGTCTGTCAATAACCTGATAGGGGCCCACCCAGGCAGTCTGTAGCTTGTTCTGCTTGACCGGTCTTAATGCTAGCACCTGCTGTCCCACATAGAACTCCCTATGCTTGGCGTGCTTATCATACTGCTGTTTCTGCTGTCCCTGAGCCTGTTGGAGGTGTTGGTGGGCTAATCACATGTTCGCATGTCGGCAAGTTTCTTTGCGGAGCTCCACCACGTAGGTAACTGCCTGGGAGTCACACTTACTTTCCCAATACTCCCGGAGGAGGTCCAAAGGCCCCCGGACTCACCTCCTGTACAATAGTTCAAAGGGAGAGAAGCCCGTGGACTCCTGGGGCACCTCTCGGTAAGCAAAGAGGAGGTGGGGTAAAAAAACGCCCCCAGTCTCGGTGTGACTCCGTGAAAGCCCACAACATCTGTTTTAAGGTTCCGTTGAACCTTTCACAGAGGCCGTTGGTTTGCGGGTGATAGGTCGTGGTGCAGATGGGTTTTATCCCGCACAGCGCCCACACCTGCTGAAGGATTTCGGAGGTAAACTGGGTACCCTGATTGGTCAGTATCTCAGAGGGGAATCCTACGCGGGTGAAGATTTTAAGTTGGGCGTCCGCAACGCTTTCTGCTGTAATAGCAGACAGCGCCACTGCTTCGGGGTACCGGGTAGCGAAATCCACAACAGTAAGGATGAATTTCTTACCAGCGCGACTGGGTTTACTAGGGGGCCTACAATGTCACCTGCTACTCGCTGGAATGGTTCACCTATCAAGGGCAGGGGTTTCAAAGGGGCAGATGGATGGTCACCCCTCTGGCCGACGCGCTGACATATCTCACAGGTCCGCCTGAAAGTGCACACATCCCTATATAACCCGGGCCACCCCGAGGTGCCCGGCCAAGGGGATGTCGTGAGCTAGGGAAAGGAGCGTGGCCCTATGCTGCAGGGGCACTAGCAATTGCATACAGGGGACTGGGGGTGATGTTTTTTGTGAGTATGGGTGAGATGGCAAAGTAACCCATCCTGCCATAGGAGCTGCTCCCCATTTGACTCTTTCCCCCAGTGTCTGCCCTACGCCTATACCCAGCTAGCGTGGGGTCCTCCAATAGGGAGGTGCGAAATTCTTTGGGTGGTATCCAATCAATAGGGCTGTCTGCTGAAGGAGGGGGGTCAGGAGGTGTTGGGCTTACCTCTGCTGCCACAAGGCCGCCCTGGTGACCACTTGGCATTCCTCAGGACTTCCCGAACAGGCGTAATGACTCTGCAAGTTTCCTAAGTCGTTCCCAAGCAGGACGTCTGCGGACAGTCTAGGCATGACTCCCACCAGGCAGTCTCCATGACCGGTTCCACAATTCAACTGCACCTGAGCCATGGGTAGTTGAAAAACCTTGCCCCCAGCTACTCGGACCTCCACATCTTGATTGGACCTGTAGCAACGGGACACACAAGAAGGCTGGACGAACGTGATGGTAGTATCACGGTGCCCGTGATTGCTGCATTTCCTTGTCAGTTACCTGTAGGGGGCTCTCCATTGACTGTCTGCCTTCTGCCCGCCCTGTTTTGCCTATTTAAACTGAGCTTGGGCACCCTTTGGTTGCCCTTTCGTGTTGTCTCTATGCTACCTGCACTTGCATTGGATTCCTGAGCTTCCTGGGCCATTTCTCTGTTCCTGCTCGTCAGTGACCGCCTGAGTTCCTATTCACCAGCTTCCCTGGTTCCAGCACCCGTTCCTGATCCGGTTGGGGTTGCTGTCTCTACTGCTGTTTCCTGCTGCCGTTCCTGATCCGGTTGACTGCCTGCAGATCTGTTTCCTGTCCTTCAATGGCTTTGTTCCTGCTCCTGGATCGCCTGCAGTGGGCTCCTCTCCTCCAGTCGCCCTGGTGACATTTTCACTCACTTATGTTCCATACTCCAGTACACGGGTACTGGTTTGCTCCATGTATAAATGGCTGCTGTGGCACCGGTAGCATTCTGGTTACTCCAGTACGCGTGTACTGGTTTGCTCCATGTTAACCGGTTGCTGTGACACCGGTAGAGTTCTAGGTTACTCCAGTACGCGGGTACTGGTTCGCTCCACATACAACCGGCTGCTGTCGCACCGGTAGAGTTCTAGGTTTCCCCAGTAAGCAGGTACTGGTTCACTCCATGTATAACCGGCTGCTTACTATCATCTGAAAACATTGGTGGTGTTCGAGGTTTCTCCAGTACGTGGATACTGGTTTGCTCTATGTATAACCGGCTACTGACTATCATCTGACAGCACCAGTGGTGTTCTAGATTACTCCAGTATGCAGGTACTGGTTCGCTCCATTCAGCCGGCTGCTTGTTGCACCGGTAGAGTTTCCTCCTCCAGTACGCGGGTACTGGTTCGCTCCATGCATAGCCGGTTGCTGTTCAGTCCTAGACAGCTCCGGGAGAGTCTTTGTCCCTCCAGTACGCAGGTACTGGTTCGCTCCATGCATAACCTATTGCTGTTCAGTCCTAGACAGCACCAGTAGACTTGTTGTTTCTCCAGTATGCGGGTACTGGTTCCCCGGTATATTTCAAACAAAAGAAAAAAATCAGCCTGCACTATCCTCAGTATATACCATCCACGTGTATGCTATAAAGGTGCATAGGCAATATCAAATAGAAAAAAGGAAGAAAAAGAAGCCCAAATACTGCACTCTCAAATAGCATACCACTCTATCATCAATATGAAATAAGTATAATATTTATTAATAAATTAAAAACTACTGAAATACAAATATAGAACACTGAAAAGTGATAAAAAGGTAGCTTCCCGAAAATATCCCTCTTATGCAAGCTCAAGTGTAACTTAATACCTTCACAATGCCTTCACCTCACATGGTGGGCAATGGAGAAAACCTATTAACCCGTGCAAGGAAATGTCACACAGGTGTCCAATAGCCACATAGGGACTGTAACCAGTAAATAGAATAATATACAGCGTCTCCCATATAATTAAAATACTACCTGAGTAAAGTAGGATAACGATATACCTCAGATATTGGGCGCTATGTCTAAAAATCAAAAAAGCTGTATAAGCTGTCCAAACCCTAGAATGGTAATAAAAACGGACCATTCACAGTATGAAAAAACGCCCCGTGTATTGGCTTATCATAGCACCACTAGCATACTGAAGTGCCAAATTACAACTGAGGATACCGGAGTTGCCCCGACATAGCAACCCCAGCCCTCAAAGAGCCCAAGCCTATAATAAAAATAAGCCGGACGAAAGAAGTACATACACAAACCGGGTCCGTTAAGTAAGGATTCGGAACGAAATTAACCCTATAATGGACTGTGTTATAAACTCACCCCCGCATATGTAAACAAAGTGTCTTATACAGGGCACTCCACACGTGGCATAAAGTGTCTAATTGACCATCCACGGATACTAGGTAACAATATAGTATCTAAGTCCAGTAAATTCGTCACTTCATGCTATGCGCTACTAATTAAAGAGATCAAGCCCAAGGGAAGTATATGAAATGAGCTCCAGCAGTCTGATCTAAGCTGATAGTAAACTTACTGGCAAATCAATCCTAGCACTGAAGGTAAATCGCTACAGAACCCATCTGCCATTCACACTCATGCCGGGGCATATCCGGCTTGCCTCTTAATAAATGCAGAGAGGGGTTCCGAGAAGCCCTATTATAATTATACAGTAATTTAATATATCGTAGATTTAGACACAGAAACATATAAACGGACACTGGAACATTCAAACGACGCACGTTTCGCCATAGCTTCGTCAGTATAATTACACAAAGACTGAGTAATACCTGTATTTAAAGGGATATAGCCCCCTAGCGAAAAATTAAAGGTACTGCTTATACTAAAAAGACAGAAACTTATCATAGAGAGGATCGTGGGAGCAATGGTTCTCCAGTATATCTGTTAGTGAAATAAAATCTTTTATTAAGAGATAACAAATGATTTCACAAAATCACCTGATATGCTATATCTGGTTTGAAATTATAAATGAGCCGCTAAACACATCTCCTCATTAAGACCTCTTGGGGTCATAGTATCCAGTAAGAAAATCCATTTGTTCTCTTGTTGTAATAAAGTTTTTTCCATGTCACCTCCTCTTAAGCCCAGGGTTACTCTCTGTATTCCCCAAACCCTAAGACTGTTAGGTGATGCATCATGTTTAAGCAAAAAATGTCTTGCCACACTTGAAAGGGTTCTACCTTCAATGCTATGCGATCTCACATGAAGTATATTTCCTATATGTTCAAGAGCACGTTGTTTTAACATTCTTGTAGTCATGCCCACATATCGCAAACCACATGCACATTCCAAACAATATATCACATTTTTGGTCTCACAGGTAATCATGTCTTGAATGACATGAACTTGACCTGTTCTGTCAGTGAATTGTTTGTATTTAACCATATGTGGGCATAGCTTGCATCTACCGCATGGATGTGAACCCTTAACCCTGGATGATTTTTTAGAGATGTGTTGAAAGTGACTTTTGACCAAATGATTTGCAAGATTGGGTGCTTTTCTATAGGTAATTGATATCCTATTCCCCAATGCTGTTTCAAGCCTCAAATCCTCAAAGGTGGGAGGAATGTTGCAATAGATGTTCTTTTGAATTCATATTGATGATAGAGTGGTATGCTATTTGAGAGTGCAGTATTTGGGCTTCTTTTTCTTCCTTTTTTCTATTTGATATTGCCTATGCACCTTTATAGCATACACGTGGATGGTATATACTGAGGATAGTGCAGGCTGATTTTTTTCTTTTGTTTGCAGTTGCTATCCGGTTTACGGGTTTTCTTCAGTGTTTTGCACATCCTCAGTATCTTTCCAAAATGAACACTAATTTTAATATTCGTAGAAAAGATAAATGGGCTACTCAAGCATCCAATATTTTTTCAACTAATTCAAATACAAATGATATCAGGATGACCAATTATATTCAACTATTTGAGGAGTATAAAAAGGCCCATATGAGGCTGACAAAATCATGGTGGAATAAAATAACTTACGAGAAATATTTGGAACATAAGATTATACCTAGAGGTCTAAGATTGCGCATTTTTCCCACCTTTTCCTTTGATGAAGAGAATTATAAGCAAAGGTGGGAGGAATGTTGCAATAGATGTTCTTTTGAATTTATGACCATTTTAAAAGAGTATGAACACAATATAATTGAGACAGTAGATAAACAAATTTCTGAGATTGAAGAAAAACTGAGAAATTTGGAGTCTAATGATTCCATGCAAACTGATATTGATGGTTTGAATCAAGATCTAGATACGTTAGAGAATACCATTATTGAGAAAAAAAAGAAAAAATTCAATAGAGACATGGTTGATTCTAGAAATGGCTCGATATATAGGTGGCCGATCAACATGCGGACGATCAATAGGTCTAGTATGCTGATCACAGATGATGAGACCTCACCATCCGAAGGAGAATCTGAAACTGAGACGGATGCAGATATTACATCTAATAATCCACCTACAGATAATACCACAGCAGTAGCAGGCCCTTCTAATCCTTTTTTATCCTCACGTCTGGGGATAAATCACCTATCACTGCGCGACAAAAACCCAAGACGCGCAGAGGGGGCACGAGAAAGAGGATCAGATTTAACATATCAACGAATAATAACACAGAGGGGATATCCCCGGTATCAACAGAGAGGGAGGGGGAGATCAAGACCGATGAGACAATTTCGATGAACAATGAGGATGAGTTGCAAATAATAAATCTCTCCCAACATGTCTTGACAGATGTACATATAAGGGTTCTATCTAAGGGTCTCTCTTTCTCCCCCACGGTTCATATGAATAAATTCAATTTTTTCAAAGATCTACATCTTTATGGCCGCAAGCTGTTATTAGCAACACAATATTTCAAATCAGAATCATCTATGCACGATCAGCTTAATCAAGAGGCTGAGCTTTCATTGGTGTCTTCTACTGTACAAACCACCAATACACCTGTCTCAATAAATACAATCAATGCAAGTATTTCCACAAAAATAAAACCTAAATCAACATATACTCCTCCTTCTTATATTTGCCCTAATGTGCAAATCTTTATTGATCTGGTGATGAAGGATGTCATGAAGTTACCTGATAAAAGTTATTCCAATTTGAGTTTAATGGAACGAAAGGCATTAGGTGAAATTAAAAAATGGGATGATATAGTGATCAAAGCATCTGACAAGGGAGGCAATATAGTCCTTTGGCCTAAAGATCAATATATCCATGAGGCCAAGAAACAATTACATCTATCTGGCAGTTATAAGAGACTAATTTTTGATCCAACTGAAGATTTTCTGAGACTATATAATATAATGATAGATGAGGCAGCTAGGGATCAGATTATTACAGACAAGGAAAAGAGATACTTGATCACTAGCCATCCTAAAATAGCTACTTTTTACTTATTGCCTAAGATCCATAAGAATAAAGATAATCCTCCTGGACGTCCCATAGTGTCCGGTAATGACAGTCTTTGTGAGAAACTAAGTAAGTTTATTGACCAACAATTACGGGTATTTTTAGATTATCTGTCATCATATATTAGAGACACTATGGACATTCTCTCTAAAATTGAAAATTTGCCTATTGATTCTGATACTATCCTTGTTACTTGTGATGTGGAAAGTCTGTACACATCTATAGACCATACTAAAGGCTGTCAAGCCATACAATATCATTTAATTCGAAATAATTGGAAAGATGCCCCAAGTCAGGCTTTCTTGTTGAGGATGCTATCATTTGTTCTACGGCACAACTACTTCCTGTTTAATAATGTTTATTATCTTCAAACCCGTGGCACAGCCATGGGGACTGCCTGTGCTCCCACATATGCAAATTTATATCTTGGTTGGTGGGAGCAGGAAGTAGTATTCTCAGAAGAAATGGAAAATTATACTAACCACATACTTATGTGGTATAGATATATTGATGACATTTTCTTTCTCTGGAGAGGCTCAGTAGATGAGCTAAAACATTTTGTTTCCATCCTCAACACAAATAATCTGAACTTGAAATTAACACTTGAATTTGATTTTAATCAGATTAATTTATTAGATATAACTATCTTTAGAAAACAGGATAGCACACTTGGGAGTGATCTTTTTAGGAAAAGTACAGCTACCAATAGTGTTTTACACTATTCAAGTCATCACCCTATGAGTATAAAGAGTAACATTCCAGTAGGTGAATTTTTAAGAATTCGAAGAAATTGCTCAGATTTGAATACCTTTAAGGTTCGGGCACAACAATTAAAACAGAGACTACTTAAGAGAGGTTATCCCCATAATAAATTAAAAAAGGCTTATCATAGAGCATTACATGTATCCAGGGAGAATCTATTATCGCCAAAGGTGAAATCTGAATCTTCCAGTATTCGCCTGATTACCACATTTTGCCGACAACACAAGGAAACTGAAGATATTCTTCAAAAACATCTTCCGATATTACAGCAAGATTTGAGGCTTGAAACAGCATTGGGGAATAGGATATCAATTACCTATAGAAAAGCACCCAATCTTGCAAATCATTTGGTCAAAAGTCACTTTCAACACATCTCTAAAAAATCATCCAGGGTTAAGGGTTCACATCCATGCGGTAGATGCAAGCTATGCCCACATATGGTTAAATACAAACAATTCACTGACAGAACAGGTCAAGTTCATGTCATTCAAGACATGATTACCTGTGAGACCAAAAATGTGATATATTGTTTGGAATGTGCATGTGGTTTGCGATATGTGGGCATGACTACAAGAATGTTAAAACAACGTGCTCTTGAACATATAGGAAATATACTTCATGTGAGATCGCATAGCATTGAAGGTAGAACCCTTTCAAGTGTGGCAAGACATTTTTTGCTTAAACATGATGCATCACCTAACAGTCTTAGGGTTTGGGGAATACAGAGAGTAACCCTGGGCTTAAGAGGAGGTGACATGGAAAAAACTTTATTACAACAAGAGAACAAATGGATTTTCTTACTGGATACTATGACCCCAAGAGGTCTTAATGAGGAGATGTGTTTAGCGGCTCATTTATAATTTCAAACCAGATATAGCATATCAGGTGATTTTGTGAAATCATTTGTTATCTCTTAATAAAAGATTTTATTTCACTAACAGATATACTGGAGAACCATTGCTCCCACGATCCTCTCTATGATAAGTTTCTGTCTTTTTAGTGTAAGCAGTACCTTTAATTTTTCGCTAGGGGGCTATATCCCTTTAAATACAGGTATTACTCAGTCTTTGTGTAATTATACTGACGAAGCTATGGCGAAACGCGCGTCGTTTGAATGTTCCAGTGTCCGTTTATATGTTTCTGTGTCTAAATCTACGATATATTAAATTACTGTATAATTATAATAGGGCTTCTCGGAAAGCCCCGGCATGAGTGTGAATGGCAGATGGGTTCTGTAGCGACTTACCTTCAGTGCTAGGATTGATTTGCCAGTAAGTTTACTATCAGCTTAGATCAGACTGCTGGAGCTCATTTCATATACTTCCCTTGGGCTTGATCTCTTTAATTAGTAGCGCATAGCATGAAGTGCCGAATTTACTGGACTTAGATACTATATTGTTACCTAGTATCCGTGGATGGTCAATTAGACACTTTATGCCACGTGTGGAGTGCCCTGTATAAGACACTTTGTTTACATATGCGGGGGTGAGTTTATAACACAGTCCATTATAGGGTTAATTTCGTTCCGAATCCTTACTTAACGGACCCGGTTTGTGTATGTACTTCTTTCGTCCGGCTTATTTTTATTATAGGCTTGGGCTCTTTGAGGGCTGGGGTTGCTATGTCGGGGCAACTCCGGTATCCTCAGTTGTAATTTGGCACTTCAGTATGCTAGTGGTGCTATGATAAGCCAATACACGGGGCGTTTTTTCATACTGTGAATGGTCCGTTTTTATTACCATTCTAGGGTTTGGACAGCTTATACAGCTTTTTTGATTTTTAGACATAGCGCCCAATATCTGAGGTATATCGTTATCCTACTTTACTCAGGTAGTATTTTAATTATATGGGAGACCCTGTATATTATTCTATTTACTGGTTACAGTCCCTATGTGGCTATTGGACACCTGTGTGACATATTCTTGCACGGGTTAATAGGTTTTCTCCATTGCCCACCATGTGAGGTGAAGGCATTGTGAAGGTATTAAGTTACACTTGAGCTTGCATAAGAGGGATATTTTCGGGAAGCTACCTTTTTATCACTTTTCAGTGTTCTATATTTGTATTTCAGTAGTTTTTAATTTATTAATAAATATTATACTTATTTCATATTGATGATAGAGTGGTATGCTATTTGAGAGTGCAGTATTTGGGCTTCTTTTTCTTCCTTTTTTCCCCGGTATATTTGCAAGGCCGGTAGAGCCTTCTTTTCTCCGTTACTTTTCCATCTTGTCATCTAAGGTTGCCTTACCCGGTATTGGCAAGGCCGGTAGAGCCTGTGTTACATTCCGTATACCACTACTCTTGCTACTATGTATTGACATTAATTGCTATATGTGTATGCTACCCACATGGGTATCCATTAAACTTTTCAATAAAGTTGTGTTTTATCTTAACTCTGTGTCTGATAGTCATAACAAACCGTGACAGGTAGCTCCGGTATCTCGGAATCCAGTGGCTGGGTTTCACAGTGCCCGTGCTATTTTTATTTTTTTTTCTGTCAGTCTAGTCTGTGCCTTGCTCCCATTGGCTACCGTGTGTTAGTTCCGCCCAGAATGACCTTTATGTACTGGGCTAGGGGTGCCCTTTCGTGGTGTTCCTGTGCCAGTGCTTATTTCTGCTCAGTTTTCCAGTGTACTGACTCGGCCTTCCTGACTACTCTGCATATTGTCTGCTGCCCTTGTGTACCGACCCGGATTGCCTGACTATTCTTCTGACGTTCCTGCTCCGTGATTCAACCCGGCTTTGCTGACGTTCCTGCTCCGTGATTCAACCCGGCTTTGCTGACGTTCCTGCTTCGTGATCCTACCCGGCTTGGCTGACGTTCCTGCTCTGTGTATCTACTCAGCTTGATTGGCGTTCCTGAGCTTGTCGCCTAGGCGACATTCTGACTGTCTGGCAATTGGGTTATTTCCTTGTGCAGAGTATCAGCGGCCAGTCTCCGTTACTGCTCTGGCAGTTGAGTCACCGGTTGCCTCCGTTATACTTGTGCAGAGTGCAAGTTTTGTCTCCGTTACTGCTACGTCAGTTTACCTAGTCTCTGTTATTGCCTCTGCTCAGAGCAAGTGTCTGCCTCCGTTACCACTCCGGCTGTTGAGCCACCTGTTGCCTCTGGTTATACTTGTGCAGAGTGCAAGTGTTGTCTCTGTTACTACTACGGCAGTTTACCTTGGGTCTAGTCTCCATTATTGCCTCTGCTCAGAGCAAGTGTCTGCCTCCGTTACCAATCAGGCTGTTGAGCCACCGGTTGCCTCCGTTAGACTTCAGCAGTGTGCAAGTGTTGTCTCCGTTACTGCTACGGCAGTACCAGTCTCCGTTACTGCTCTGGCAGTTGAGTCACCGGTTGCCTCCGTTATACTTGTGCCGAGTGCAAGTTTTGTCTCCGTTACTGCTACGTCAGTTTACCTAGTCTCTGTTATTGCCTCTGCTCAGAGCAAGTGTCTGCCTCCGTTACCACTCCGGCTGTTGAGCCACCTGTTGCCTCTGGTTATACTTGTGCAGAGTGCAAGTGTTGTCTCTGTTACTACTACGGCAGTTTACCTTGGGTCTAGTCTCCATTATTGCCTCTGCTCAGAGCAAGTGTCTGCCTCCATTACCAATCAGGCTGTTGAGCCACCGGTTGCCTCCGTTAGACTTCAGCAGTGTGCAAGTGTTGTCTCCGTTACTGCTACGGCAGTACCTCATGTGTCTCTGTTCCCTGTATTGCCTAAACAGCTCATGCTAGTTCTGCTTATCTGGCTTTTGGCATTACAACTTCCACCACTGTTTATATGCAGGGAGTCCCATCACTGATCTCTCTGCACATGGAACTGTTTACACTCTGAAGATCTTTAACCCATGCAAGACCTTGCTCCTGGGAATCCATCACTCTGCCTGACCTGTGTCAGTATAGATTATTGTGGACTTATTGTTTATGCTGGACCTGTGTGTATGTATCTATAACCTGTGGTGTGTCTGTACTATTCTGCTGAGATACTACATGTCAGAACCAAAGGCAAGGACAGGAAGAAATCTGAGTACCTGGGAGCAGGACACGGATGCTCCTCCAACAAGAGGCCGCTGAGCAAGCTGCTAGGGGGCGACGCTAGGGGACGGAGCTAGGGAGCGTAGGTTGCCTAGGCCAGGGTTGTGCTGCGGCAGAGCCGCCTAAAGGTGCTGGCCGCGAAGCCAGATGTAGTGGCCCCAGCAGAGGAGCCGCTGGGTAACCCCGGATAACCCTAACCTAGACAAACTATACTCAGAGGTCCCCAGGGAGGAAATGGATCTCCAAAAAACAAGGTACTCACTCAGGTCTCTCCTGGCTTGGTCAAGGCTGGACCGGGTCATACGCAGAGGCTCAGGCTGGATCAGGCAGAGGCTTGGTCAAGGCAGGTCAGGGTCATACACAGAGATGCAGGCTGGAACAGGCAGAGGCTAGGTCAAGGCAGGTCAGGGTCATACACAGAGATGCAGGCTGGAACAGGCAGAGGCTAGGTCAAGGCAGGCCAGGGTCATACACAAAGATGCAGGCTGGATCAGGCAGAGGCTAGGTCAAGGCAGGTCAGGGTCATACACAGAGATGCAAGCTGGAACAGGCAGAGGCTAGGTCAAGGCAGGCCAGGGTCATTCACAAAGATGCAGGCTGGATCAGGCAGAGGCTAGGTCAAGGCAGGTCAGGGTCATACACAGAGATGCAGGCTGGATCAGGCAGAGGCTAGGTCAAGGCAGGCCAGGGTCATTCACAAAGATGCAGGCTGGATCAGGCAGAGGCTAGGTCAAGGCAGGTCAGGGTCATACACAGAGATGCAGGTTGGATCAGGCAGAGGCTAGGTCAAGGCAGGCCAGGGTCATTCACAAAGATGCAGGCTGGATCAGGTAGAGGCAACTCCAGGAACAGTACAGCAAGACACCAGACACTGGAAGCTCTATAGGACGCTATACAAACGCGTCCACATAGAGCTAGAGGAGGAAGAAATAGCTCCCCTAACCGTAAGGAGCCTGGAGACGGTGGCTAGAGTGTCGGCGGACCTTCCATCCCATCTACTCTATGGTCCGCCGACATGCGCATGCGCGCCGCCTCCGATGCAGCTAAGAACAGAGGAAGCCGCGCGGGGACCGGGAAGGCAACCCGGAACCGCAGCAACGCCCAGAGAAAGGTACTGGGCGAACGGGATACCACACTACAGGACCTGTGAAGGTTATTTATTTTAATAAAACTGTGTTTTATCCTAAACTACTGTGTCTGTGTGTCAAACAAACTGTTACAGTACGAAAGGGCCATGACCTCAGACAGTAAAGGTGAGGGAAATTCACAGAACATCCACTGGAGGATGGATGTACATGAGCAGCGTTTGGACCAGTTGGCACTGGCTATACAAACTATTCTTGAGCGCATGGTGCACCTCGATAAACCAGTTCAGAATCCGGTGGTCCCCCAGTTTTGACACCGGAGGGTCAATCAGTGGCCGCGGCGGCCTCAGTTAACAGGTTAACGCCTTCTGCCCCGTTACCACTTAGATACGATGGTGAAACCACCCTGTGCAGAGGGTTTATTAATCAATTGGAGATATTTCTGGAATTAACCTCTCATGCCTTTCCAAATGACCGCAGTAAGGTCGGGTTCATGATTTCACTATTAACGGGCAGAGCCTTGGCGTGGGCTAATCCCTTGTGGGAGAATGCTAAACCTTGCACCTGGAACTTCAATGAGTTTATACGAGAGTATTTGAAGTTCCTGGGAGAGTTGCCTCTGCTGCCAAACAATTGATGGAAATACAACAGGGCAATCGTACCGTGGGCAAGTATGCCATAGAATTCCGTACATTGGCAGCAGAGGTGGGTTGGAATAATGAGGCGCTGGTGGCAGCCTTTGCTCAAGGACAGGCTGACCATATTAAGGATGAAACGGCAGCTAGAGAACTACCCAGTGATCTGGACAAGTATATTGACTATGCCATTTTAATTGATTCTCGTATTTGTGAGAGATTTATGGGCAAGGACCGTAGGTTACGGCCTAAAAACTATGGGCATGGCAATTCTTTGAACCCACCCTCGCCTCCCATTCCTCCTGAGCATAAACTAGAACCCTGTGAACCGATGCAACTAGGGTTCACCAAATTAACAAAGGAGGAACAGGCACACTCTCAGGAGGCAGGGGTTGTCTATACTGTGGCAAGGCTGGCCATTTATTATGTACTTGTGCTGTGCGTCTGGGAAACGAACGCACCTAGGGTACCTTGGGGGACATGCCCTAGGTGGTGTTCAGGAGTCCCTAGATCCGATCATGCAGAAACCCATGATCCAGGTGGTGTTTTCCTGGGCAGTACACACTGTGGAGGTTCTGGCTCTGGTTAATTCCGGCGTGGCCGATCATTTCATGGATAATTCTTTTGCTACGTTACATTAGATTCCGTTGGTCAGAAGGGAATCTCCCTTAGCCATTGAGGCCATTGATGGCAGACCACTAGAACCAGCCCAGACAACTATGGAGACTATTCCGATTTCTATGTCTATTGGGGCCCTCCACACAGAGGAACAACGTTTTCAGATTATCCATTCTCCTCATCATGCGGTCATTCTGGGGTTTCCCTGGTTACATTTGCACAATCCCCAGTTTGACTGGCAGAGTTGCGAGATCACATCTTGGTCCGAGTACTGTATGAAGCATTGTGTGACTCAGCCGGTTAAGATTTTGTGTGCCTCTCCCTCTGTGCCAGCCAAATACCATCAATTCAGTGACGTTTTCCATAAGGGAGAGGCTAGCACATTGCCCCAGCATAGGGCATACGATTGTGCCATTGATTTGCCCCCTGGGGTTGGGCCCCCTAGGGGTTGCACGTATCCATTGTCGTGCGAGGAGAACCGGGCTATGGAGGAGTACGTTGAGGATGCCCTTAATAGAGGGATTATTCGGAAGTCTACCTCACCTGCTGGTGCTGGGTTCTTTTTCGTAAAAAATAAGAGTGGTGAGTTGAGACCTTGCATTGATTACAGGGGATTAAATAAACTTATGTCCAAGAACGCATACCCCATACCACTCATTACTGAGCTATTTGACAGGTTAAAAGGTTCTTCCATTCCTACGAAATTAGACCTACGTGCTGCCTATAACCTGAATTAATGACATTCTCCGTGATTTACTACAGTCCTGTGTAGTGGTATACCTTGATGACATACTCATACACTCTGCCACTCTGTCCCAACACATCAAGGATGTGTCCGAGGTCCTGCTTCGTTTACACAAAAATAAGTTATATTGTAAAATGGAGAAGTGCGAGTTTCATAGGTCCCAAGTGCCTTTTTTGGGTTTTGTGATATCTAAGCATGGTATTGCCATGGACCAGGAGAAACTCGCAGCAGTCTTGCAGTGGCCACGACCCAAAGGGTTAAAAGCAATTCAGCGTTTTCTTGGGTTCGCTAATTATTATAGGAAGTTTATCCATAACTTCTCTACCATTGTTAAACCTCTGTCTGACCTTACGCACAAGGGCGCTAATCCCTCCCAGTGGTCTGATGCTGCTGAGCTTGCTTTCCAGACACTAAAATCTGCTTTTGCATCTTCCCCGGTACTGTCCCACTCTAACCCCTCCCTTACGTTCACGTTGGAGGTTGATGCTTCTGAGATAGGGGTTGGGGCAGTACTATCACAACGTCCAGTAGCAGGGGTGCTCTGAGACCATGTGGGTTCTTCTCTAAAAAGCTGTCCAGTGCCCAGAGTGATTATGAAATTGGCAACAGAGAACTCCTGGCTATCATTCTGGCTCTGAAAGAATGGCACCACCTGCTGGAGGGTACCAGAACTCCTGTACTAATTCTTACTGACCACAAAAACCTAACTTATCTCTCAGAGGCTAAAAGATTGTCATCTCGTCAGGCCAGGTGGGCCCTGTTCCTATCTTGTTTCAATTTTGTAGTATCCTATTTGCCGGGCTCCAAGAATGTTAGAGCCGATGCCCTGTCTAGACAATTTTGGCCAGAGATGGTAAGGATGAGGTTCACCTACCTATCATTCAGCCTGATCGCATCCTGGCCACCCTACGCACTAGTATCACTTCACCACTGGGGGAAGAGATTCTGGCTACCCAGGCTACGGCACCCCCAGAAACCCCAGTGGGTAAGTATTTTGTGGATGAGCCATTTCGTACACGATTGCGCGAGACATACCACTCTTCTAAGGCTGCTGGACATATTGGGAGGGATCAATTAATATGGTCTCTCTCACAAGTTTTCTGGTGGCCTTCCCTACGGGCCGACTGCTCCGCTTTTACCGCAGCCTGTACCACCTGTGCCCGTGCCAAGACCCCTAGATACCTCCCGGTGGGCCTACTTCAACCAGTGCCTAATGGTGAACGTCCTTGGTCCCACATGTCCATTGATTTCCTGGGAGAGCTGCCAGTGTCTAGGGGTTACTCATTCATCCTTATGGTGGTCAATAGATTCTCTAAGATGGCTCATTTTGTGCCTCTTTCTGGTCTTCCCTCTGCCCAGGAGTTGGCTGTTGTCTTCGGTAAGGAATTTTTCCGGTTGCATGGGGTACCCAGAGTCCTGGTGTCTGACCGTGGGAGCCAATTTGTGTCCAGATTTTGGAGTGCATTTTGAAACCAGATGGGCATTCACCTGTCCTTTTCTTCTGCCTACCATCCCCAGACCAGTGGAGCCGCTGAGCGTGCCAATCAGGGTTTGGAACAGTTCCTGCGCTGTTTTGTCACCGATCATCATGATAATTGGGCAGACCTGTTGCCGTGGGCAGAGATTGCCAGGAACAGTGCGGTTAATTCATCGTCCGGGAGCTCCCCGTTTCTCATCAACTACGGGTTCCAGCCATGCTTGCTCCCGGACTCATTCCAATCGCAACAGATTCCAGCTCTGGATGAGCACATCGAGAAGCTCCGCTCCACATGGGTACAGGTTCAGAGGGCCCTCAGTCAGTCGTTCCAGCGTCATCAGCGCCACGCTAACCATAGAAGGCTGCCAGTGGTCTCATTTCAGGTTGGGGACAGGGTATGGCTCTCCTCCAGAAATCTTAATTTGCAAGTCCCGTCTAATAAGTTGGCTCCCCGGTTCATTGGTCCTTTCACGGTGATTCGTAAAATTAACCCTGTGTCGTATGCATTGGAGCGCCCAGCATCTATGCGCATTCATAATGTGTTCCATGTATCCTTACTGAAACCTCTGGTATGCAATCGCTATACTACCGCTCCTGTGGTGCCCGGTCCTGTGGAGGTTCAGGGCCAGGAAGAGTACGAAGTTCAAAGCATAATTGACACTCGCAGATTTAGAGGAAAATTGCAATATTTGGTCCATTGGAAAGGCTATGGCCCTGAGGAATGTTCCTGGGTTGATCAGAGCGACCTTCATGCCCCAAGACTTCTGCGCAGTTTTCACTTTAAATATCCTCAGAAACCAGGCCCCTCTGCCAGGAGAGGGGGTCTTTGAGAGGAGAGTACTATCACAGTGCCCGTGCTCTTTTTATTTTTTTTTCTGTCAGTCTAGTCTGTGCCTTGCTCCCATTGGCTACCGTGTGTTAGTCCCGCCCAGTATGACCTTTATATACTGGGCTAGGGGCACCCCTCTGGTGCCCTTTCGTGGTGTTCCTGTGCCAGTGCTTATTTCTGCTCAGTTTTCCAGTGTACTGACTTGGCCTTCCTGACTACTCTGCATATTGTCTGCTGCCCTTGTGTACCGACCCGGTTTGCCTGACTATTCTTCTGACGTTCCTGCTCCGTGATTCGACCCGGCTTGGCTGACGTTCCTGCTCCGTGATCTGACCCGGTTTGGCTGATGTTCCTGCTCCTTGATCCGACCCAGCTTGGCTGATGTTCCTGCTCCGTGTATCTACCAGACTTGGCGTTCCTGTGCTTGTCGCCTAGGCGACATTCTGACTGTCTGGCAATTGGGTTATTTCCTTGTGCAGAGTATCAGCGGCCAGTCTCCATTACTGCTCCGGCAGTTGAGTCACCGGTTGCCTCCGTTATACTTGTGCAGAGTGCAAGTGTTGTCTCTGTTACTGCTATGGCAGTTTACCTTGGGCCTAGTCTCCGTTATTGCCTCTGCTCAGAGCAAGTGTCTGCCTCCGTCACCAATCCGGCTGTTGAGCCACCGGTTGCCTCCGTTATACTTGTGCAGAGTGCAAGTGTTGTCTCCGTTACGCTACTGCAGTTTACCTTGGGCCTAGTCTCCGTTATTGCCTCTGCTCACAAGAAGTTTCTGCCTCCGTTACCACTCCGGCTGTTGAGCCACTGGTTGCCTCTGGTTATACTTGTTAAGAGTGCAAGTGTTGTCTCCGTTACTGCTACGGCAGTTTACCTTGAGTCTAGTCTAGTCTCCGTTAGACTTCAGCAGTGTGCAAGTGTTGTCTCCATTACTGCTACGGCAGTACCTCACATGTCTCTGTTCCCAGTATTGCCTAAACAGCTCATGCTAGTTCTGCTTATCTGGCTTTTGGCATTACAACTTCCACTGCTGTTTATGTGCAGGGAGTCCCATCACTGACCTCTCTGCACATGGAACTGTTTACACTCTGAAGATCTTTAACCCATGCAAGACCTTGCTCCTGGGAATCCATCACTCTGCCTGACCTGTGTCAGTATAGATTATTGTGGACTTATTGTTTATGCTGGACCTGTGTGTATGTATCTATAACCTGTGGTGTGTCTGTACTATTCTGCTGAGATACTACAGGACCTGTGAAGGTTATTTATTTTAATAAAACTGTGTTTTATCCTAAACTACTGTGTCTGTGTGTCAAACAAACCATTACACTGGGGCTCCATTGACTAAGACAGGCTGTAAATGCTGCTGTCTGTTATCTGGTTGTAATCTCTGGGTGAGTGCAATCTCCTGGTAGGACCCCCATTCGCAGTGGTCCCCTGAGCCCGACGCAACTTCCATGGGATCAGGCCAGGGTGCTTCTGTGGTGGAAGTGGAGGGTCTCCATGACCCCTCCTGGGTCACACAGTGGGTAGGTCGGGGAGCAGGACAGACCGCTGGAGGGACAGTGGCCATCCGCGGGGCGGGTGTATATCTTGGGGAAAAACCCCTGGATTAGATGCGTCGGGCTTGGCCCCCTCTTCCCCTGGGGCACTGATACTGTACATGTCCCCGCTGATGGCAGTTGTGACATATGGGTCCAGAGTTGGAGGGACCTTGTGCTCCGGAGGTTGCTGGGAAATGTCCGGGCCCCTTCCGATGAGGATATACCATAGGGGAAGTGGGACGATTTCCTCCTTCCCCTGAGGGCCGCGGTGCCTGGGCCCCCATTTTCCTGGTATCCTCATACTGATCTGCTAGCTGTGCAGCCTGCGCAAGAGTGGTAGGGCTACGGTCCCTAACCCAGTCTCGAACAGAGTCTAGGATGTTCAGAAAGAAATGTTCCATTAGTAACTGCTGGCAACAGTCCTCGAAAGTTTGTGCTTTACTCCCTTGTAGCCAATTCTGGGCGGCTCGTTCAAACCCATGGGCCCACTCCGTGTAGGTATCCTGGGTTCGTTTCCGTGACTCTCGATATTGTCGGCAATAGGTATCCGGGGTGATGGCATACCTAGCCAGCAGTTTGCTTTTGACCTTTTCATAGTTCCGAATGTCTATGTCCAGGATTGCTCGATAGGCTTCCATGGCCCTGCCAGTCAGTTTCCCCCCAAGGATCGCAGACCATTGAGTTGGCTCGATCTCCCAGAGGTGACACATCCTCTCGAAGTCATGGAGAAATCCATCAATGTCTCCGGTCATGTCATCGAACGTGGAAAAAGCATGGTGTGACACGGGTAGTCCGACCAGTCTGGAGCCGGCATGAGCCTCAGTCGGGGTGGCCTGGCTCGAAGGCGGAGTTTCCAACACTCTTCTCACCCAGTCCTCTCTAGCTTCCGCCATGATACAGTCTACAAGTTCCGTCAACGGGTTAGGTCCATACAGCGGAAGCCATTGAGCGACAATCCTGGTGATGGGGTCCTTGCCTTCGAACACCCGCAGAGGCCCCGATTCTTCGATCCTCTACCGGGCCGGCCGGAAGTCGCTACCGCGCCTTGTTGGACCCATAGTATCTGAGTCATCAAGGTAAACATCCGTCGAGTCGTCCGTGGGGAGCTCTGCCCGTCAAGCTGACTCCGCTGCCTCTGCATCCAAGTCCAGCAATAGTTGGACCAAGTCCTGTTTCCGCAATCCCGTCGTGTTTTGCCCCGTTGGGTGGCCAGGTTCTGCAAAGTGGCCAACGGAGCGTGTTTATATAGTTCCGCCATTCCGATCCTCAGCCGGGTCCCCCATTGATGGCTTAGACCTCTTTTAGAGAGAGAACCTCATTGCTGAAACTGGGGTCAAGCCAGCGGCTGTATCTCCCCCTGGATGCTGGTTTCAGTTCGATCCCGCCGTCTGCCACCACTATAACGGTAACTCAAGCCCCTGGGAGGTCTTGGGCCGTCGTCCCCAGGTTCTCTATCTATGGGCCGGCTGGGGAACTGTCGAACGTCTCGTTCGAGGCGTGGAACCGGAGTCTCAAAGTCCGCCAGTCGAACCGGTGACCGGCTACAGCGGATGCCTTCGAGACCGAGACTCCTTCGAAGGTCGACGCTGCACCAAACACGTTGAGCTGGTCCCAAACATCGAAGCCGGAGCGGAGGTGATCCAGGCGGAAGATGGGAGGCCGGCATCGTAGCTCCAGCAGGCAGACGGTGAACCAGCTCAATTGCCATAGAGGGATGGGAGTCAGTGCGGACTCTTTAGACCATACCAGCAGGAAAGAGACACAGAGACTGCTTACTCCAAATGAACACACTTTATTGAGTAACAACCTTTCTTTTATACAATACAAATACAATACAATGTATCAATGGGGGCAGGAGGGGCCAAATAGTAAAATGGCTGGCTTGGCCTACTGACCAATGGGTAGAGGGAATGGGGATGTGACATGAGCCCTGAATGGTCTATTTCCCATCCTTGACATTATGAGGGTTTGGGCCAGAGATGGACAGGAGCATGCTGATGGACAAAGGGATTCTCAGTGGGGGGCGTAACCTCAATGGCTAAGGTCCACACAAAGGCCAACGGTCAGGAGCGTTGGTCAACGTCCTTCAAATGTCCCGCTTTAACTTTGGCCAATCCGGGGCCAGGGCTTCGAATTCAAACTCTTGGTAGTTAGGCCGTGGCATCGACGCCAGGGATTCCTTTGTCATACAATCCTGCCATTTTGTTGTCTAATCGAATAAACCGAGTGCTCGACGGATCGAGGTCACGTACGGTCAGGGCAGCCCTGCCAACCAGGATCGAAGTCATTTGAGGTCAGGGAAGCCACTTGTTAACCTGACAGGGCCCCAGTCTACCAGACCCGCTGCATTTAGTAACGGTGGGGATCCGTTACAATAGGTAACACACTCACCCCTGTACCCTACACTAGTAGGTAACCCTATCGCCCCTGTACCCCACACTGGTAGGTTACCCTCTCGCCCCTGTGCCCCTCACTGGTAGGTAATCCCCTCGCCCCTGTACCCCACACTGGTAGGTAACATTCACGCCCCTGTACCCCACACTGGTAGGTAACCACCTCACCCCTGTACCCCACACTGGTAGGTAACCCTCTTCCCCTGTATCCCACACTGGTAGGTATCAGCTGAAAACTTGAGACAGAAGTAGGCAACCTGTGGCTCTATAGCTGTTGGAGCTTGCAATTCAATCATCCCCAACCAGCCAAAGATTGACTGTCTGTACTAAGGACAAATGCAGAGACCACAAGAATCAAGAACTTGGAATGTTTATTAAGAACAAAAAAAAATAACTGTACCGATCAGTCGCTGAGCCTGGAACAGGTAACGTCCTCTTCAAGCTTCCGAGACGTGTACTGAGGGGAAAGAAAGAGGTGTAACATGTGTAACTAAAATCACCATTGTGTAGTCAGAGCCAGAAAAACCCTCTACGTCCACATATATATATACACATACATATATTCACATATACACATATACACATATAAATATTCACACATATTCACATATACACATACATATACACACATATACATTATATCCCCATATACATATTCACATAGTGTAATGGTTTGTTTGACTCACAGACACAGTGGTTAGGATAAACAACACAGTTTTATTGAATAACACATTACAGTAAGAACCCTCACTGGTCCTGTAGTATACAACAGTATAGTACAGACACACGACAGGTAATTATTCAATGCTTACACAGGTCCAGCATAACATGAAGATACAGACAGTATATACTGACACAGGTCAGGCAAGAGAAGTAGGTTCCCATGACTCCGGCACTGCAGAAGTTAAAGTTCATCGATGATGGTAAACAGTCCCATGTGTGAAGGTACTGGAATGATACTTTAACAAGCCAAGGTCAGCAAACATACGTGAACTGTCAGAGCTCAACTGAGGTAGAAAGAGCACTACCGGAGCAATCACGGAGGCACACACTTGCAACTGGTATGGCAGTAATGGAGGACTAAGCCAGAGGCACTCTGCCGGAGCAGTAACCGAGACAACACTGGCAACCTGCCGGAGCAGTAACGAAGGACAAGCCAATGGCACTTTACCGGAGCAATACGGAAGCAACACTTGCAACCGGTACAACAGTAACGGAGGACTAGGCCAGAGGCGCTCTGCCAGAGCAGTAACTGAGACAACACTGGCAACCTGCCGGAGCAGTAGCGGAGGACAAGCCAATGGCACTATACCGGAGCAATACGGAGGCAACACTTGCAACTGGTATGACAGTAACAGAGGACTAGGCCAGTGGCGCTCTGCCGGAGCAGTAACTGAGACAACACTGGCAACCTGCCGGAGCAGTGGCGGAGGACAAGCCAATGGTAACCGTATTGTCAGAGGACTAAGAATGTCGCCGTGGTGACAAGGACAGAGGAAGCAGGAACGTCGATCAAGCCGGGTCAGTACACAGGAACGTCAGCCAGGCTGGGTCGGTACACAGGAGCAGGAACTGAAGAGTAGTCAGGCAATCCGGGTCGGTACACAGGAGCAGGAACTGAAGAGTAGTCAGGCAATCCGGGTTGGTACACTGGGAACACTGAGCAATAGTGGCACTAGTACAGGAACACCACGAAAGGGCTGATTGGGTGCAGGAGCCCAGTATATAAAGGCCATACTGGGCGGGCTTAACACAGGGCAACCAATGAGAGCATTACACAGGATAACTGACAGCAAAACAACAACAAGGAAGCACGGGCACCGTGATACATATACATATACACATATTCACATACACATATACATGTACTCATATACATATTCACATATACACATATATACATAGACATATACACACATAAATGTATACATACACACATATACACATAGACATATACACATATGCTTATACATATACACACATACATATACACATATACATACATACATATACACGTACACATGTACACATACACACATATATATACATATACACATATACATACACATATATACATATACACACATAAATATACATATATACACATTCACATATATACATATACACACATAAATATACACATATACACATTCACATATATACATATACACACACACATATATACTAGCAATGTGGGACGGCGTTGCCTGTCATGTTATACAGGGAATGTTTTTTAATAAATGTTATGATAGTGAAATATGGCGTAGGGTGTATGTGTCAGAAAGGTACACACAGTGATACACAGACACGTGTGCAAACACACACATATACAGGGGGACACACAGTGATAGACAGAGATGCATGCAACACACATACATACACACACACATGCACTGACTTACACAAATAGTGACACACAGATGCAAATCAGGACATACATACATACAGTGTGAGCAGTGTAAGTAACAATCCTCCCAACATTTCATATGGACAAAGAGGGACACTTGTGTTTTAGGGGGTATTACTGGGGGCGTGGCTGGTGGTGTATTGTAGAGAATTTTTAACCCTTTGAGTGCCAGAGGGTAAGCAATGCATTGCATACCCCTCTGGCATTGAAATGGTTAAGTTATTCTTTCTGTAAGTGAATGATTCAGAAGAAGATCAAAGTATTTTTTTCCAGAGACTAATTTATAAGATATATACAGACGTTTATACCCACATTACTGTGGGTTTTATTGATGTGGAGCAATCTGATACACTGGTATATACACCACACAGTGCGATCTCCTAAATAGAGGAGCAGAGGGATTTGAGTCTCAAATAGGGACTGTCCCTCCTATACTCTATAGTGCCAGTCCTTATACACGGACACATGCAGACTGTATACTATACAGCAGAGGATCCCAACCCTATACCCTCAGTGGCCACTAACAGGCCAGAACTTAGGAATTTCACTGCTAGAACACAAGTGTGTTGATCAGAGGCTCAGTCGTATTGATTAACTCACCTGTGCTCTTAAATGGAAATTTTAAAATCCTGGCCTGTTAATAGCCACTGAGAGCACAGGTTGAGAACCACTGCTATACAGTGCCAGACCATTGTAGAGAATTTCTAACCCTTTGAGTTCCAGGGGGTAATCAATGCATTGCATCCCCTCTGGCACTGAAGTGGTTAAGTTACTCTTTCTGTAAGTGAATGATTTAGAAGAAGATGAAAGTATTTTTTACACAGACTATTTTAACAGATATATATAGAAGTTTATACCCACATTACTGTGGGTTTTATTGATGTGGAGCAATCTGATACACTAGTATATACACCACACAGTGCGATCTCCTAAATAGAGGAGCAGAGGGATTTGGGTCTCAGACAGGGACTGTCCCTCCTATACTGTATAGTGCCAGTCCTTATACACAGACACATGCAGACTGTATACTATACAGTGCCAGACCATATATAAATAGTTTGTCATACATGCTATACAGTGAGCTATGTACAGCATGGAGATGATTGCAGTAACTGGCACTTCTACTTACAGACAGACTGACAAACAATCTGCTCTCTTTCTCTCTCTTTGTGCAATATATAAATACAGTCACACCCATGTCTCTGCCATTTACCAGCTCAGCTGAAGTCCTGCTCTGCACTGCCTGATCATGTCTCTGCCATTGTTCCACTTTCCCAGTTTCTCTGTGCTAGCAAGTCAGCTCCCTAGCATCCTTCCTGCTGATTGGTTAGAAATCAGCTCACTTGTAGTAATTGGCAGGGCTGTGCAGGGTCACAGACAGGGAATGAAGAAGCTGCATAATACAGATTGGACCATGGCCTTCCAGCTGTAGCTTGAACATAGTTCCCATCATCCTCAGCTGCTCAGCGTGCATGTGGGTGTGTCTCTGTATGAGTGTGTGTATATGTGTCTGCCAGTGTGTGGGGGGCATGTGTGTGTGTCTGTGGTGTAGGAGTGAGTGGCAGCCATTTTTTTTTCAGCCTTAGATAGTGGTGGGCAGGATGGATAGTGGGGGCTGGCCAAAAATCACACCCCCATTGAATCACCCAATGGGAGCAGTAACTCCTCCTTACTACCGCCTCTGGGTGTGTTTTGTCAGACACAAAGTCTTCTTTTATTTATATATATATATATATATATATATATATATATATATATAGATATATATATATAGATATAGATATATATAGATATATATAGATATAGATATATAAAGCAGTAAGAGACAAGGCTGATAATGGAAACCAGAGGGGCTAAGAGTAGCACACTCTAAGGGAAAATATGTATATATGGCTAGTACTGACAAAGGTCCAATGAAAAACAGGAAAAAGTGAGCCTGAGAATGTGGAAACGCAGGACCGACACAGCAAATGTAACTGAAAAGGGCACCAGTAGGTGGTGCTGTTTAAGTTTTCACTGAACACTTTATGGTATTTTCTTGTTTGTCTTAACTAAATACTGCATGTTGGGCTGCAGTCATGTTTTACAGCAACAATGTAACGGAAGGTGGGGAGGGGACCGCGTCGCCTTCCGCCGTCGTTCCCGGGTCTCTCCTTCTTGACGCCGGACTGGCGCCGTCAAGTGCACTGGTCGAGCAAATCAGCGTTCCGGAGGTCGACTCAAAGTGGCGTCGAACCTTGGGATGACTGACTCTGCCTCGAAGGATGCGACTACCGGAGGGGTCACGGCACTCGAACACCGTCGAACAGTCACGGAACCGGATCAGGAAAAGTGTAGCAGGAACCAAAGTGGCTGTATCCCCAGCTGTTCGAGCACTCCGGTGCTCGACTCGAAGGTTGAAGCTTAAGCAGGAGAACCACAGGGCAGAGTCCACGTTGCTGCCTGGCAGGATACGAAGTTCGGTAGCGGGATCCTGGCAGCAGACGGATGAACGTTACAGGAGCCTGGTCCGAATGGGTGGCAGAGTGGCCACTTTAACCATGGGAACAAACAGACTCCAGGACTCTGGTTCACTCCAAATGTAACACACTTTATTGAACAACCATCACATCTTTTATACAGTTACAACATAATACCACAATAGGAATGGGAAGGGCCAGGTATCCTAATACGGGCTTGGCCCAGGGACCAATCAGACACAATGGGCATATGACACAAGGCATAACAGACCAATGGTAACTGGAGACAATGGACCAATGGCAGAGGGTGACAAAAGGACCAATGGCAGTTAAGGGAAAAGGGCCAATGGCCGATGAGCTACTGAACACAATACTGACGAAGTTAAGGTCAACATGAATGATTACTGTCTAGACAAAGACAAAGGATTGATTAGAGGGAAAACACATCTAGGGACTAGGCCAGGGGTTGAAGCACGGACACACTAGTTTGAAATATGTGGCTTCAACCCTGGCCAATCAGTGTGTGCAGTGAGTGGTACATCGGCCAATCCGGCGTTGACTCACTGCCTCCGGTTCCTGCGTTTGCGGCAGCATTGATGCCTCGAAGAAAGGAACCGGGGAACCACCGGCTTCGGTGTTCGTGTATCCCTCGTACATTTTCCATACTATACAACACATTAAACATACGACATTCGACAATATATAAAACGTACGACATTCGACAATATATTAAACATAAATCTTTTAACATAGCGATAGTGGAAGCCCTATCAAAGTTCAAAGAGGCCACAGGGCCATAGTCTTTGAAAAAAACGTTCGAGGTCCAGACAAGGGCCCAAGTAACGGATAACATCCGTTACAGATATATATAGATATATATTGATATATATATATATATATATATATATATAGATATATAAAGCAGTAAGAGACAAGGCTGATAATGGAAACCAGAGGGGCTAAGAGTAGCACTCTAAGGAAAAATATGTATATATCGCTAGTACTGACAAAGGTCCAATGAAAAACAGGAAAAAGTGAGCCTGAGAATGTGGAAACGCAGGACCGACACAGCAAAAGTAACTGAAAAGGGCACCAGTAGGTGGTGCTGTTTAAGTTTTCACTGTACACTTTATGGTATTTTCTTGTTTGTCTTAACTAAATACTCCATGGTGGGCTGCAGTCATGTTTTACAGCAGATAAGACTGCCACTTTATGTTCTGTAGAGCTTAAAGGGATAGTAATACTTCGTTTTAACTTTATTTTATTTTGTAGGCATTAAAAAAACATGAAGAATAATATAAGTCTTATCTCTCAAACCTTTATGGTTTAAGAGATATTCACAAACAAAGTATCCCCCCCCCCTGTTCAACCAGATCAGAAGGTAGGTGCCCAGGTAGACTGCAGAGAGGGACAATCTTCAATTAAGATAAGGGAAAAAGCTGAAAAACTTGTCAAGGGGGGAAGGGCTTTCATTGTTTTCGTACAAAGAAAATTGTCCCCTTCTGTTATCTGTCTGGTCTTACAACCAGACTCACATCTGAGAAGAGATGGCTTACACTAGGTAAAAGGGGCGGGAGGGGAACTTTGCTTGTGAATATCTCATAAACCATAAAGGTTTGAGAGATAAGACTTATATCATTCTTCATGTTTTTTTAATGCCTACAAAATAAAATAAAGTTGAAACGAAGTGTTACTATCCCTTTAAAGCATTTTCAAGAATGACTACAGGGGAAGCATGTGTAACTGAGAAGGTATGTGTATAATACATACTAACACTACAGATAAAGTATATGTGAAATACAAACTAGAATCTACAGATAATGTATATGTGTAATTCAGACTACAATCTACAGATAAAATATATGTATAAAACAGACTAGAATCTACAGCTAAAATATATGTATAAAGCAAACGGAAGTGTGTATAACACATGTACAATACAGAAAGATTTCAGACATTAAGAAACCAACTTATCTCTGAGGAAACAGCAGCAAGAAAGAGGAGGAGCTTAAGGCTGCATCCCAGTTTTATAGGGATTGTGGGTGTGGGTAACTGGGGGAGGAGTATGATGGTTTCAGTTCCTTTTTTCTCTGTATGTAACAATAGAGTTGTCTTTGCTGCTGAGTGGAGCAGTGGAGATGGATTATAGCATAATATGAAGCCTCCGTGCTTGCCATAAAATTACTGTGTGTAACAGAAGCACTTACCTAGGTAGTAGTCTATCATACAGCTGTCAGGTGTATCGATATAATTACTGTGTGTAACAGAAGCACTTACCTAGTTAGGAGTCTATCATACAGCAGTCAGGTGTATCTATATAATTATTATGTGTAACAGAAGCACTTACCTAGGTAGGAGTCCATCACCCAGCAGTCAGGTGTATCTATATAATTACTGTGTGTGACAGAAGCACTTACCTAGGTAGGAGTCAATCATACAGCAGTCAGATGTATCTATATAATTACTGTGTGTAATAAAAGCACTTACATAGGTAGGAGTCCATCTCACTGTAGTCAGGTGTATCTATATAATTACTGTGTGTGACAGAAGCACTTACCTAGGTAGGAGTCCATCATACATCAGTCAGATGTATCTATATAATTACTGTGTGTAATAAAAGCACTTACATAGGTAGGAGTCCATCACACAGCAGTCAGGTGTATCTATATAATTACTGTGTGTGACAGAAGCACTTACCTAGGTAGGAGTCAATCATACAGCAGTCAGATGTATCTATATAATTACTGTGTGTAATAAAAGCACTTACATAGGTAGGAGTCCATCTCACAGTAGTCATGTGTATCTATATAATTACTGCGTGTAACAGAAGCACTTACCTAGGTAGGAGTCCATCATACATCAGTCAGATGTATCTATATAATTACTGTGTGTAATAAAAGCACTTACATAGGTAGGAGTCCATCTCACAGTAGTCATGTGTATCTATATAATTACTGTGTGTAACAGGAGCACTTACCTAGGTAGGAGTCCATCATACAGCAGTCAGATGTATCTATATAATTACTGTGTGTAATAAAAGCACTTACATAGGTAGGAGTCCATCTCACAGTAGTCATGTGTATCTATATAATTACTGTGTGTAACAGGAGCACTTACCTAGGTAGGAGTCCATCATACAGCAGTCAGATGTATCTATATAATTACTGTGTGTGACAGAAGCACTTACCTAGGTAGGAGTCCATCACACAGCAGTCAGGCGGATCTATATAATTACTGTGTGTAACAGAAGCACTTACCTAGGCAGGAGTCCATCATACATCAGTCAGGTGTATCTATATAATTACTGTGTGTAACAGAAGGACTTACCTAGGTAGGAGTCCATCACACAGCAGTCAGGTGTATTTATATAATTACTGTGTGTAACAGAAGCACTTACCTAGGTAGGAGTCCATCACACAGCAGTCAGGTGTATCTATATAATTACTGTGTGTGACAGAATTACTTACCTAGGTAGGAGTCCATCATACAGCAGTCAGGTGTATCTATATAATTACTGTGTGTAACAGAAGGACTTACCTAGGTAGGAGTCCATCACACAGCAGTCAGGTGTATTTATATAATTACTGTGTGTAACAGAAGCACTTACCTAGGTAGGAGTCCATCACACAGCAGTCAGGTGTATCTATGTAATTACTGTGTGTAACAGAATTACTTACCTAGTCAGGAGTCCATCATACAGCAGTCAGGAAAAAGGGGGGGTGAATTGGCTACATCACAGAGAATAGAAACATCATGAAATTGCTTTTGATTTTAAATGGGGCTTCTAACCCCTTAACCCTCTGAGTGCCAGAGAGGTCTCGAACGCATTGTGGTAAAAGTCCCATTTAAATCAGTGGAAATTTCTATCTTCTATGGTACAGTTGGGTTTGTGGCAGAATTGTTCCTCTTTGAATTTGTGCATATGGCCAAGTACCCGTAATGTTGTTATCAGGCGTTCATATTGATGAATAGAAGTGCAACTTGGTAACGAGGGATAATTAAGAAATGCAGCGATCAGAGAAGAATTACTAAATATCTCCTGGAGGCAGCAGTTTGGGGGTAAATGTAAATCTAGGTTTAGTAGTAACACAGCGCCCCCCAAATTCTACTGGACACCTTACAGTGGATTCCATTACAGTGCTACAATCTGGGATATACACACATCTTTCAAATACTAACCTTTGACCACTTGTGGATCAGAAGGGTGCGCAGTCCATGTTGTTTATATATATATCGATATACACAGCACTTTTCCTGCTTAGTAACACAAGGTTTCATTCAAACTTATAACAGCTCAAACCTTTTTTTTTTTTTTTTTTTTTTTTAATTAAACTGGAATTTTTTTTATTCTATTCACTAGAGGATGGTGTTACTATATAAATCCATAGTATAAGACTCAAGCTGTCCCATAAAGTGCATTATATATAAAGTTTTGCCTTCTGGGCACTAGTTGGTGCTGTTGCTATCCGTTTGATTTATAAATAAGCAGGTTTGAACGGTAATGACTTTTGAATGAAGCAGCCACCAGTAGGGAGAGTAGCATTGTTATACTCAGGAGGAAAAGACGTAGAACACTTTTTTGTAACTGAGAGTAAAGTCCCTCTCTGCTGCCATAGTAATGCCTTGCAAAACTATTATTTCATATTTTATGTGATTAAGAGATGTCAGGACAAAACATAAGGGAGACAAAGAATTGTGAGGAGCACCCATCAAGCACGAACAAGATAAAGTGACTTGTTCTAGGCATGGTAGCCTCTCAATAGTGCTACAACTCACGTTTTTCACTCCCATGTGCCATTGCAGAGAGGAAATCTCCATATCCATTTACATATCAGACTGGTCCTGCCCACAGACAGTCCAGCTCCGAAATGTCAGGCAAATCCTCTCCGCATGAAAGAAACAGCATAACCACAGACGTACGTTTCGGCCTCTGTGGGCCTCATCAGCGTGGTGCAGCTGAATCCCTCTAGGCACATGGAAGCAAGGGTCTTTGTGTCCCAGGACAAAATATAAGAACACAGATCTCCTTTAACTGCTCAACGTCACATGCTACTACACTACTCTTGGTTTTATCCTAGTAGACATTGCCCTTTAACCCTTGAAAGACCAAAGGGGTATGCACCTTATTGCACAGCAAAGGGTTAGCAGATGAAAGACATCACTAAACCAGACTGACTGGGATAAGGGGAAAAAGAGCATAGAAGGTGAAATTGAAATCCAGTAAAATGTTAATTGAAAACAGTTTTGAATATATACCATTCCTGTAAGCAAAAAAAAAAAAAAAAATGCAAGTTTGGGCTGCAATAACTTTTAAAATGAACATCCCCAGCAATGAGTGCACTTGATTTACTCATCTGCAAAAGCCATACAAATTATATATATTCTATAGAATGTAACATGTTCCGTTTACACCCCTCCCTTACATGCACAATATCCTATTAATCCTCTCGTGTACGAGGGTAATGTGATCAGGAATCCCTTTAAACGCAGAACTGTATGTAAAACGTGGATGTTTGCTCAGATTCCTGTGTAGTGAGGCAAAATGCAGATTTCTTAAGTCTCCTGTATTTAAAGTGACATCTGGTCACCTTATACGAGGGGCTCTGGAACTCATTGCAAAATGTAGATTTCTTATCCGATTCTCACCAGTCCTCACGGAGACCCTGTATGAGAGTGAAGCCAAACAGGGTCTTCAAGGAGAGAGGATGCCAGGTGCCAGACTGGTCAGTACTGTGCCCAATGCCAGGATCAAACTCCTGAGGCCCAGGAAAATTCCAGAAACAGGTAGGACGGGGGTGGAAGTGTGCGTGTGAGTGAGTGTGACTGGTGTTATAAAGGAAGTGTGTGTAAAACTGTCACAAAATGACAAAAAGATATAGATATAAACATTTAGAACCATTATGTCGGTTGACTTTTTTTAAAAATGTGGAATAGAAATGTGTGTGATCTAAATAAGAATTGTGTCACAGTCTATGGATAAAAACTGCTTATTGTGTCAAAAATTAGTGTCAGTTTTATCGGTTGAACCAACACGAGGTATTTACTTTATTTTGTACTTTATTTGTATTTTACATGAATTGTTCTTGTCTGCTATGGAGGAGTTTATTATAAATGCAAAATACACAAACTGAAATGTCTTATACACTTTAAATTCATAGTATTATCTTTGTGACGTAGCATGAGTTGACCGGAATGATCCACAGATCCGTTTGAATTTAAAGGTATTGGGAAATTATACCATCCTGATTGTGGTCAGCAATTTGCTTTGATCCTGGTGGATCCATACGGACACTTTTTCTGCATCAATACACTTTATGTGTTTTGATTTTAAGATGTTAAATTTATGTATATTGTTTTTATGTTGGTCTGACTTGTGTGATGTGAGATACAGATGGGTTAACTGGTAGATGAACCTTTACGATCGGAGGAGGTTTTGATTCATGAACAACCTTGTATTGGTTGGTTTGAATCTTCCTTTCTGTGTCGTAATTGGCTTATCACCTGGGTTGATGCTATCGGCTTGATATAAGAAGTAGTTTTGCATGAATAATATATCTTATGGATAAGTGCTGCAAGCACGAAACGCATTAGGTGTGGTGGTAGCTGTTATCATTTAATATGTAGCCGTATTGCCACAAGACATTTGCTGTCAATGTTTTTACTAATATGAATAAAAGAGCTTTTTTTTACACCGTGTCACGGACTATTCGTAGGACTTTGAAGCTGTTGCTTGGGAGCGACGCTGGAGATCGTGGCTCGGGTTCGGAGACGGCCAACCCTATCCCTTGCTGCGGCCGAAGCCGAGTTAAAGGTGCTGGCCGCGAAGCCAGATGCCCGATCCCGGTTGAGCCGGAACCCTGGCCAGGATGGGAGTAGAGAAGACCCGAAATGCTTCAGGTCCTACGAGGCAGGAGGATCCCTAAAGCAGAGGATATTCGGATGCCCGATTGGCCAACTGGATTGAAGGCAGAAGCAGAAATAAATCTGAGGACTGTGGTACCCCTACCACCTTTCTTCATAAAGCAAAAATAGAGAGAGATGGGCATTAAAGTCAGAGAGAGTGAAGCCCAATTGAAAGGCTAGTCCAGGACTGGACAACTAATACCCTCCACGGAGGCAGGGCAAAAAAAAAAACAAAACCCTATTTCAGTGACCCAGGGTCTATCGGACCAATCTGTCCCAAGGGAGCATCCCTACTACAGAGCCGGCGAGAACAACCCCAGGCGGAGTAAGACCGCTATGACAGAGGATGGGTGACCAAGGCAGAAAGGACCAACGACCCCAGACAACCCTAGAAACAGTCCTAACTGGACACGGCTGAGTTCAGGCTACCACCCACTAAGAGTCGGCTGCGAGACGAACCGAGCCCCAAGCCTACACGAAACAGGCCGGATGCACGGAGCACCTATAACCTAGCTCCTCCCGCAACCCTTGAAGTAGCCAGCATAGAGGGTAGGCGACCGTGAGCATCAGAAGCCTATCCCTCGCTTGGCCCGTCAGCCGGGAGGAGCAGAGTCGGGCGAAGGACAGCAGCCCACTGACAGCTGACAGCCGGAACCACCGGCTCTAGCAGAGTGGCTGACGAATGTCCGCACCAGCCGGGGACACCGCTCCTGAGGGAGAAAGCAACTGCAAGACAACAGCCGGGGCTAGGGACGTCCGATGGAATCGGATGATCCTGGTCACAGAGGAGTCTCGATCCGGAAGGCGGAAGCGGAAGAGAAGGTCAAGTAACAAGCCGAGGGTCAGCAGAAACAGGCGTAGCAGAGAGGAAAGCCAAAACAGCACCACAGGAACCGGAGCAGGGAATACTGGAACTAAGAAACAGGTATGCTTCACACCTCGAATAATCGGGCGCCCAGTAACCCCGGAACAGGAAATATAAAGCAAAGCCTGCCAATAGGAAGGCCAGCCCGACGCTGCATTAAACAGGGGGGAAAAGAAAAAAAAAAAGAAACAAAGGTAGCATCGTGACACTACCCCACACCCAAAGATGAGCCCACCGGGCGACCGGGCTTGGACGGGTAGGCACGATGAAAGGCAGCAGTGAGGGCAGGGGCGTGAACATCCCGAGCAGGGACCCAGGAGCGCTCCTCCGGACCATACCCCTTCCAGTCCACCAGATACTGTAAGGACCGGCGGACGAGACGGGAGTCCAAGATGCGATGGACCTCAAACTCAGGCTCCCCATGAACCAAAACCGGAGGGGGCGGAGGAAGAACTGTAGAAAAACGGGACCCACGCACAGGCTTAAGCAGGGAAATGTGAAAAGTATTGGGAACGCGCCACCCCCTAGGAAGTGCCAGCTTGAAAGAGACAGGGGAAAGGACTCGGAGGATCCGAAAAGGACCCACGAACCGGGGACCAAACTTAAGAGAAGGGACACGAAGACGAAGGTGTCTAGTGGAGAGCCAGACCCTGTCACCGGAAGACAGAATGGGGCCGGGGGAGCGCCGACGATCCGCTGCCTGCTTCTGAGCAGCGGAAGCCGAGGCAAGGCGGGACTGGATGGAAGCCCATAGAGAGCGGAGGTCCTCCACCATGTCATCAGCGGCCGGAACACCCACCGGAACCCCCCATGGAAGGGTACAGGGGTTGTACCCCAAAGCAGCGAAAAACGGGGAGCACTGAAGGGAATCATGAAGGCGGTTATTAAAAGAAAACTCAGCCAACGGCAACCAATCAACCCAGTCTGAATGAGAAGCATTCATATGCTGACGGAGGAAAAGTTCCAAAGACTGATTAGTACGCTCCGTCTGACCATTAGTCTGCGGGTGGTAGGCAGAGGAGAACTGGAGAGAGATGCCTAGCCTGGAACAAAAGGCCCGCCAGAACCGAGCAATAAACTGAGACCCCCTGTCAGACACAATATGGGTGGGGGAGCCGTGGAGGCGAAAGATCTCCCGAATAAAAATGGAAGCCAACTCAGCAGCCGAGGGAAGCTTGGGCAAGGGAACAAAATGGGCCAACTTAGAGAAACGATCCACTACCACAAGGACAGTGGTACATCCTTTGGAACAAGGAAGATCCACAATGAAATCCATGGCAATGTGGCTCCACGGAGAGGAGGAAATGGGCAAAGGACAGAGGAGACCCGCAGGCCGATGATGCGGGGTCTTGTGTTGAGCACAGTTGGAACAGGCAGCAACAAAATCCCGAACATCCTGTCGAAGGGAAGGCCACCAGAACTGACGCTGAAGAAGATCCGTAGACTTCCGAACCCCGGGATGGCCAGAAGTGGGGGCACCATGACACCAAGCCAGAAGTTCCAAGCGGAAACGAGGGGGCACAAAAAGGGTACGGGGAGGCTGAGAAGGCAGAGGAGTACCCTGAAGCCCACGGATCTTTTCCAAGGTGGAAGAGGATAATGTGGCCAAAAACCGGGATGAAGGAAGAATGGGATCCGGAAGAGCAGGAGGACCCGCTTCAAACTGCCGAGACAGGGCATCTGCTTTGACATTCTTCGACCCCGGTCTATAAGAAATGATAAAGTTAAAGCGAGTAAAAAAGAGAGCCCAGCGAGCTTGCCGAGGATTAAGACGCTTGGCGGATTCCAGGAATTGGAGATTCTTATGATCAGTAAGGACCAACACAGGCAACACCGAGCCTTCCAACAAATGCCTCCATTCCTGAAATGCCAATTTGATAGCAAGCAACTCGCGATTACCAACATCGTAATTACACTCCGCGCTGGAAAATCGCCGGGAAAAGAAAGAACAAGGGTGAAGTGTCGACGTGTCTGGATGACGTTGGGACAAGACAGCTCCAGCAGCCAATTCCGAAGCGTCGACCTCCAGGACAAATTGGCGCCTAGGATCAGGGAACCTTAAGATAGGAGCCGAAGTAAAAGCAGATTTGAGAGTGTCGAAAGCCTGTAGGGCCTTGTCAGGCCAGGAACGAGGATCAGCCCCCAGTTTAGTTAGGGCCGTGATAGGGGAAACTATCCGGGAGAAATTGCGGATAAATTTACGATAGTAATTCGAGAAACCAATAAAGCGTTGGACAGCTCTTTTATCCCTGGGGAGCGCCCAGTTAGAAACCGCTTGAACCTTGGAAGGGTCCATTTCAATACCATCCTTGGAAATAAGATAACCAAGGAAAGCAAGACGTGACTTCTCGAATTCACATTTGGACAGCTTGACAAGCAAATGGTGATCACGGAGACGTTGGAGGACAGAACAAACCTGAGTACGGTGCGTAGATAAGTCGGGAGAAAAGATCAGAATGTCGTCCAAATACACGACAACATGGGACAACAACATGTCACGAAAAATATCGTTAATAAAGCTCTGGAAGACCGCCGGGGCGTTACAAAGCCCAAACGGCATAACAAGATATTCATAGTGGCCGTATTGAGAATTAAAGGCCGTCTTCCATTCATCGCCGCTCCTAATGCGAATGAGATTGTAGGCTTCGCGGAGGTCTAATTTAGTAAAGCAAGAGGCACCACGGAGTCTTTCCAAAAGTTCAGGAATCAGGGGAAGAGGGTAGCTGTTTTTGACAGTGATTTTATTCAACCCCCGATAATCAATACAAGGGTGAAGGGTGCCGTCTTTTTTATGAACAAAGAAAAATCCAGCTCCCGCCGGGGAAGAAGACGGACGGATGAAACCCTTCGCCAAGTTGTCCTGTATGTAGGATGCCAAAGCTTGAGTCTCCGGAGGAGACAGCAGAAACGAGCGACCCTTAGGAGGTAAGGTGCCAGGCAACAATTCTATAGCACAGTCCGAGGGCCTATGAGGGGGCAACCCAGTCGTCTTACTGGATGCAAAAACATCAACATAGGCAGAATATGCGGATGGAAGCGGAGTCCCAGAAATTTCTGAGAGGCCAAGGGCGGGTTTCACTACCCGACTGATACAGGACTGAAGACAAGTCGAGCTCCAGGAAGCGATCTGCCCCGAGGTCCAATCAAGAGACGGATTGTGAATCCGAAGCCACGGGAGACCCAGGATGACAGGGTTATGAGGAGCAGAAATAATATCAAAAGTGATAACCTCAGTATGCAAAACACCAGTCGTCAAACGGAGAGGTATGGTCTGCAAGGTAACAAACCCTGAACCCAACGGTTTGCCATCAACCGTAGAGACAACCAATGGGGCAGATTTGGGGCAAAGCGATATTCCGTGGCGAGAGGCCCAGTGATGATCCAGGAAAACCCCAGCAGCCCCTGAGTCAAGAAATGCAGAAGCAGAGACAGAACATCCAGCCCATTCAAGGCACACAGGAACAAGGAGTCTAGACTTGTCAGAAGGGAGGCGAAAAAAGGCAGCACTTAGAGGATTCCCTCCAACAATCTCTAAGCATCCTGGTTTCCCGACCGCGGGAGGGTGGGACGGGTGGGACATTGACGCAAAAAATGGCCCTTAGCGCCACAATAAAGGCATAAGCCTTGAGCCCGGCGGCGTTGCCGTTCTGAGGTGGACAATTTGGTAACACCACCAATCTCCATGGGCTCTTCTGGCGATGCCACATCAGAAGGAAGGGAACGGGAGGGCGGGAAATGTTTCATGCGACGAGAGGCTTCTTTCTCAAGTTGTCTTTCATTAAGGCGCCTGTCCAGCTCGAGACACAGAGAGATCATGCCTTCCAGGGAATCCGGTATTTCCCGGCAGGTTAGCTCATCTTTAAGTCTTTCCCCCAAGCCCCTCCGAAAGGCAGCCTTAAGGGCTCCTTCATTCCAGTCAGTCTCGTATGCCAAGGTACGAAACTCTATGGCATACTGGCTGACTGTTCTGGACCCTTGACGTAGGTCCAGAAGGGATGCTTCTGCAGACTGTTGGCGACCGGGGATGTCAAAGATTAAACGGAAAGTCCGAAGGAATTCCTCAGAATCCTGTAATAGTGGGGAATCCTTCTCCACTAAAGGCGAGGCCCAAGCTAAGGCCTGATCTTTCAACAGAGAAATCACAAATGCTACCCTAGCTGAATGAGTATTAAAACAATGAGGAAGGGTGCGAAAGTGCAATAAGCATTGATTGAGGAAACCCCTACATTCCACGGGATTTCCCCCATAACGCTCTGGAAGAGGAAGCTTCGGAGCATTGGAAACCACTGGATCACCTAAACTGCCAGCCCCAGCCGAGGCGGTGGCTACAGTGGCTGTGGTTCTAGTTCCTGTAGTGGAAGCTCTCAGCATTTCTAGAATAGCATCCATCTTCCTTTCAAGGCTTTGCAGATGATTTTCGTGTGACGTAAGGATCTGCTCCTGCTGATCCTGCCTGGCCACAATACGAGCTGACTCTGCGGGATCCATTATACTGGCCCGATTATTCTGTCACGGACTATTCGTAGGACTTTGAAGCTGTTGCTTGGGAGCGACGCTGGAGATCGTGGCTCGGGTTCAGAGACGGCCAACCCTATCCCTTGCTGCGGCCGAAGCCGAGTTAAAGGTGCTGGCCGCGAAGCCAGATGCCCGATCCCGGTTGAGCCGGAACCCTGGCCAGGATGGGAGTAGAGAAGAACCGAAATGCTTCAGGTCCTACGAGGCAGGAGGATCCCTAAAGCAGAGGATATTCGGATGCCCGATTGGCCAACTGGATTGAAGGCAGAAGCAGAAATAAATCTGAGGACTGTGGTACCCCTACCACCTTTCTTCATAAAGCAAAAATAGAGAGAGATGGGCATTAAAGTCAGAGAGAGTGAGGCCCAATTGAAAGGCTAGTCCAGGACTGGACAACTAATACCCTCCACGGAGGCAGGGCAAAAAAAAAAAAAAAACCCTATTTCAGTGACCCAGGGTCTATCGGACCAATCTGTCCCAAGGGAGCATCCCTACTACAGAGCCGGCGAGAACAACCCCAGGCGGAGTAAGACCGCTATGACAGAGGATGGGTGACCAAGGCAGAAAGGACCAACGACCCCAGACAACCCTAGAAACAGTCCTAACTGGACACGGCTGAGTTCAGGCTACCACCCACTAAGAGTCGGCTGCGAGACGAACCGAGCCCCAAGCCTACAGGAAACAGGCCGGATGCACGGAGCACCTATAACCTAGCTCCTCCCGCAGCCCTAGAAGTAGCCAGCATAGAGGGTAGGCGACCGTGAGCATCAGAAGCCTATCCCTCGCTTGGCCCGTCAGCCGGGAGGAGCAGAGTCGGGCGAAGGACAGCAGCCCACTGACAGCTGACAGCCGGAACCACCGGCTCTAGCAGAGTGGCTGACGAATGTCCGCACCAGCCGGGGACACCGCTCCTGAGGGGGAAAGCAACTGCAAGACAACAGCCGGGGCTAGGGACGTCCGATGGAATCGGATGATCCTGGTCACAGGGGAGTCTCGATCCGGAAGGCGGAAGCGGAAGAGAAGGTCAAGTAACAAGCCGAGGGTCAGCAGAAACAGACGTAGCAGAGAGGACAGCCAAAACAGCACCACAGGAACCGGAGCAGGGAATACTGGAACTAAGAAACAGGTATGCTTCACACCTCGAATAATCGGGCGCCCAGTAACCCCGGAACAGGAAATATAAAGCAAAGCCTGCCAATAGGAAGGCCAGCCCGACGCTGCATTAAACGGGGGAAAAGAAAAAAAAAAAGAAACAAAGGTAGCATCGTGACACACTGGAGCATTAATGGCTGTTTTGGAGACTGGCGGGTCCATTTGAAGCTTTCTCCTCCATGTTGTCGCCAGCACGAGGTGTAACCTGATGTTAATAGGAATAAGTATGAAGTTTAGTGGAAGATGGTATAAGTGATGTATAGACTGTATTAGTGATTTGTCTCAGACACAGTAATACATGTGGATTTCATTCTTTATACATAAGACCTGTCGGTATGTCCACTCGTCCGTTATAATGACAGTTCTTATACCCATCACTAGGAATTGGTTATAATACCCCCCAACCTCCCCGGGTCTTGTGTATAAAACGTGGGAGCAATAACCGCTACGTACGGGACAAATGTAACTTCCCAAAGTTCCATCTAAATGGTGATTTTTAACCCCTTGGAAACCTCTCTAGCATTTACTGTTTAAGGTCCATTTAAATACTTAGGAATGTTTATTTCTCCCCCATGGAACAGCTGTTATTGCACCAGAATATCACGGTGCCCGTGATTGCTCTCTTTTCATGTCTATCACCAGTAGGGATCTCTCCATTGGCTGGCTGCCTTCAGCCCGCCCTGTATTGCCTATTTAAATCTAGCCTGGGCACCCTTTGGTTGCCCTTTCGTGTTGTCTCTATGCTGTTGAATATAGACCTTGTTCCTGAGTATCCTGGGCCTCTGCTGTGTTCCTGCGACCTGTGTTCAACCTGTTCCAGTGTTTCCAGTCGAGTAGTTCCTGCCTTCGTCTGATCCGGTTCAGCCACCCCTTCCTGCTGCCAGTCTCCGCCGTCGTTCCTGATTCCGGTTGATCGTCTGCATGCTGGTTCCTGCTTCTATCTGCTGGTTCCTGTCCAGTCGTCTTCAGTCATCTGACGTTCCCGAGTCTCCTTGGCGACATTACTAACGTGCCGGTTATTCAGTACGCGGGTACTGGTTGCTTGACAGCCACCTGGCTGCCTCAGTATTATTAGCGTTCCACGTACAGGGTACTGGTTCGCTCCACAAGCCACCCAGATGTCTCAGTATTGATAGCGTTCCACGTACAGGGTACTGGTTCGCTCCTCAAGCCATCCGGCAGTCTCAGTATTGTTAGCGTTCCACGTACAGGGTACTGGTTCGCTCCTCAAGCCATCCGGCAGTCTCAGTATTGTTAGCGTTCCACGTACAGGGTACTGGTTCGCTCCTCAAGCCACCCGGCTGTCTCAGTATTGATAGCGTTCCACGTACAGGGTACTGGTTCGCTCCTCAAGCCATCCGGCAGTCTCAGTATTGTTAGCGTTCCACGTACAGGGTACTGGTTCGCTCCTCAAGCCATCCGGCAGTCTCAGTATTGTTAGCGTTCCACGTACAGGGTACTGGTTCGCTCCTCAAGCCATCCTGCAGACTCAGTATTGATAGCGTTCCACGTACAGGGTACTGGTTCGCTCCTCAAGCCCTCCGGCAGTCTCAGTATTGCTAGCATTCCACGTACAGGATACTGGTTCGCTCCTCAAGCCACCCGGCTGTCCCAGTATTGTTAGCGTTCCACGTACTGGGTACTGGTTCGCTCCATGCACACCTGGTTGCTACTATAGTGGTATGGCGTTCCATCTGTGAGAGCACTGGTGAGCTCCACATCCTTCACTATCTCTGCTGCTGGCGGCCTACTTACTGACTTAGCCTCTTTGTCATCAGAAGTGACTGTTGTTCCACCTTCCAGTCACTTAGGCGAGTTGTTGCCATTATCTCCTGTCCATTGGCTGCCTTGCCCGGTATATGGTAAGGCCGGTAGAACCTGTCCTATTCCTGGGGTTGCCTTACCCGGTATTGGCAAGGCCGGTAGAGCCAGTGTTATCTCCTGTCAATTGGCTGCCTTGCCCGGTGTATGGTAAGGCCGGTAGAACCTGTCCTGTTTCCTTGGGTTGCCTTACCCGGTATTGGCAAGGCCGGTACAGCCAGTGTTATCTCCTGTCAATTGGCTGCCTTGCCCTGTATATGGTAAGGCCGGTAGAACCTGTCCTGTTTCCTTGGGTTGCCTTACCCGGTATTGGCAAGGCCGGTAGAGGCATTCTGAACCTCCTGACTAGGGCCTGCCTTGTCCGGTATCTTGGCAAGGCCGGTAGAGCCTCACCTCACGAGTTCCAATCCTTTGGCTGCCTTGCCCGGTATATTGGCAGGGCTTGTAGAGCCAGTCTTGCTCTTATTTGTATTGTATTCCTGTCTAATAAAGATATATGTGTGTACGTGTATGTTACCCTACGGGGCTGCATTAACTTTTCAATAAAGTTGAGTTTTTACCTAACTCAACAAACCGTGACACAGAATTCCTCTAGTCTGCTTAGTACATCAGGCTCAGTGTGTGTTAGTGTCACGGTTTGTTTTGACACACAGGCAGAGAGTTAAGATAAAAACACAGCTTTATTGAAAAAATAATAAGAACCCTCAAAGGTTCGGAACATCACACATATGTTACAGACACACGACAGGTTCAAGTAGTATAGCACAGAATGATACAATGTACAGGCTCTACCTGCCTCACCAAAATACCGGGTAAGGCAGCCTAGAGGATGGCACAACGGGACTGAGGAGACTCTACCGGCCTTGCCAATATACCGGGCAAGGCAGCCTAGAGGATAGCACAGTAGGACTGAGGAGGCTCTACCGGCCTTGCCAATATACCGGGCAAGGCAGCCTAGAAGATGGCACAAAGGACTAAGGGAGCTTTACCGGCCTTGCCAATATACCGGGAAAGGCAGCCAAGAACCTGGCACAATAGAACTGAGGAGGCTCTACCGGCCTTACCAATATACCGGGTAAGGCAGCCTATGGCAGAAGTGACACGGTGTAGCGGAGGCCCTACCGGTGCTATAACGGGGGCAGCAAGCAACCGGTGTAGGAGTGGAGCAAACCAGTACCATGTACTGGACAAACATGGAGGCCCTACCGGTGCTATAACAGAGGCAGCACTAGCAACCAGTGTTAGAGATGAGCTAACCAGTACCACGTACTGGACAAACACGGAGGCCCTACCGGTGCTATAACGGAGTGTCACGGTTTTTGAAGACTCTCAGACTTAAGGTTTGGTAAAATAACTTAACTTTATTAAAAGTTAAAGGCAGTCCCCGTAGGGTAAATATACATAACAATACAACAGTAATTGAACATATAATAGGTTTTACCGGCCTTGCCTAAATACCGGGCAAGGCAACCCAAGTGACAGTTTTAATGACAGGCTCTACCAGCCTTGCTTATACCGGGTAAGGCAACCGTGAGATGACATATACCGGTTCTACCGGCCTTACCAATACCGGGCAAGGAAGCCCAATGTAGTACTGAAAGTAGGCTCTACCGGCCCTGCCAATACCGGGTAAGGCAACCTTAAAGATGGTGATGTACAAGGTTCTACCGGCCTTACCAATACTGGACAAGGCAGCCCAAAGGAGTACTGTAGTAGGCTCTACCGGCCCTGCCAATACCGGGTAAGGCAACCTTAAGGATGGTAACGTACAAGGTTCTACCGGCCTTACCAATACCGGGCAGGGCAGCCTGAGCGAGTAGACCAGCTGTCAGATGACTAAGACGGCAGAGAGAAATAGGAATATTGGTCTTACTCAACAGAAGTCTATTGCCAGGGATAATCAGACGACTGCATAGGAGTGGACAGCGACCTGCCCAAAGTACTGGATCATTCAGGAGCAAACCAACGTCCGCACGTTGGGACCAACAGTAAATAACTCCACCAGGTTAATGAAGTAAACCAGCGTCTGCCCGCTGGGACCAATAATAGATGTCGCCACCAGGTTTAATGGAGTAAATCAGCGTCCGCACGCTGGAACCAACAGTAAATGTCGCTACCAAGTTTAATGGAGTAAACCAGCGTCCGCACGCTGAAACCAACAGTGTATATCGCAACCAGGTTTAATGGAGCAAACCAGCGTCCGCACGCTGGAACCAACAATGTAATCGCAACCAGTTTTAGTGGAGTAAACCAGCGTCAGCACTCTGGAACCAACAATGTATATCGCAACCAGGTTTAGTGGAGTAAACCAGCGTCCGCACGCTGGAACCAACAATGTATGATCAGCAGCGAGAAGAACAATGTCGCCGGAGTGACGGCTGAAGCCGGAGATTCAGGAACTCAGTAAGATTAACCCGCGAGGTGCTGGAACACAGGAACACTGGAATACCGGCACACAGGAACACTGGAACACCGGAACACTAGCATACAGGAACACTGGAACACTGGAACACCGGAACGCTAGCATACAGGAACACTGGAATACTGGAACACCGGAACGCTAGCATACAGGAACACTGGAATACTGGAACACAGGACCAGCAAGTACAGCAGGAACAGCAGGAACAGGCCCAGAAGCCTGACAAGCAGGTCAGGCAGAGTGAAGTCAGAAACACCACGAAAGGGCAACCTGGAAGTGCTCAGCCTGGGTTTAAAAAGGCTGTGTGAGGAGGGCTAATCACAGACAGCCAATCATGATTACTCAGCAAGTGACTGACACTGAACAGCACGAATCACGGGCACCGTGATAGGCTAATCACAGACAGCCAATCATGATTACTCAGCAAGTGACAGACAGTGAACAGCTCGAATCACGGGCACCGTGATAGGTTCACAATACTGTCTGTTGGTCCCAGCGTGCAGACGCTGGTTTATTCCATTAGCCTTGCGGCTCACAATACTGTCTGTTTGGTCCCAGCGTGCGGACGCTGGTTTACTCCATTAGCCTTGCGGCTCACAATACTGTTCATTGGTCCCAGAGTGCGGACACTGGTTTACTCCATTTGCCTGGCGGCTCACAATACTGTCTGTTGGTCCCAGCGTGCGGACACTGGTTTACTCCATTAGCCTTGCGGCTCACAATACTGTCTGTTGGTCCCAGCGTGCGGACACTGGTTTACTCCATTTGCCTGGCGGCTCACAATACTGTCTGTTGGTCCCAACGTGTGGACACTGGTTTACTCCATTAGCCTTGCGGCTCACAATACTGTCTGTTGGTCCCAGCGTGCGGACACTGGTTTACTCCCTGTCTTGCAGTCAGGTTTCTAGGTGCTGTCCAGTCCTAGCAGCACTTGTTTCAGATGTGTACTGACAATAGCCTCTCCTTGGGTGAGACGGCTTGACCGTATACTCGATTTACCATCCTACTGTCATTGTCATCTGACAGTCACTGGTCTTAGTGGTGTCTCCCTGCTTGGGCTGTCCTGCCCGGTATTGGTAAGGCCGGTAGAACCTTTCACGTTGCCACCTTTAGGTTGCCTTACCCGGTATTGGTAGGGCCGGTAGAGCCTATCCTTGGGTATCCATTCTGGGCTGCCCTGCCCGGTATTGGTAAGGCCGGTAGAACCTGCTACATTGCCACTCCACGGTTGCCTTACCCGGAATTGGCAGGGCCGGTAGAGCCTATTCCTTGTATATTCCTTAGGCTGCCCTGCCCGGTATTGGTAAGGCCAGTAGAACCAGTACGTTACCATCTTACAGTTGCCTTACCCGGTATTGGCAGGGCCGGTAGAGCCTACTTACCACTATTCCTTCAGTATCGCTTGGGTTGCCTTGCCGGTATTATTTGCAAGGCCAGTAGAACCTATCTCAATTATCAATTGCTTATATATATGTGATGTTTGTATGTGTATGAAAACCCTATGGGATTGCCTTAACTTTTCAATAAAGTTATGTTTTTACCTACACCTTACGTCTGAGAGTCTTAACAAACCGTGACACAAACCCCTGTTCTAAGTCATATTTCATCCATTCTGACTTTCTTACACCTGGCTTGTCTTCCATCCAACCTGGTGCTGACCTGTGGCTCTGTCTGACTATCCTTTTGTCTATCCCTATAGTGGACACCCAACCTGGTGCTGACCTGTGGCTCTGTCTGACTATTCTTTTGTCTATCCCTATAGTGGACACCCAACCTGGTTCTGACCTGTGGCTCTGTCTGACTACTCTCCTGCCTTATCCTTATAGTGGACATCCAATCTGGTGCAGACCTGTGGATCTGGCTGACTACCTGAACTGTGTATGACCTGGCTTGTCTGACTACCCTCTCTGTTGCTGAGTTCTGGCTCTGTCTGACTATTCTTACTTCTATCCCTTGTACCTAGCAGACACCCAACCTAGTGCAGACCTGGGGCTCTGGCAGACTAGCTCTGATGCTGACTGCAGGCATGAGTCAGTTATCCGTTTTCTTTATCTACTGACTGCAGGCGTGAGTCAGTATTCTCGCTACGTTGGATCAGAGTCATGTGTTCCTGTTCCTGCTCCTGGTTCCTGCAGAGACTACCAGTGGCCTAGTCTCCAGCAGTGTGGTCAAGCTTGGCAGCCTATTATTTCTGATAGCAGTGTTTGCTGGCTTGTAACCCTCTGCTTGATCCTGTTGTATATATTGTAATACCTATCATATTGTTAATAAATTGCATTTAACTATACTGTACTGAATCCTGAACTTCTCTGGGGAACCGCGACATTGGTTTTCCCTTGTAATGTTTTCAAACTATTTCTCTGTGCATGTCGGTCTGTTTACCTTTCTCTGGGTCTAGGTCATTCAGTTCTGTACTGGCATTCCTTTTCACCTTGGGGGTTCGGGTTTGGATCCTCGCGGATCTTTACTGTGCATTCCTGGTGTTTCGGTTCGGCTTTTGCTGTTTGTAGCTTTTGCCTTGCCTGATGCCTTTGTGGTGATCGGTGTGGTTTCGGTTGGGACTTTCTTTTCTACCCTGGTCTCCCCGTGTCTTCCACCAAGTTGGTCTTTCTATCTTTGGTGTATTGTCCACCTGGTAGGACTCTTGGCCCCTAGATGGGTCACCTTATTTTGGGGTATGTTGATGTCTAGTCATTCAGATCAGTGACGGCCTGCTTGCCAGCTGTTGGGACGTGTTTGACTGGCATGGCTGTGACTATTGGGTTTCTGCCTTTCGGGGAGAGTTTGTGTCCATGGTTTTGCAGCCTCATGGTTGTTTTAGAATGACAAACCAAAAAAAAATTCACACAGGAGGAGAGCTTCCAAACAAAACAGTAATATACTGAAGTTCCTGAGTAATAGTTGCTACATCTAAATCTCCCACCGGCCTGTATGTTTTCAAAGCTTTGTTTTTTATTGTATTTTTGTTGACCAATCTAGCTGTCTGATAATCACATCGGGGTATTTAGCTACCTCTATGAAAGCGGACCTATAGATTTCTTGTCATACCTGCCTCCGGGTTCGCGTCTGCATCTTGCGCGTTCCCCGTCCGGTCTTCCCTTCCTCTCTGTTGGCCGCGTCTCTCTTCCGGTCGGGAGCATGCGCGGTAGCCAGTTCCGGCTAGCTTAGCACATGCGCCGTTCTCTCCATCTCTTCCCCTACTGGGTGCATGCGCATCCGCTGTGCCAGATGAGGACCTCCAGCCCTGCCTCTTCCTGTCCCTACTGCTATTTCAGGGGGTGAGTTCTTTGCCTGGACGTGTTGTTATAGCGTCCCCAGCCTAGCAGTGTTCTGATCCAGCTTCCTCTCCTGTGTCCTGTAGGTCTCCGTGTATGACCCGATTTGGTATCACGTCAACACTCTCTGCCTGCCTGCTCCAGTGGTGTTCCTGTTGCTCCTGTGTATGACCTGGCTCTGCTGACTATTCTTCTGACTCTTGGAAGGACCTCCTCTTAGCCCTTCTGACCATCTGAGTGAGTATTGTTCCTGTTGGAGTTTGTTTTCTCCCTGGGGATAGCGGTAGTATAGATTGTCAGGAGGGGGGCATCGTGGGACCTCTTTGGCTCAACCAAAGGGGTCCAATCTAGCCTTGCGGCTAGCACCTTTATACGGCCTATGCCGCAGCGCGTCTCCCTTCTGGCAACCTCCATACGCGAGCTTCGCACCCCTGCATCGTTCCTCAGCAGCTTGCTCCTCTATCTCTTATTGGAGGAGTCTAACCTTCCTCACTCTTAGGCATGGTTAGTGGGGCTTCCTGCAGGTACCTTTTCTCCCGGGTTTCTGACATTTCTCTGAAGAAGTGGTCAGCAGGCTATCAAACATGTTAGGATTTTAAATGTCATGTAACAAGCTTTTGAATAAATTCATATTTTATTTTTATCGGTCCGTCTTCGTATCCAGTCCTTTTTGTACCAGTGTGCTTACTTAAGCCATTTGAGTGGTGTGGCTCATTTGCGGGGAGGAGCGGCTATCATTCCCCGCTGGTGTTCTTACCGGCTTTGGAAAAAAACAGGCCGGTGGGAGATGTAAGTAGCAACTGTTACTCAGTATATTACTGTTTTGTTTGGAAGCCCTCCTCCTGTGTGTATTTTTGTGGGTTTGTCGTTCTCCAGCGTGTCCCAAGATGGAGTGATCATGGAGTGATAGAGCGGATCCCTGGATGCTCTCTGTGTGGAGCAGTGTTAATATCCTCCACAAGAATTTGCTACTTATCAACAGAAAAATGTGAGTGAAATAATTTTCTCTTTCAAACATGTTTCCATTTGTTTCAAATGATACACTATGATGCTCTCCCCCTTATTGTTTTTTGGTTATTCATGGTTGTCTTGTAGTTTGTGTTCTGTGTTGCTGATTGGTCTAGAGTGTGTACATTTATGGTCTTTATTTTAACTTATTTTGTTTCTAGTTAACTTGTTTGTCTAGCTTCGAACTAGCATAATATGAAGCCTCCGTGTGTTCCATAAAATTTGTGGCTTTTCCTAACAATTTTGACAAAAGTCGGAATTTTATTAAAGACACGGAGGCGAATATTATCCCTCCCTGTGTTCCCTCCCCTTTCACTGTTTCTCCTCTCCTTCCAGGTGGATATCACTGTGCTGCTTGGTGTGTGGTCAGATATCGGTTCCTGGTTGCTGTTTCTGAGATAAGCAGGGCCGGATTTGTCAATAGGCAGATGAGGCACTTGCCTAGGGCGCCCGATTTTCAGGGGCGCCTGGCAATGGCATGTCATGCACACCTGCCCGTCCACTTTATAATGTGATTGCTCCCTGGCAGGTTTTAAATAATAATAGTGCTCCCTCACCGTGCGTGGCGCACCTGTAAGGACGCTTTGTTGCAAATTCGTGCAATTCAAATTGTTCCCGGTTCACATTTAGTACCTGAGCTGTCTGGGCCGCCCCATGTGACCCATTGCTGCACCTGCACTGCTCTCTGCTCATTGGTCAGATCGGAGCTCCTGCAACATCAGCACATCACAGCACACGTAATCAAACGCAGCCGCGTACTACAGAGTAGTATGCGCGGCTGCATAAAAAACACAAGAACCAGTCTATCTCCTGAGCGGGAACGTGTGTGAGCGGCAGTGCAGTACATAGACAGCAGGCCACAAGTTACTGGTGGGAGGACCTGGCGGAGGCGGCAGCAGTGACAGAACCCCCCCCCCCAACAGCCTCAAGTGCAGTATGTGTGTCCTTCAGCCTCGCACTTTTCGTTTTTCACAGTCAACATAATAATATACTGTTTCTCCATATAATCGCCTGTATTGTTATGTGGTGTACTAGTGGGAAAGGGAAGATGTCAAAGAAAAACATGTCAAATGGAGCTGTTAAGGACATGGAAGGAAGTAGGAGAGGGCCAGAGGGTATGGAAGGGAGGGAGACGACTGGAGGATATGGAAGGGAAAGAGTGGATTGGAGGATATGGAAGAGAGGGAGTGGACTAGAGGATATGTAAGGGAGGAGAGCAGGTCAAGGAGATGGAATGGAGTAGAGGGGACCAAAGAGTAAGATATTCATTTTATTCAGGTTTCTCCTTTTCTTGGTTGGCATGGCTGATGGGAACATCATGTAGTGAGCTTAAGATATTTAATGCGTTGGTACAGTGTGAAGAATAAATCTAAAAATATGTTTTGCTGTGAATGGGTGTGGCTAAGTGATGGGTGTGGTTAGGGGCGGTGCTAGGGGCGCCAGAGGGTGTTGTGCCTAGGGGCACCTGAGATATAAATCCAGCCCTGGAGATAAGTTTCCAATGGATCAGGTTCTTTGGTCGCTTCCATACGAAACAGGAAGAGCTTAAGGCTGCATCCCAATTTTATATATATTGTGGGAGTGGTTAACTGGGGGGAGGAGTATGATGGTTTCAGTTCTTTCTTTTTTTTTCTCTGTTTGTAACAATAAAGTTTTCTTGCTGCTGAGTGGAGCAGTGGAGAAGGATTATAGCATAATATTAGCCTCCGTGCCTTTAATAAAATTCCTATACAAAAAAGTCTCAGGTAGGAAGAAGACTAACAGCACATCCCCTCTAAGGACAAAACAGATCCCATAAATGAGGCACACTGACAAGAGACTGAAAAAATACAAAAGCAAGAATACATTTTATTGGTACAACAATAGTCAATAATACAATGGTTGACAGTTTAAAAACAATTAAAAACCTCTCCAAAGGAGGCAAAAGACCCTGCAAATAAATCAAGTCATATACATCAATGATCTAAGATACAAATCTACCAGCAGGAAACTATTCAATACTGCAATATAAGCCTTCTGCTGATACTATGATGGATTATCGAGGTAGATCACCTTTTGTGGCTGCCTTTCTCTGTCCTTTCCTCTCAACTTAGATATGTAGATAGGCAGCAGGACTAGTTAGATCTACCTGCCCTATCCATTAGAGGACAGGAGGATCGTAACGTTCAGGAAGTCACTTTAGTACAAGAAGTAATTAATGCTGCTTCAGATGGCTACTTTGTACTTGTCTTTATAGCCACATGGTTGGCAGCTGGATGTGCACATTTCAATTGTAAGCACATTGGTATTACTAATATAGCTCCATTTCAATTGTAAGCTCTGTGATATTACTAGTATAGCTCCATTTCAATTGTAAGCTCTGTGGTATCACTAGCGTTGTTCCATTTCAATTGTAAGCACTGTGGTATAACTAGTGTAACTCCATTTCAGTTGTAAGCTGTGGTATTATTAGTGTAACTCCATTTCAGTTGTAAGCTCTGTGGTATCACTAGTATAGCTCCATTTCAATTGTAAGCTCTGTGGAATTACTAGTGTAGCTCCATTTCAATTGTAAGCTCTGTGGTGTTAATAGTATAACTCCATTTCAATTGTAAGCTCTGTGGTATTACTAGTATAGCTCCATTTCAAGTGTAAGCTCTGTGGTATTACTAATATAGCTCCATTTCAATTGTAAGCTCTGTGGTATTACTAGTGTAGCTCCATTTCAATTGTAAGCTCTGTGGTATCACTAGTATAGCTCCATTTCAATTGTAAGCTCTGTGGTGTTACTAGTATAGCTCCATTTCAATTGTAAGCTCTGTGGTATCACTAGTATATCTCAATTTCAATTTTAAGCTCTGTGGTGTTACTAGTATAGCTCCATTTCAGTTGTAAGCTCTGTGGTATCACTAGTATAGCACCATTTCAATTGTAAACTGTGTGGTATTACTAGTATAGCACCATTTCAATTGTAAGCTCTGTGGTATCACTAGTATATTTCCATTTCAGTTGTAAGCTGTGTGGTATCACTGGTATAGCTCCATTTCAATTGCAATCTCTGTGGTATTACTAGTATAGCTCCATTTCAATTGTATGCTCTGTGGTATTACTAGTATAGCTCCATTTCAATTGTAAGCTCTGTGGTATTACTAGTGTAACTCCATTTCAATTGTAAGCTCTGTTGTATCACTAGTATAGCTCTATTTCAATTGTAAGCTCTGTGGTATCACTAGTATAGCTCCATTTCAATTGTAAGCTCTGTGGTATTACTAGTATAGCTCCATTTCACTTTTAAGCTGTGTGGTATTACTAGTATAGCTCCATTTCAATTGTAAGCTCTGTGGTATTAGTAGTATAGCTCCATTTCAATTTTAAGTGGTATTTGAAAAATAATTAGGATAAAAATAATCCACAGTATATATCTGTATTGCCATATTACCACTGAAGTAGGTGCTACATGACAAAAAGCATATTGTAAGGCACCATGATGCTTGTTTTACTTCACCACATTAATGATAATTATAAAGGGGTTGGTCTTGGGACAGTGGTCTGGAGCGATAGTAGAAATATGCCACTTGATTTTACTAACCCCCCCCCCCCAGGCCAAAAGATACCAGCCTTCCCCTGGCCTAGATCACCTATCACCCAGAGGAGGTGCAATATCAGGGCAGATTTTAGTGGTAAAGGATCTAATTCTTGGGATTAGTGCACCTGCAATAGGGTAATATACACAGTGATATTACCAACCTCAGTGTGACAGTGATATACCCAGCAGGGTACGTGTATAAGAGGCAGTTTATCTGTACAGGGTAACTCCATGTAACACCCACATGATGTGCACTATTTAGTGTTGTTCTGCTCCTGATTCGGATCCTGCAGTTTCCTACATATGTACCTGGATTTGTCACACATTTATTTTATCAGCTCTGTGCATTCCCTATCCTTACCACTAGATGTCAGTGTCCCCTATTAGGAACGTTCCACGCAGTTGTATTGTTTCCATACGGACGCTATTTCAGGTGACACGTCGCTTCCTGGTGTCCGGCTGTACAATGGTGAGTGGCGATTTTTCTCTTCTCAGTGGTTATTTGAGGATCTGCACAAAGGTTCATGTAGAGACTGATAATAAATATCATGTGCATACCTGGGAACTCTCAGGGTCTGACCCAAATCTCAGGGTGAGAGAGCTCAGTGGTAACTACTATCTCATCCACAGGAAAGAGCTGCTTATTTAGTCCCTAAATTGTACTGTTTGTACCAGAAAGACAGAGGATTCATCCTGCTTCTCTTCTGTATGTTCAGGCAGTGACAACTCACTTACATCATGTTCCTTGTGGATGGACAAGAACACCTCCCAGTTATAGCAAACAGGGCTATATTACCTGAAAACTACATTCTAAGGAACTTTATGGGTTAATAGTTCAAAGATCTCAGGGTCATTTTGAAAGTTCCCAGGTATCATCATGTGTCTGAGTCCTGGGCATTCACCTCCTCTGTGTGTCTGTATGTTCAATCTATATTATATATGCACTATACTGTGTGTGTCTGATCTCTGTGTATCTGTATGATAAATCCATATTATATATACACTATACTGTGTGTGTCTGATCTCTCTGTAACTGTATTATCGATCTATATTATATATACACTATACTGTGTGTGTCTGATCTCTGTGTATGATAAATCCATATAATAATATATGCACTATAATGTGTGTCTGATCCCTGTGTATCTTTATGATAAATCCATATAATATATACACTATACAGTGTGTGTCTGATCTCTGTGTATCTTTATGATAAAACCATATAATATATACACTATACTGTGTGTGTCTGATCTCTGTGAATCTGTATGATAAATCCATATTATATATACACTATACTGTGTGTCTGATCTCTGTGTAACTGTATGGTCAATCTATATTATATGTACAGTGCAATGTGTGTGTCTGATCTCTATTATATATATATATATACTAGCAATGTGGGACGGCGTTGCCCGTCAGGATATATAGGGAATTAATGTACACACACGGATGCGAGACAAACACAGAGACACACACGCAAATTCACACGCATGCACTGAGATGCTTAAAGAGCGACAGTCATACACACATACATGCAGACACATAGAGTGTGATACAGACATGCAACACACACAGTGAGAAACACACAGGCACACACAGAGACACACACACACACAGAAGTGAGTCATAAGGGGTTGACTTATGTGTCATTGTAATGAGTTTGTGTTTGTACTTATGCCTCCAGTGTTAGTGAGTGTGTGTGATTGAGTGAGTGTGTTAGTGAGTGTGTGTGTGATTGAGTAAGAATGTATGAGTGAGAGTGTGTATGATAGTGAGAGAGTGTGAGTGATGGAGGGTGTGAGTGATTGAGGGTGAGAGTGGGATTGAGTGTGAGTGTGACTGAGTGTGATTGAGTGTGAGAGTGTGATTGTGATTGAGTGTGACTGCGAGACTGTAAGTGTGAGACTGTGAGAGTGTGAGACTGTGATTGAGTGACTGAGTGTGAGAGTGAGACTGTGTGAGAGTGTGATTGAGTGAGACTGTGTGAGTGTGATTGAGTGAGACTGTGTGAGTGTGATTGAGTGTGTGAGTGATTGGGTGTGAGACTGAGAGAGTGAGAGAGACTGTGAGACTGAGAGTGTGAGAATGTGAGTGTGAGAGAGTGTGTGAGACTGTGAGAATGTGAGAGACTGTGAGAGTGTGAGAGAGAGTGTGAGAGACTGTGAGACAGAGTGTGAGAGACTGTGAGACAGAGTGTGAGAGACTGTGAGACTGAGAGTGTGAGAGACTGAGAGTGTGTGAGACTGAGAGTGTGAGAATGTGAGTGTGAGAGACTGTGAGAATGTGAGAGACTGTGAGTGTGAGAGAGAGTGTGAGAGACTGTGAGACTGAGAGTGTGAGAGACTGAGAGTGTGTGAGACTGAGAGTGTGTGAGACTGAGAGTGTGTGAGACTGTAAGACTGAGAGTGTGAGAGACTGAGACTGTGAGACTGAGAGTGTGAGAGACTGAGACTGTGAGACTGAGAGTGTGAGGGACTGTGAGACTGAGAGTGTGAGAGACTGAGACTGTGAGACTGAGAGTGTGAGAGACTGAGACTGTGAGACTGAGAGTGTGAGGGACTGTGAGACTGTGTGAGACTGTGAGACTGAGACTGTGAGAGAGTGTGAGAGAGTGTGAGAGAGTGTGAGAGAGTGTGAGAGAGTGTGAGAGAGTGTGAGACTGTGAAAGCATGTGAGACTGTGAAAGCGTGTGAGAGAGTGCGAGACTGAGAGAGTGCGAGACTGAGAGAGTGCGAGACTGAGAGAGTGCGAGACTGAGAGAGTGCGAGACTGAGAGAGTGCGAGACTGAGAGAGTGCGAGTGTGTGAGACTGAGAGTGTGAATGAGTGAGACTGAGAGTGTGGATGAGTGAGACTGAGAGTGTGGATGAGTGAGAGAGAGAGACTGTGAGAGAGAGAGAGACTGTGAGAGAGAGAGACTGTGAGAGAGACTGTGAGAGCATGTGGGACTGAGAGTGTGAATGAGTGAGAGACTGTGAGTGCGTGAGACTGTGAGTGCGTGAGACTGTGAGTGCGTGAGACTGTGAGTGCGTGAGACTGTGTGAGACTGTGAGTGCGTGAGACAGAGTGTGTGAGACTGAGAGTGCGTGAGAGTGTGTGAGAGAGAGAGACTGTGAGTAAGAGACTGTGAGACAGTGTGAGACTGTGAGACAGTGTGAGACTCTGTTTGAGAGTGAGACTGTGTGAGAGTGAGACTGTGTGAGTGTGTGTGTGAGTGTGTGTGTGAGTGTGTGTGAGAGTGTGTGTGAGTGTGTGTGAGAGTGTGTGTGTGAGACAGTGTGAGAGTGTGTGTGAGACAGTGTGAGAGTGTGTGTGAGACAGAGTGAGACAGAGTGAGACTGTGTTTGAGAGTGAGACTGTGTTTGAGAGTGAGACTGTGTTTGAGAGTGAGACTGTGTTTGAGAGTGAGACTGTGTGTGAGACTGTGTGTGAGACTGTGTGTGAGACTGTGTGTGAGACTGTGTGTGAGACTGTGTGTGAGACTGTGTGTGAGACTGTGTGTGAGAGTGTGTGTGTGAGACAGTGTGAGACTGTGTTTGAGTGTGAGACTGTGTTTGAGTGTGAGACTGTGTTTGAGTGTGAGACTGTGTTTGAGTGTGAGACTGTGTTTGAGTGTGAGAGTGTGTGTGAGAGTGAGACAGTGTGAGAGACAGTGTGAGAGACAGTGTGAGAGACAGTGTGAGAGACAGTGTGAGACTGTGTGTGAGAGTGAGACTGAGTGAGACTGTGTGAGTGCGAGACTGTGAGTGCGTGAGACTGTGTGTGAGAGAGAGACTGTGAGACTGAGAGTGTGTGAGACTGTGTGAGTGTGAGACTGTGTGTGTGTAAGACTGTGTGTGTGTGAGAGTGTGAGAGACTGTGTGAGTGTGAGAGACTGTGTGAGTGTGAGAGACTGTGTGAGTGTGAGAGACTGTGCGAGACTGTGAGTGCGAGACTGTGAGTGCGAGACTGTGTGAGACTGATTGAGAGAGAGAGACTGTGAGACTGAGAGTGTGTGAGACTGAGACAGAGTGTGTGAGACAGAGTGTGTGAGACAGAGTGTGTGAGACAGAGTGTGTGAGACAGAGTGTGTGAGACAGAGTGTGTGAGACAGAGTGTGTGAGACAGAGTGTGTGAGTGTGAGACTATGTGAGATTAAGAGAGAGAGACTGTGGGAGTGAGAGAGAGAGAGAGACTGTGGGAGTGAGAGAGAGAGAGAGACTGTGGGAGTGAGAGAGAGACTGTGAGACTGTGTGAGAGTGAGAGACTATGTGAGAGTGAGACTGAGTGTGAGAGAGAGACTGTGAGAGTAAGAGACTGTGAGACTGTGTGAGTGTGAGACAGTGTGAGAGTGAGACAGTGTGAGACTGTGTGTGAGACTGTGTTTGAGAGTGAGACTGTGTTTGAGAGTGAGACTGTGTTTGAGAGTGAGACTGTGTTTGAGAGTGAGACTGTGTGTGAGACTGTGTGTGAGACTGTCTGAGAGAGAGTGTGAGACTGAGAGAGTGTGTGTGAGAGTGTGAGACTGTGTGTGAGACTGTGTGTGTGTGAGACTGTGTGTGTGTGAGACTGTGTGTGTGAGAGACTGTGTGTGTGTGAGAGACTGTGTGTGTGTGAGAGACTGTGTGTGTGTGAGAGACTGTGTGAGAGACTGTGTGTGAGACGGTGTGAGACGGTGTGTGAGAGACTGTGAGAGTGTGAGAGACTGTGTGAGACTGCGAGAGAGACTGTGTGAGACTGCGAGAGAGACTGTGTGAGACTGCGAGAGAGACTGTGTGAGACTGTGACTGTGTGAGAGACTGTGTGAGACGATGTGTGAGAGACTGTGTGAGACTGCGAGAGAGACTGTGTGAGACTGAGAGTGTGAGACTGAGAGTGTGAGACTGAGAGTGTGAGACTGAGAGTGTGAGACTGAGAGTGTGTGAGACTGAGAGTGTGTGAGACTGCGAGAGCGTGAGACTGAGAGCGTGAGACTGAGAGCGTGAGACTGAGTGAGACTGTGTGAGACTGCGAGAGAGACTGTGTGAGACTGCGAGAGAGACTGTGTGAGACTGCGAGAGAGACTGTGTGAGACTGCAAGAGAGACTGTGAGTGTGATACTGTGAGTGTGATACTGTGAGTGTGATACTGTGAGTGTGATACTGTGAGTGTGAGACTGTGAGTGTGAGACTGTGAGTGTGAGACTGTGAGTGTGAGACTGTGAGTGTGAGACTGAGAGTGTGTGAGACTGTGAGAGAGAGTGTGAGAGTGTGAGACAGAGAGTGTGAGACAGAGAGTGTGAGACAGAGAGTGTGAGACAGAGAGTGTGAGACAGAGAGTGTGAGACAGAGAGTGTGAGACAGAGAGTGTGAGACTGAGAGTGTGAGACTGAGAGTGAGAGACTGTGTGAGAGTGTAAGAGACTGTGAGAGTGTAAGAGACTGTGAGAGTGTGAGGGACTGTAAGAGACTGCTAGAGAGACTGTGTGAGACTGCGAGAGAGACTGTGTGAGACTGCGAGAGAGACTGTGTGGGACTGAGAGTGAGACTGTGGGAGAGTGTGAGACTGTGGGAGAGTGTGAGACTGTGGGAGAGTGTGAGACTGTGGGAGAGTGTGAGACTGTGGGAGAGTGTGAGACTGTGGGAGAGTGTGAGACTGAGACTGTGTGCGACTGTGAGACTGCGACTGTGTGAGAGACTGTGTGAGACAGAATGTGTGCTTTGCAATGCGTTGCTTACCCCTCTGGCACTCAAAGGGTTAAGTTGAGCTAACATAGCAATATAACACACGGTGGCTCTTCAGTTGAGGCAATGTAGCAATATGCTGAGGTATCAAATAGAAAGTGGTGTTTGAGGCTTGCCCTCTGTAACATACAGCAAAGCGTCTCTGTCCCTTCAGGAGAAAGGGCGGGAATCAGGAAGCAGGAAGTGGAGGAGTGACAGTTGAGACTGTGAGGTGACTGAAGAGATGATGAGTTAAATAAGAGTTGCTATTAAGTTTGTATTTTATGGGAACATTACACCCTCATACTGAAACAGAGTGTATGGAGGGTTACAGTTATCTGTGGGAGGTGAAACAGTGTGTTTGTGGGGTCATGATCCTGAGTGAGAGTGTGAGTGGACCGGGAGAAGTTACTGATATCCCTACCTCAGGAGCGAGTGGCAGTTATATATTTTTTTTTTGTCAGTTGGATAGTGGTGGGTGGGCTGGAGGGGCGGGCCAACTCCCTGTATGATAAACACGCCCCCATTGAATCACCCAATGAGAGCAGTAAAGTCCTCATTCAATCACCCAATAGGAGTTGTGTCTCCTAATGAGACATAAATTATGTAATTAGACATTCTGTTCAATGCGAGTTTCTTTTCTGAGGAGACATAAATTATGTTCTGTGTGTGGGGTACCATAAATTATGCAATGAGGCTTATTCTTTTATATATATAGATATATATATATATATACACACACTATACTGTGTGTGTCTGATCTCTGTGTATCTGTATGATAAATCCATATTATATATACACTATACTGTGTATGTCTGTTCTCTGTGTATCTGTATTATATATACACTATACTGTGTGTCTGATCTCTGTGTATCTGTATGATAAATCAATATTATATATACACTATACTGTGTGTGTCTGATCTCTGTGTATCTGTATTATATATACACTATACTGTGTGTCTGATCTCTGTGTATCTGTATGATAAATCCATATTATATATACACTATACTGTGTGCCTGGTCCATGTCTGTATACTGTATGTTTATGTGAATTCAACTCTTTTCTGTCTCTCTGATCTCAGTCCCTTGGTATGTTTCAATGTGTATTTAATTCTGTGTGTGTGTTCATGTACATATGTGTGTTTGTGTTTTTCTCCCATGGGCCTTTTGTATAAAAGCAAAGTGGTGTAATCCATCCGTACCACAGGGAGCAAATAAATATTTCAGTTGGAAAAATCATTCAATAAATTTAGAAATATTTTCATGAATCTCATTTTCTTAATTCTGCTCTTAGGATGATGGTTTTTGTACAAAAACATCCACTGACTAAAGAATTTTCATTTTCAGGGACAGTTTGAGTTTGATGACGTTGCAATTTACTTCTCTAAGGAGGAGTGGGACTGTTTAAGAGAAGAAGAGAAGGGACTTTACAGGGATATCATGATGGAGAATTACCAAACCCTTACATCTCTAGGTAATATCACCCTAAATACAGGGATCCTTTTCACAAGGGGAAACATGATTAGCATTTAAAGGGTTAGTAATATTAAGTTACCAAAGCAGGTCAGTTTGTTCATCATAAGCAATAATACTGCCGTCTGCTGCTCTTATTGTCCAAAACTGTACAATTACAATGTTATTTTATGTAGAAGTTTACCCCTCCCGCCCCTCTCCCCTTTCAAATGCTGCCTCCCCTCAGATCTGAAGTCCGGCCGCTTGACCAGACAAATCCCAATGAGGGACAATCTCCCCTCAGTCAGTATAAGGAAAAACATTCCCTCCTTGTCGAAGGAGGACAGGTTTTTCCCAATACTAACTGAAGATTGTCCCTCATTGTGATCCGTTGTTGGATCTCAGCCTGAAATGCTGACTTCAGGGAAAAGGGGAGGGAGGGGGAAAATTCTGCATAAAATCACAGCGTAGTGACTGCACGCCATTTCTTACTTAGCTTTATGTTTAAATCTGAATGACTCCCAAACTCATTTTCAAAATTAAAATGGCTAATACAAAAACTGTTATTTTGAAGGGGATAGTAATACCTCGTTTAAACATTAGCTCAGAGTAATATGTATAATCTTTTTTAACATATTGCATTATATATAGTTCCAAAGCAATTCAAGCTGAAAGGACCCCACCCCCTTCTGGCCACCTTCCGTTAGATTTGGAATCCGGTCATGGGACTGGGCGGATGCAGCGAGGGACAATCTTCATTCAGTAATTATAAGGAAAACGGGCAGGATTTTCCTTTTGCTTACTGAAGAGTGTCCCTCTTCCCTCTCCATCCAGACCAGACAGAGAGGATCAGTGACGCAGGGGAAGGGGTGGGATCCTTTCGGGTGCAATATTATTTGAACTACAAATCTGTAATTAACAATATATTGTGCAGTGTGTTAAAAAAATCATAAATAATACCCAAAGCTAAAGTTTAAATGCGATATTACTATCCCTTGAAATCTCTTTCAGAATCACCCAAGTTGTTTTTATTGGTTAGTATTCTATTTAACTGTAAAGAAAAAAAAATATTTCATATATTTATTTGGAAACTTCCATGTTAGGTAAATCAGTTATTCTATATAATAATTTGCTAGAAAGTTTGTAACAATGCAGTCATGCGCAGTAGAGACTGCCCGTGACAAGGCTGATAAAGAGTGGGCCGAGGTGCGGGCAGTCTCTACTGAGCATGACTGCCCCGCGACCATCTGGCAGTGGCACTGTGGCCGGTGTAATGGTCTCTTCAACTAGTATTTTCATAATCAGTCTGTTGAAGTCATCATATTTAAATCTCCATACACAGGTTATATCAGTGGGAAGCCTGCAGTTATATTGGTGATAGAAAGAGGAGAAGAGCCATATGGAAGAGATCACCATGTATCTAAGAAAACATTAATTCCCAGAAGTTCCAGGACAGGTGAGTGTTAATCTATACATTAAGATAATACTAAATCGCTGGACTCAGATTAATTGTTAGGAAAAATTCTAAGTATTTTTTATGGGGGGGGGGTGGAGGTGTGGGGGTTCATTTCTAGCAGTCAGCTGGATATTTGAATATTCAGTAGACATTTGGGAATGTTTATTTTAACCAGTTCGCAGTTCGTTTGCCCCAGAATTTCTCATCCTTTGGCTTCATACATGCTCACCAATGAATTCATAGAGAGACTGGTATATCAATGAAATAGTGAAATTCTGTGGCAAACCATCTACAACATAGGGGAATATTAGATTTATTCCCAGTATCAGAGAGAGATAATTGGCTTTAATCAGAAGAATTGAAAGTTTATATAAAGGAGGACTTATGGACATATGGTAACCCGTGATATGCAATATGCGTTGGGCTGTAGCTCCCCTCTGTTGAGTGTCTGTAACTCCTTGCCACATTCCCTATGGGAAACTCTCACTCAGACAAAGTTGTACTCTGAGATGATGGGGCCTGAAAGCAGATGCTTACCCACCTGGGACTTGGACCCGCATCAGATTGTCTTATTGCAACTTTACAAGTGGATAGGATAAAGTGATGGGATAAAGCACCAACAAGAAAGGAGGCAATTGTAGAACAGCATCTGAGACTGTGCCAAGAGATCTGAAGTAGTGGGACATGGTTTATGGCTGTTCAGCAAGGTCGGATTGGCAAAGGTCTCCTCCGAGAGCTTGTAAGTATTTACTATCTTGCACCTTTATTAATAGTAATGATAGTGCTTTTAGATTCTTTTTGTGCTCTCCCCGTATGTAGATGTAATTGAAATGGGTATTTGTTTTATTTCTAGAAATATAGTAGGCCCAGAGAATCCGAGACTTAAAATCCCAGCATGCTTTGCAGTGCACTAGAGACATCCTTAGCATTGCAGGTATTAAAAACTTTCTCTTCTGTGTCCCATCCCACGGCAATTGACATCAATTGGATTTTGTCTGCTCCTCCTCCAGCTGGTGTAGGACCAATCGAAAATTATTTAAAGACCTCTCTGCTCCTCCTTCGCCAGTCTTATATGGTCCTACACTCAGCTGGGTAGGGGTTAAGTGACTCCGTTGGAGTTACTATTAAATTATCACAGATTACGCATGTTTTTCTTATTTTACATACCCTCATCCTTTGTCCACATTAAATTGCTGTCCCCACTGGGAGAAAACCCCAAAGACCAGGTTTTCGCTTCTGTAGCCGGCCTGGTACAAGCACCTTCCCGCTATCAGCCTGCAGTACAAACCGGAAGTCACGTTAAGCTTCTGAATGATGCGCTTCTGCCTTCCTCTCAATGTGCACAGCGTCGGAGCAGGGTTGAAAGAGACAGAATGAAGCCTGCTAAAAGGGTTCCATGGGGACGCTGAAAGGAGCAGACCTCCTGGTCTAGACAAAGAAACTGGCATCATCGGAGGACATGGTAAGTCCTCTTCTTTTATTATGATGTCCAATTGAGTTTCCGGTTAGGCCTCTGTGTTCCACGTTGAAACGCATGCCAATAGAAGCTACTATAAATGTCTGTTCCTTTCTGGGGGCAAGGTAAGCCCTTTGATATATAAATGTTGCTTTTGCCATATATTTGTTATTATGGTTTTAACTTCTTATTATGAAAAGTTATATTTAAAAAAAAATTATCTATCACTATGGCTACTACTCCTTAACCTTCAAAGGAGAAAACTGCGGTGGAAGTTAAAGAAAAAGAATCTAGTCAGAAGACTAAGGGCTTTACAGGGTGTGAAGCTAAAATTCCAGCAGATGCCACATTTTGTGATTATTGTATCAAGAAAATACAAATACAGAAGTTCCTAGTTCTCTTGGATGAGAGTATCTGTGCAAGAAACCTTTCAAGCAATGCAGTATCGTCCAAGGAAAAGGCAAAGAATTGATGATCGTGGAGAAGGTACGTCATCCAGAATGGAGGAATTAGAAGAGGAAAGCATTATGGAAGCCATATCTCAATATTCTTCTTCAGAAGAAGGGGAAATCCAAGACTATGAGGAAGGAGCTTTTAATCTGGACAAAATAGATTAATTCCTGAAAATTTTGAGAAAATCCCTTGGGCTAGTGGATGAACCCAAACAGAAGGGTATTCTGGACACAACATTTATGGGCACGAGGAAAGAACTTCCTACCTTCCTGGTACATCATTCAGTTGCTGAATTGGTTAAGTCAGAATGGATGAAAGGGGATAAAAGGTTACCTACATCAAGAAGATTACAAAAAAAGTAGCCTTTTAAAGAAGAAGATATATCAGCTTCGATTTCTCCTCCTAAAATAGATGCTTCTATAGCACAGATCGCAAGAAGAACAACCATCCCGATGGAAGCCGGATCATCCCTAAGGGATGCTATGGACAGGAGAATAGAGTGTTCACTCAAGAAACAATTTTCCCTGATTGGACAGAACATGAAAATAGCTACAGCATTAGCGTGTATAGCAAGAACTACCAGAATCTGGTTATCTGAACTGGAGGACCATATTGAGTCATCAGTGTCAAGGTCAAACTTGCTAAAAGAAGTTGCCTTTATGAAGGAGGCCATAGCATTCTCCTGTGATGCCTCACTGGATTCCATCAGAATGTCAGCAAGAGCTTCATCACTTTCATTCACAGCCAGGAGATCTCTTTGGCTTAGAACATGGTTTGCTTCCAAAAGTAAACTGGTATCTCTTCCCTTTAAAGGATCTTTATTATTCGGTGAACAGTTAGACAAAATAATAAAGAAGATGACTGGGGGACAACGCTCCTTCCTTCCCCAAGATAGGAAGCGCAGATCTTCTCCAGTTCATGTATCCTTCAGGAATAAAAGAAACTCATTTTGATACGATAGAAGGTTTCAGTCATCCAAAAATTATGATACAAGAAGGCAGACTTCAGCCCAAGTGTCTTGAGGTACATTCAGGAAGGAGGGGTTTTGAAAAACCAATTTAATAAAGAATCCCCCTGAAGAACAGAGGGACCTGCTTCCACTCCCAGTGGGGGGGTCATCTGGGACCATACCTGTCCAACTGGAAAACATTGACCAACCTGGACAATTGGTGTCTTTAAATTTTAGAAGCAAGATGCCTGCTGGAATTTCAGATCAGACCCCACAGGAACGTATTCAGAAATTCAAAAATTCCAGAAAGTGCAAAAAAAAGAGACACAATTGGATCACTCCATTCAGGAATTAGCCTTGAAGAACTTCATAGAAGCTGTACCATTAAGGGAAAGAAAAGCAGACTGGTACTTGGTAATCTTCATAGTACCAATGATCACTGGAGATTATCGTCCAATTCTTAATCTAAAAGAATTAAATACTATGATAATACAAAGAACCTTCAAGATGGAAACAGTTGCATCCCTGACCCAGGCTATCAAACCACAAGATTATCTAGTAACTATAGACCTACAAGATTCGTATTATCACATAGCAATAGTAGAGAAATTCAGGAAGTATCTCCGTTTTTGCTACAAGGGTCAGCATTGGCAGTTCCAAGTGCTGCCATTTGGGCTAACATCAGCACCCAGAGTCTTTTCCAAGGTCCTAGCTGTGGTCTTAGAACCTTTGAGGAAAAAAGGTATAAAGATTGTGCCATATCTAGACGACCTATTATTGATAGCGAAGTCAAGATCTCGGGTAGAGCAACAGAAGACTATTACAATCAATCATCTACAAGAGCTAGGATGGTTGATCAACAGTCAGAAGAGCCAATTAATCCCAAATCGCAGGCTACAGTTTCTGGGATTGAATCTGGATACTGCCAGAGGAGTAATAGCATTATCTCACAACAGGGTAGTGAGGATCTCAAGCAAAATAAGACAATTCAAGAGATCAACGAGTTGCACAGCCGAAGAATATATGACCATTCTAGGCTACATGGCGTCTGCTGTCCAAGTGGCCCCATGTACAAAACTCCACATTAGACCCCTTCAAAGATGGTTCCTATCTCAGTGGAACAAAAATCCAGTGGATTCAACCAGAGGATACAGATCCATCCCAAAATAAGAAAAGAACTCAATTAGTGGACAGTACAAAATAATCTCAGAATAGGTTCCTCAATAAGAAAACTGGACTGGCAAAAAGTCACCACAGATGCGAGTTTGAAAGGTTGGAGAGGATGGATAAAGAACAGATCTGTACAGGGGGTCTGGTCCAAAACTGATCAGAAGTTTCACATCAATATATTGGAATTTAGAGCGATGTTTCTTTGCCTAAAGAAGTTCAGGAGCCTAATCAAGGGGAAGCAGGTGCAAGTAATATCGGACAGCATGATGGCTGAACTCGGCACTGAACTCGGAGGCAAGAAGAATTATGTTGTGGGCAGAAAAGAATCTAGCAAGATTATCGGCAGTACACCTACCAGGAGACCAAATATGTTATTGTTAGTATGGAAATCTGGAGGAATCATACTGCTCAGGTAGTGTGGAATAGTCATTGAGCTGTTAGTAGTGGAGGTAATAGTTAGTATGGAGATCTGGAGTGATCATACTGCTCAGGTAGAGTGAAATGGTCAGTGAGTTGTTAGTAGTGGAGGTTATAGTTAGTATGGAGATCTGGAGTGATCATACTGCTCAGGTAGTGTGGAATAGTCAGTGAGTTGTTAGTAGTGGAGGTTATAGTTAGTATGGAGATCTGGAGTGATCATACTGCTCAGGTAGTGTGGAATAGTCAGTGAGTTGTTAGCAGTGCATGTTATAGTTAGTATGGAGATCTGGAGTGATCATACTGCTCAGGTAGAGTGGAATAGTCAGTGAGTTGTTAGTAGTGGAGGTTATAGTTAGTACGGAGATCTTGAGTAATCATACTGCTCAGCTAGTGTGGAATAGTCATTGAGCTGTTAGTAGTGGAGGTTATAGTTAGTATGGAGATCTGGAGTGATCATACTGCTCAGGTAGTGTGGAATAGTCAGTGAGTTGTTAGTTTTGGAGGTTATAGTTAGTATGGAGATCTGGAGTGATCATACTGCTCAGGTAGTGTGGAATAGTCAGTGAGTTGTTAGTAGTGGAGGTTATAGTTAGTATGGAGATCTGGAGTGATCATACTGCTCAGGTAGTGTGGAATAGTCAGTGAGTTGTTAGTAGTGGAGGTTATAGTTAGTACGGAGATCTTGAGTAATCATACTGCTCAGCTAGTGTGGAATAGTCAGTGAGTTGTTAGTAGTGGAGGTTATAGTTAGTATGGAGATCTGGAGTGATCATACTGCTCAGGTAGTGTGGAATAGTCAGTGAGTTGTTAGTAGTGTAGGTTATAGTTAATATGGAGATCTGGAGTGATCATACTGCTCAGGTAGTGTGGAATAGTCAGTGAGTTGTTAGTAGTGTAGGTTATAGTTAGTATGGAGATCTGGAGTGATCATACTGCTCAGGTAGTGTGGAATAGTCAGTGAGTTGTTAGTAGTGGAGGTTATAGTTAGTACGGAGATCTTGAGTAATCATACTGCTCAGCTAGTGTGGAATAGTCAGTGAGTTGTTAGTAGTGGAGGTTATAGTTAGTATGGAGATCTGGAGTGATCATACTGCTCAGGTAGAGTGGAATAGTCAATGAGTTGTTAGTAGTGGAGGTTATAGTTAGTATGGCGATCTGGAGTGATCATACTGCTCAGGTAGTGTGGAATAGTCAGTGAGTTGTTAGTAGTGGAGGTTATAGTTAGTATGGAGATCTGGAGTGATCATACTGCTCAGGTAGAGTGGAATAGTCAGTGAGTTGTTAGTAGTGGAGGTTATAGTTAGTACGGAGATCTTGAGTAATCATACTGCTCACCTAGTGTGGAATAGTCAGTGAGTTGTTAGTAGTGGAGGTTATAGTTAGTATGGAGATCTGGAGTGATCATACTGCTCAGGTAGTGTGGAATAGTCATTGAGCTGTTAGTTGTGGAGGTTATAGTTAGTATGGAGATCTGGAGTGATCATACTGCTCAGGTAGTGTGGAATAGTCAGTGAGTTGTTAGTAGTGGAAGTTATAGTTAGTATGGAGATCTGTAGTGATCATACTGCTCAGGTAGTGTGGAATAGTCATTGAGCTGTTAGTAGTGGAGGTTATAGTTAGTATGGAGATCTGGAGTGATCATACTGCTCAGGTAGTGTGGAATAGTCAGTGAGTTGTTAGTAGTGGAGGTTATAGTTAGTATGTAGATCTGGAGTGATCATACTGCTCAGGTAGTGTGGAATAGTCAGGGAATTGCTGGAAGTGGAGCAGAGGTTATAGAAATATAGAGAGCTGGAGTGAACATACTAAGAAGTGGTTATAACTCAAGTAGGAAAGGTGGAGGGTATTCCTGGATTTGACTGTTATCATATCACAGTGATGTGTAGGGTTGGAAAACAAAACCACTTAATGAACTATACAGAATGTTGAGTTTGCAAAGATAGAATTTGGAGCAGAATCATATATACTACTACATCACCATAATCGATGACTGGCATTAACACTTGTTGCACAATATATTTTCTTACAAGGGGACTTGGACAGGATTCGTTTTCAAACAGAGCGCCTACTTCAGTATAAAGATTGGATGTTCATTTATCAACATCAAGACCAAATGGGAGGTTGGAGTCTAGCCACACACTGAGAAACTTGTAAGAGTGGACTTGAGACATTATGATTAGACTTTTGTTATGATTGTTAAACGGGTATTGTGGTGCTTAAGTAATCTGCACTGTGTATCAGATACCATTGTGACCTTCTTGCCAGTGTTTAAGAACAAGTTGTTATTACTGATCCATCTTTGAACTTTAGAGAAATCTTCAGTAATTCTGACACAAATTGTGCTATGTTTGGAATTGTAATGTAGATTATGGTGTTGAGTGTTTACATGTGAACAGCAGATGCTTTGTAATCCATGAGCAGATCATTTACAAAACCTTAAACTAGAAGGGGGCCAAGAATGGAACCTTGTGGGACCCCTCATGTTACTGGGGACAGTGTCAGCAATAGACACATATTGTATTCTATCAGATAACTAAGAGAGAAACGTATTTACTGAATGATTACATAAACCCATCTGAAAACAGAGTAGATGCCCTCTCCCCCCCCATTTCCCAGACCATCCTTAGTGGGACATAGGTATTACAGACCTGCAAGAGCTCAGATTTAAAATAGTCAATTGCAGAGTCTAGGCCGGTTATTGGGTTTATTTTGTACTATATGTGTAATTGATTAGATCATTTAGGAAAGATTGGAGATCTAGCGACTATAACGTTGGGGATTGACGTCATTGTCTTTATTTTTCATGCACATTACACTAGGGAGTAATCATTACTATTATGCCCAAAATCTGGGTTCTACTTGCGCAGGATGAAAGGATCCATCCAGTAGAGTATAGCTGCTTGTTTTTGGGTCTATGCGAGTAGCGGAGGATGTCGGTTGCATTAAGTTTAATCCCTTAAACACAGTGAACTGAATTTTGTTTTTTGTGGAGTCCAGTCAAATAACATTGAAGTCTCCAAGAGCCAACAGCTTCCATTTGTTGTTTAGCGTGGCGGTCCCACTGAGGAGGTTTGCCATGCACTGGGTGGTTGGTAGATACCATAATTTCTAATTTGGTTTTGACAAGGGAAGTCCAGTTTTGCCATCTATGTATTTATATGTGGCAGGTGAACAAGAGTAATTTAATGCCCTATATGTCTGTGTAATTGTGGTGTAAACCAACTATAGAGGACAAACAAATGATCTATGATTTAACATCTTGCACACTAGAAAGGCCTCCACCACATTTCAGGAATTTATATGCAGCCCAAATTTTGCCATTGGCTTGCCCCAGAATTTCTACAACTGCTTTTTTACATTTTGCCGTATACTGCTTTTTTATTTAACATGTTCAAGCATGTTTTGTACTAAGTGAAATGCTATTTGGTAACATAATATTTCATGTTCTCACTCCATAGGTTCAGTAGGAGATGTGATGGAAGAGGTCTGTGTAATGCAGAGTTACCAGGGAACAGACTTAACTGGAGGACATTCTGCAAGTAACAGTGTAAAAAGGTCTACGTCTGAGAAATCCATCTCACGTGAAGGATCCAATCTAACAGAACCCCATATGTCTAGTCTCACACACAATACAGGGACACAATGTGCAGCTTTTACCTCTGAGAGACCGTACAGCTGCTCTGAATGTCATGAATGGTTTAAATCTAAATCTGCCCTTGTTACACATCAGAGAAATCACATAACAGAGAAGGGATTTTCTTATTCTGAATGTCAGGAACCATTCCCTACTAAATCAAAACATGTTCTACAGCAGATAATTCATACAGATGAGAAACCATATTCATGTTCTCAATGTGGGAAATGTTTTACTTCAAAATCACTTCTTATTAGACATCAGAGGATTCATACAGGAGAGAATCCATTTTCATGTTCTGAATGTGGGAGATGCTTTATAAACAAATCACATCTTATTAGACATCAGAGGATTCATACAGGAGAGAAACCATTTTCATGTACTGAATGTGGGAGATGTTTTATAAACAAATCACATCTTATTAGACATCAGATGATTCATACAGGAGAGAAACCATTTTTGTGTTCTGAATGTGGGAGATGTTTTGCTTCAAAATCAAATCTTATTTTACATCAGAGGATTCATACAGGAGAGAAACCGTTTTCATGTTCTGAATGTGGGAGATGTTTTGCAAAGAAATCAAATCTTGTTACACATCAGAGGATTCATACAGGAGAGAAACAATTTGCATGTTCTGATGGTGAGAAATGTTTTAATCTGAAATCAAGTCTTGTTTCACATCAGAGGATTCATACAGGCGATAAACTATTTTCATGTCCTGATTGTGAGAAATGTTTTAACCTGAAATCAAGTCTTGTTTCACATCAGGGGATTCATACAGGAGAGAAACCATTTTCATGTTCTGATTGTGAGAAATGTTTTACTCTGAAATCAAGTCTTGTTTCACATCAGAGAATTCATACAGGAGAGAAACCATTTTCATGTTCTGATTGTGGAAAATGTTTTACACAGAAATCCGCTCTTATTTCACATCAGCGGAGTCATACAGGAGAGAAACCATTTTCATGTTCTGAATGTGGGAAATGTTTTACACAGAAATCACATCTTATTAGACATCAGAGGATTCATACAGAAGAGAAACCATTTTCATGTTCTGAATGTGGGAAATGTTTTACACAGAAATTAAGTCTTATTACACATCAGAGATGGCACACAATGTAGAAACCTTTTACATGTGGAAAATGCTGTCATGCACATTTTAACCCTTTAGAGGGATAGCAATGTTTTACAAAAACAGCAGCTCCAATTAATCTTCATAATATATGAGCCATAGAGAGTGTTATTTCAATACTGTCAGAATTGTTGTTCAAGAGTAATTGAATGAAAGTATCCCCCTCCTGCCCCTTTTACCTAGAGTAAGCCCCCACTCTGATGTGGAATTTGGTCCATAGACCCAGACAGCTCACATCGAGTCAATCTTCTTCCTATGAGAACAATGAAAACCCTGCTCCCCTTGACAGGTTTTTCCCTTAATTGAAGATTGTCCCTCTCTGCAGTCTACCTGGGCACCTCCCTTCTGATCTGGCTGAGGAGTGTTACATCAGTAAAAGGGGCGGGAGGGGGGTACTTTATCATTCAATTACTCTTGAACTACACCTCTGACAGTATTGAAATAACATTCTCCAAGATCCAAATACTATGATGATTAATTAGAGCTACTTTTATTATGAAACATTACTATCCTTTCTCCTCTGCTTTGGTCTTTAAATTGTTAAAGATCAGAGATATCACCAGGAGAGATCCCATGTGTATTTTCTCAGAGATGGATTTACTACTAGACCGAGACGCCAGCTGCTTAGACTGCCAAATTGTAACATAGTAACGTAGTAAATTAGGTTGAATAAAGACACAAGTTCAACCTTCTCCTCATACCCCAGTGACTGAGAATTTTATAGCTTTCCTGCTACCAAATAACTTAGTCTTTATCAGACCTTCCTGATCTGCCTGCAAATACAGTATAACTTAGGATACATTTCTTTCAAAAGGGAACATACAATCTTCTCTTAAATATATCAGTTGTATCTGCCATAACCACCTCCTTGGGCAAGGAATTCCACAATTTAACAGATCTTACTATAATAAACCCTTCCTCTGCTGAAGTCTAAACCTCAAGGAGTGTCCCCTGGCCCTGATCAGGCCTTTGAATAAATAGCTCACTGCAGAGATCTTGTATTGACCTCTCATATACTTGTACAATGTGATAATGTCTCCTTTTAGTCGTCGTCTTGAGTAAATAAACCAAGTTTGTCTATTCGTTCCTCATACGTCAAGTCCTCCATTCCCTTAATTAATTTTGTTGCTGTCCGCTGTACCCTCTCTAGTTCTAGTATATCCTTTTTTCAGAACCGGTGCCCAAAACTGCACTGCATACTCAATTTGAGGTCTTAACAATGATTTGTATAATGGCAAAATAATGTTATCCACCTTTTTATGCAAGACAGGATTTTGTTTGCCTTTGCTACTGCTGTTTGACACTGGTCACTATTCCCAAGTTTGTAGATGACAAGGATAGCAATGAGTCCCCTAAAATGGTTCCATTAAGTTCATAAGTAGCCTTGGGATTGTATCCTCCCAAATGCATGACTTTATACTTCCCCACATTAAACTTCATATTCCATTTGTTTGCCCAATCTGACATTGTATGTAAGTCCCTCTGTAGAGAGAAAATATCATGTTCTGAATTAATTACCCTGCATAATTTAGTGTCATCTGCAAATATTGATATTTTGCTTTCTATATCTATTTCCAGGTCATTTATAAACATGTAAAAAAGCAGCGGACCTAATACTGAACCCTGAGGTACTCCACTCTCCACTTTAACTGTATTGGAGAATTGTCCATTTACAACCACACACTGTTCCCTATCCTTCAGCTAGTTTTGTATCCAATTGCAAAGGTTATCTCCTAGCCCCAATTTCCTTATTTTATACCCCATCCTTCTGTGTGGCACTGTATCAAATGCCTGTGTAAAGTCTAGATATACTACATCTACTGCCTTGCCATTGGTGTGAGGAGCGTCTTGTGCTGGCCACACCTACTGGCCTGATTGGTGGGTTCTGTATCAAACACACATGTCTGCTCCTCTCTACTGGCCAGTTTATTTAACCCTATTTAACCCTGATTTGCAGTGAGTTAACCCTCTGAGTGCCAGATGGTTACGTAACACATTGCAAAGCAATGCCTTGTGTATCCCTCTGGCACTCAAACGGTTAAAGGAATAGTAACACTTAACATGTTAAAAGCTGTATATTACAGTGTATAGCCTCCTGAGTAAAACCAGTGCATTCCCACTGCTGAGAGGTGTTCTATTCAAAAGTTATCGCGTCTCAAACTTGAATTTTTTAGGTGCAGTATCTCAATGGCCTGAAATGTGACAGTGGCGTCGTTGCTATACCGCCCTATGAAAGTTTATGTTCAACTGACCAGAGTTGTCCATAAGATGGTGTAGCAATAGCGCCACTATAACATTTCAGGCCATTGAAGTACTGCACCTACAAAATTGAAGATTCGTGTGATCTCTTTAACTAAGGAGCAACAGCGACTTGGAGCAAATAAGGACCATTTGGGATTGATACATTCAGGTCTTTTCAAGAGAATACGGCGATCTGAGTCTTTGTATACTTGGTTTTACGGTAGGTCTTTGTTGCAGACTACTGTTGGATACAGTGAACTAATTGCCGTGTTCAGTTGATTGGCCAATTCAAATTTAATACGTTGCTCCGAAGATACATAATCAATGAGGATATTTTGTTGGTCTAGTCTATGAGTAAGCACGATTCTGTGCCAAACGAGTAAGATGTGAGTGCTCAGTGTATCTGCTTTTATTATTCCAATAAATCTGCTTTTATCCATCATCCATCCTGAGTTACAATAGTACGATTCTGATTTTGTTCTGTTTGTCCCTCTTTGGCCATTGAAAATGTTGGGAGGTATGTGCAGGGCTGAGGCACCGCCACTCACAATTTGGAGCTCTAAGTAGATTCCTACACTGCCTATTGGGGAATCTGGTCCTCCTGCCTGTTCAGCTTATTGAATACAGCTCAAGGAGTCTGCTTGGGAACTTAAAGCATTTAGAGAAGAAAGAGATCATATTACTATTTAAATGGCAAGAACAACAGCAAGTTGGAATCCTCCAAAGGGTTTGTTATTACACACAGTATGTAAATGGATTTATAAATGAATAATAGATCCAGCCAACCTCTTCTAACAGGCTTAAGGTAGTAGTTATTACAGAAGACTGGCATGCTTATGTACTTCTGTTTGGACAAAAATTCACATTATCATTTTGGCCATAATTTAATTGGTGCAAAATCCCAGTAGACAACTCACAGTGACGCAATAATCACTGTAGATGTACTTCCAGTTTTGTCAATAGATGGCAACGAGAAGTGATGAAATATGGTTCACTATGAAAATGTCGCACACAAAAGAGTGTACGACATAAAGACGCAATAACCAGATCGCTGTGATTCAAAGGGCGACATGAGAATCTCGCCCTGCATCAAAAGAGCAAGATTCTCATGTCGCGGCATTAAACGGCACTTCAACCCTTTATTCTGACACCCATAGGGGACTCCCTCTCCATAGATCCCTTTTACACTAAGACTATAACCCTTCCCTCCTGAAGTTACACAGACATAGAAGAACCTTTAGTATAACGAACCTATTTTCTTTGTGAGTTCTTAATGTTTAAACATGTACCTCTATCTGATTATTTAATGTTGCTGAGCGCTGTGCCGGGCTCTTTCCCCTTCTCTGCGTACAGAATGAAGTCTCCCATTCTCCCACAGTTCATATGTTAAAGTGAAATGGGCCATAGTGAGAGGTGTTTGTAAGAAACTGATTATTCAGATATGACCGGACACATCAGAATGTTCATCCTGAATGGAGAGGGACATCAGTTAGAATAAATATTTTTTTATGTGACATAAATCCTGTTTAGTGCCTGAAATATCTACAATATCAGACTTGTGTTACTCAGTGAATGATTTGTACAGAGAGAAGGACAAACTGACTGGAACTGGCAGGGTTTGGGCATTTGTCTGGACCACTAAACAATAAGGGAACGTGGGCAGTTGCCGAGGGCACGCTGGTGATTTCTTAATCCCTTGGGTGCTGGAAGTGTTGGAGACCTCTATAACCTCCACAGGGTGAAGGTGACCATCTCCTTTTTACCTTGTATAGGGTCCAGCAGTGACTTAACCCATTGTGTGTCAAAGAGGTGTCCAATGCATTGCTTTGCTCTCCCCTTTGGCACTCAAGGGGTTAAAATGCCCCCGGTTTATATCTCGCTATTTATAATTTCATTCTTCCACTGGAAAAATAAGTCACGTATTCACCAGCCGTTCTACATATATGTGATGGTGTGGTTTGCAGGAGAAGACATCTTGTTTGTGCATGATGCTGGGTACAGAATGTCTGATTGTCAGCTGGGTCCCTACCCTGTAGAGCTTACAATCTATTGTCTGAGGCACAGGGAGATACAAGGGACCGTTTACTAAAGGAGGAATTGTAAACACCTCAGAAAATACTTCAATGTTCTCATGTATTTTCTGTTTTCTGGGGTGGAACATACATTCACCTGGAAAGAAACTCATCATAGATAAATGTAAGATTTAGCACCAAATGTGCAGTGTATTTGATAAGCTGCTTCGTAAATGATCTCCAAAGTGACCCGCTGGATGTCACAATGGCTTCCCTTCTCTGGGGTCATTGTGTGAGTCAAGTGACCCCTATAATGAGTATAATGGGCACTTCGCCCTCTCTTTAGCTTATCAATGCAAATATCAAGGACAAATACTCCATCATGTAAGGAATTCAGTCCAATTGGCACTGCCGGACCACCACTTGCTGCTTGCATGCCAAGTGACACTGCCAAACTACCCGCTCACTTCCCCTATGTCAGATGACAGGACTAAACCAACTGCCCCCTTCCACCATACCAAGTGGCACCAAATCAACTGCACCACCAACACATCCACTTATTGCAACTAGGCCGGGGGCACTGCCATCTAACCTCTCCCTTCTGCTATGCCAAGCGCATCCATTTCTGTCTACCCTGTACCCCACACTGGTAGGTAACCCCCTCTCCCCTGTACTCCACACTGGTCGGTAACACTCTCACCCCTGTACCCCACACTGGTAGGTAACCCCCTCACCCCTGTACCCCACACTGGTAGGTAACCCCCTTGCCCCTGTACCCCACACTGGTAGGTAACACTCACCCCTGTACCCCACACTGGTAGGTAACCCTCTCACCCCTGTACCCCACACTGGTAGGTAACACTCACCCCTGTACCCCACACTGGTAGGTAACACTCACCCCTGTACCCCACACTGGTAGGTAACCCCCTTGCCCCTGTACCCCACACTGGTAGGTAACACTCACCCCTGTACCCCACACTGGTAGGTAACCCTATCGCCCCTGTACCCCGCACTGGTAGGTAACACTCACCCCTGTACCCTACACTGGTAGGTAACACTCACCCCTGTACCCCACACTGGTAGGTAACCCTATCGCCCCTGTACCCCACACTGGTAGAAAACCGCCTCGCCCCTGTACCCCACACTGGTAGGTTATCCTCACGCCCCTGTACCCCACACTGGTAGGTTATCCTCACGCCCCTGTACCCCACACTGGTAGGTTATCCTCACGCCCCTGTACCCCACACTGGTAGGTTATCCTCACGCCCCTGTACCCCACACTGGTAGGTTACTCTCTCGCCGCTGTACCCCACACTGGTAGGTTACTCTCTCGCCCCTGTAGCCCACACTGGTAGGTTATCCTCACGCCCCTGTACCCCACACTGGTAGGTTATCCTCACGCCCCTGTACCCCACACTGGTAGGTTATCCTCACGCCCCTGTACCCCACACTGGTAGGTTACTCTCTCGCCCCTGTACCCCACACTGGTAGGTTACTCTCTCGCCCCTGTAGCCCACACTGGTAGGTTACTCTCTTGCCCCTGTACCCCACACTGGTAGGTTATCCTCACGCCCCTGTACCCCACACTGGTAGGTTATCCTCACGCCCCTGTACCCCACACTGGTAGGTTATCCTCACGCCCCTGTACCCCACACTGGTAGGTTACTCTCTCGCCCCTGTACCCCACACTGGTAGGTTATCCTCAGGCCCCTGTTCCCCACACTGGTAGGTTATCCTCACGCCCCTGTACCCCACACAGGTAGGTAACACTCTCGCCGCTGTACCCCACACTGGTAGGTAACCCCCTCTCCCCTGCACCCCACACTGGTAGGTAACCCTCTTGCATACATATACACACATATACATTATATCCCCATATACATATATACATAGACATATACACACATAGACATATACACATATGCTTATAAATATACACACATACATATACACATATACAGACATATACAAATTCATATACATACACACATATACACGTACACATATATACATATACATATACACATACATATATACATAGACATATACACACATACACATAGACATATACACATATACATATACAGACATATATACATTTTCGCATACACATATACATAGACACATATACACGTACACATGTACACACATTATATATATATATATATATATATATATATATATATACATACATATATATATATATATATATATACATACATATATACATATACACATACATATATACATAGTGACATATACACATTCACATGTCCTGTAGTCCAAAGACTAACTATTGGAGCACTCCAGGGACTTATTAAATTTTAAAAAATTTTCTTTATTAGATCAAAAATAATCGACGTTTCGGCCCTCACAGGGGCCTTCCTCAATGTGGGTATAAACTTCTGTATATATCTTATGAATTAGTCTGTGTAAAAAATACTTTCACCTTCTAAATCATTCACTTACACAAAGAGTAACTTAACCACTTCAATGCCAGAGGGGATACAATGCATTGCTTACCCTCTGGCCCTCAAAGGGTTAAAAATTCTCTAAAATACACCACCAGCCACACCCCCAGTAACACCACCTAAAACACAAGTGTCCCTCTTTGTCCATATGAAATGTTGGGAGGATTGTTACTTACACTGCTCACACTGTATGTATGTATGTTCTGATTTGCATCTGTGTGTCACTGTGTATGTCAGTGCATGTGTGTGTGTGTGTATGTGTGTTGCATGTGTCTCTGTCTATCACTGTGTGTCCCCCTGTATATGTGTGTGTTTGCACATGTGTCTGTGTATCACTGTGTGTACCTTTCTGACACGTACACCCTACGCCATATTTCACTATCATAACATTTATTAAAAACAACATTCCCTGTATAACATGATGGGCAACGCCGTCCCACATTGCTAGTATATATATTTATCTTGTGTGTCCTAATCTGGGTAAATGCCTGCATATATATTTGACACTTGTGATCCCTCTGGTGTCTATCTTCTTGCATACCTGTTTAACCCTAGTGCTGCCTTGCTTTCCGTGGCTTCTTTATGCCCTCATCTGGAGATGAATGTACCTGTCTGGTCACCCAAGCCTTTCTCCTGTTATTGGCCTCTTATACTGAGGCCTTTTTGCCACCTTCTTTTCTACCCTTACTTGCAGAATATTTCACCCTGATACACCCTATCTGGGCTTCGATTTATTTGCGTATGTTGCCCCTAGTATTTCCTTTCTGGCCAGTTTTGTACTTGCATGTCTGTTTAGGCCCAGTGCTTCTGTTACACGCAGTACTTATATAGGTACATCTGTACATTATACTGCAGTGTCTTTACGTATTTCTAGGGATCTGTGGAATCATTCAGCCAGGTGTATGTGTTTTACTATGTGTGCATCGGTGCCATTATACGGCATTGTGTGTGTGTGTGTGTGTGTGTGTATATATGTATCTATACTTATGCATCGGTGCCATTATACGGCATTGTGTGTGTGTGTTTGTGTGTGTGTATATATGTATCTATACTTATGCATCGGTGCCATTATACGGCATTGTGTGTGTGTGTGTGTGTGTGTGTGTGTGTGTATATATGTATCTATACTTATGCATCGGTGCCATTATACGGCATTGTGTGTGTGTGTGTGTCAGTATATATGTATCTATACTTATGCATCGGTGCCATTATACGGCAGTGTGTGTGTGTGTGTGTGTGTGTGTGTATATATATGTATCTATACTTATGCATCGGTGCCATTATACGGCATTGTGTGTGTGTGTGTGTGTGTGTGTATATATGTATCTATACTTATGCATCGGTGCCATTATACGGCATTGTGTGTGTGTGTGTGTCAGTATATATGTATC